>JAQHUG010000084.1:4320139-4344139 GCA_028555095.1 Dicrostonyx torquatus
TATCAAGTTGACAAAAAACGAGCCAGTACAGCGAATCTTCCTGTCTCATTAATCTAATCAAGAGAATGCCATAGGTGTGTCAAGAGACCTGTCTCTCAGGTGACGTTATAGCTCATTTTTCTGGTGCGGGGGGGTTTAGAGGCTTAGAGGTAACAATCCTAGCTGTCTTAGAACTAGCTCTTGTAGACCAGGCTGACCTCGAACTCACAGAGATCCACTTACCTCTGCCACCCAAGTACTAAGATTAAAGGCATGCGCCAGTTGACAACTGAGCTGAACCACTGGGTCTCCTATGTAGCCCTGGCTGGATTTGAACTCACAATCCTCCTACTTCAGGTTCCTGAGCACTGAGATTACAGTGTGCAGTGCTGTACCCCTCAAAGAGTAATATGATGACAAGATAGCATTGTTTTGTTTTGATAGTACTGTTTAGCAATCCCAGGGCCTTTTCTCTAAACGAACTCTCTACAAATGAATGGTCTAAGCTTTGTATCCAACTCTCTTTCAAAAATATTAACCAAGTCCCTCAGACCTAGTTTGCTGTGAAAGTTTACTTTGCCCTGAAGATGCATTGGGCTGCAGAAACCTCGTAATCAAAGGATGCTTGACCTTCACCTTGTGCTAAGTTTTGCCAAGAACACTCTAACTGTTCCACCATGCAAGACTGACAATGACAGATTTATACGAGTTAAACTTGTCATAAGCCCCTTGCTCTTTTCTGTGGTGATGGAAAAAATTAAAAATGCTGCAGGATTCCCAGCAGCAGCAGGCAGCAGAAATGCTGTAGGTCCCCAAGCGGTGATAGCGGGCCATGTGGCGGCAGGCAGCGGGCCCTGAGAGCAGCCAGTCCCAGGCAGAGATGGCTGCCCATCCCCAAGCAAGGTGGCTGGTCCTAGGCAGGGAGACATGCGGTGGGAGGGCAGGAGCTACAGACATGGATAGGCACGCCATGCAGAGTAAAGTTGAACATTTATTAGGGTTATTGAGGAGAAGGAAAAAGGGGACGGAGGTGGGGGAGAGAGAGAAAGAGAGAGAGAGGAGAGACAGAAGCGGGGGAAGAGGAGAAGTGGGGAGAGAGGCAGAGAGGAAGCCAGAAAAGAGAGCTCAGGCAGGCCCGGAAGCTGAAGATCAGCCTGCCCCAGCGGATGGGGGAGGGAGTGGGCGTGGCTTGTCTCTTAAAGAGACAGAACAATCATTTCAGGTGTGGGGGGGTCCTCATTGTTGAGGTGCATTCAGAATCCCCTGGGGGAATCCCCAGAAATGCAGGTGCCCAAGCTGCTCTCACTCCCAGCCTGGAACAGGGGCCCTGGGCATGGGTCTATTATGGAACCTTGCAGGGTTTCTTAATGGTGACCATGGGTCTATTATGGGACCTTGCAGGGTTTCTCAATGGTGACAAGAGCTCAAGAGAAGACTCACCCTCTCCCACCTGTACCACGCCTTATGGTTGGCACTGCTGGGACTGTGGTCCTCCGATCATTCTGTGTCAGAATGACACAAGCGTTTTCTGTGCCCCTGCTGAGGACTGGGCAGAGCTGCAAGCAGGGGACACTAGACACAGTGATGACACACCTGCGATCCCAGCAATAGGAGGTGGGAGATAGAGGATAGGGAGATCAAGGTCATCCTCGGCTCCACGGGGAGTTTGCAGCCAGCCTGAGCTGTCTGAAACACTGTTATAAGACACTGGGCAACTGGGCTGGGGTGATGGGGAGAAAGGGTTGGTCAAGTCTGGGTTGCAGGCCCAGTTCAGACATGAATTCAGTGGCTGAGCTTGGAGTGTTGCTAGACTTAACACAGAAACACGTAGTTAAATGTGAACCTCAGGACCCAAAAAGCCATTTGAGTAGACATCACAGCAAATGAGATGTAGTTAAACTTGTAAAAAAAAAAAATATATTGTTTGTCCAAAAATCAAATAAAACCAGGAATCTTTTATTGGGTGATCCTACATAAGGAGTTCTGCTTCTCTGAAACTCATATTTCGAATGTGGAAAATGAGGGGCTGTACTGGGCCACCCTATGACTTTAAATATCACATCCTGCATCCCTGAGAACCATTCTCTCTAGCACCACCAGGGGGCACTGGACTCTCCTTGATGCCTCCTAGTTTGGTGACTGGCTGGATTCTGGGTCCCGCTGGATCTGAGAGTACAGCTGGAAATCAGGTTATTAGGGCTACCAGGGTCTGATATGCCTGAAGCCATCTATCCAAGCAGAAAAAGAGATCATAGAGTTCCTTAAGGTATCACTCAGTGGTCCAGCCACCCACAGCTGGCTGGATGTCACATTTCCAGCCTTGTCCAGGCCCTTCTGTTTCCTTCGAGTACGCCTATTCTTCTGTTTCAATTTGGACATATTTAACTTAGAGTCCCTGCAGCAAACTAAAGCAGACTCTAAGTAGCCCGGTACAGACTAGCAGGACTGAGATGCCCCTGAGTTCCTTCCCAAAGCACGTGTGGCCTTGGGGAAGAAATACGATTGTCAGGAGAAAGGTGGACAAGAACAGGTCTAGACTGAGGGAATAATGGAGCATCGCAGTTAAAAAGAGAGTGGCCAATGGTGGTGATGATGACGAATTATTGGCCTTTTCTGTACCTCACACCACAGCCTGAGAGGCAGAAACATTACTGCCAGGGTTTTCACAAATGGACCATGAGACTGGAGTGTCGGCAAAGGCTCTATTCTGTTACACAGAGCCTGGGAGGGAGGATGAATAGAAGGATAGGAGGGAGGGAGGATGAATAGAAGGATAGGAGGAAGAGAGGATGGGACGATGGGAGGGAGGGAGGAAGGATGGGAAGTGTCCCTTTCTGGCTCATTTGACCCAGGTACCTCCCATCTCAAGGTTCTGGTTAACTACTCTCCTGGAAACAATGAGTCATCAATGGTCCCCCAAAGACCTACACCTCCCATAAGGGAGGGACAATCACCATTTTAGCTCCAAGATGACTTTAGGAAAGCTCCTTGGTCAGCCTTAATTTATGTCTAATTACTTGTAATTTGGTTTTCCTTTGAACTGTGTGGTTGTCAAGGGCAAGGTCTGACTTCTTTTTTAGTGAAAGGCACGGGACACATGCACTCATGCATGGCATTGTTTCTCACTGTTTGTATTTATTTATCTTTAAGGTCTATCTCTAGGGTATAAATGGGTTTTGGTGTGTGCGTGTGTGTGCTGTTTTGTTTTTAAAATAGGGTTTCATGTAGTCCAGGTGTCTTAGTTAGTTAGGGCTTCTATTGCTGCAACAAAGCACCATGACCAAAAAGCAAGTTGGGGAGGAAAGGGTTTATTTGGCTCCACATTGCTGTTCATCTCTGAAGGAAGTCAGGACAAAACTCAAACATGGCAGGAGCCTGGAGGCAGGAGCTGATGCAGAGGCCATGGAAGCATACTGCTTACTGACTTGCTCAGCCTGCTTTTCATAGAACCCAAACTCACCAGCCTAGGGATGGCCACACCCACAATGGGCTCCCCACCGATCACTAATTAAGAAAAGGCCCTACAGCTGGGTCTTATGGAGGCATCTTCTTGATCGAGGTTCCTCCTTTCAGGTAACTCTAGTTTTGTGTGTCAAGTTGACATAAGACCAGCCAGCACACCAGGCTAGCTTCCATCTTACGCACAGACAAGGATAACCTTGAACTTCTGATTCCCCTGCTTCTATTTCCCAAAGACTGGAATTATAGTTTTGTGTCACTATTCCCAGTTTCTTTTGTTCTGGACTCAAACTCAGGGCAAGTCCTTTATCCACTGAGTCACAGCCCCAGTCGTGTTCTAGGCTACACGAAGTTGGTCTTCCATCTAGGGTAAGGATATAATTTCCTTTGACTATTAAAGGACTTTGGGGGTGGGTATTTATTTGTTTTGGTTTAGTTTTTGAGACAGGGTCTTGTTACATATATATGGATGGCCTAGAACTCACTATGTAACCCAAGCTAACCTCAGTTTTGAGATCTGCCTGCTCCTGTCCCCACCCCCACTCCCAAGTGCAGGATTACAGGTGTATCTTAAGTAATTTGCATTAAAGAGATGGAGGACAGAGCCAGGTGGACAGGGAAGCACCAGTTCCAAGGAGACTGATGCTCCCGTCAGCTCTGCTGTGGACTGCAGTGTTCGAGCCCATTGTCCTGCCCTCCCAGGACCCTCAACTCAGTCTTGATTCTTAATTCTTCAATGCTGTTTTTTTTTTGGAAATTCCAAAGATTCAGTATAGGAGATGCTCACTCATAGGATGGGAGGCATGCTAAGATCCACCTCCTTCCTGTATTCACTGCCTCAAGGGATAGCCAAGTCACCCAAGCCCCGGGATCCAGGTTAGTTGAGAGCTGGACTTTGGGAGTCAGTACTGTGTGTTTATAGATGATCTGGCTCAGACTGGCCCAGGGGCAAGACTGCAACAATCACCCACGGGGTCAAGTTCTCGCTCTCCACCTGGCCAGAGGAAACAGGTTCGGTTTTCATACCAACACCGGTCTTCATTCATGCACCATTCTGTCTGAAGGGAAGTTGTTCAGCTGTGTGTTTCTGTCTTGCCCACAGGGCGTCTCATACATGGGAGTCGCCTGATGAGCAGCAGCTAGTGAATGCAGCACTGTAGGAACTTCCTAGGCCCTCTGACTGTCCAGAGACGTCAATGGTGCTGGGCTTATACACGTCATATGGTGAGGACAGAACTGCCTGGGGCCCTGCTACCCCCCCCCCATTACACAGGCAAGAATCCAGTGAGTTTCTGCTCCCACTCACGGGAGTTAATCATTCTCAGATTGTCAGAAGAACATGCTGTGTGGCCCATTGTAGTGATAGAAATCTTTCCAGCCAGTCCCTTCCTCTCCAAGGGAACTTTGGGAATAGGAGCCTGAAACATCAGCACATCTGATAGGAACAAGCTTCATAAAGTGTTCTGTGGCTTTTGAGGGTCTAGGGTTTTTTTGTTTGTTTTGAAACAGGTTTTCACCATCATGCAATCTTGTCTGGCCTATAACTATATAGACTAGGCTCTGCCTGTGTCTGCTTCCCAAGTGCTGGGATTACAGGATGACTCAGTTACCTAGAACTTTCCTGTGAAGAATATGTACCCTCTTCCATGGGGTGACCGAAGCTACCACATGGTTCTCAGGCCCTTGAGATGTAGCTGGAATGATTAAAGAACTAATCCACTCCCTACAGAGTCTCATGTAGCCCAGGCTGGCCTCCATCTCACTATGTAGCTGAGAAAGACTGAAATTTTGACTATCCTGCCTCCACCCCGCAATCCCCCCAGCCCTCTCCCCCCCCCCCCCCGCCCACGTTGGAATTACAGGAATTCTCCACCACACCCAGTTTACACAAATCAACCCCAGGGCTTGGTGCAGACTAAGCAAACGCTCTACCAGCTGAGCTCCACTGCAGCCCAGGAACAGAATGACCTCTTCACCTGTAAAATTAGTGCTCACCGGAGCCATGGCTTCCCTGTGTACGAGTGTGTATGAGTGTGGATAAAAGCATAATAGTGGGTTTGCATCTATGCAGGTGTACACAAAGATGCCCACGTATCTGTGGGTCAGGGGGAAATAAAGTGCCTGAGGCCAAGACACACACACCATCACCCAGGACGGCAGTTTCTAAGTCGTTACTTTTTATTTGGAAAGATTCGTCAAGCTCTTCACGCCATCGTGAGAGTTTGCATGATTAATGAGAAGCAGCTTTTTCATGAAATGCTTGGAGGTGAACAAATTCCTAGCCTGTGAGATCCGACCATTCCATTGACTTGGAAGTTTCTCTTGATTAGTAGATGGTTACCAGCGGGATGGGGGTGGGGGGCATGCTAGAAACTTTATGATAGCCATTGAGATGTGAAAAATCAAACCAATTCGCCAGCTTCACCTTCTCTATGTTACAACTTTCTATGCCTTCCTCTTGAGTCTTGCTTTCCCAAAACAGCCTCCCAGTGCCTGGAGCCCCCAGGAAGAACCCCCCCCCGACAGTAGGAGAATCCTGTGAGATGTTCTGGTCCACCCATAGTCCCATGGCTTGCCAAAATTCGAACCAACAACCAAACACGGAAAGAAACTGCCTGAAAAGTGGAGGAGATAGTGAGGTCTTGGGCTGCTGGGAGTCCGCGCGTGCACATCACAGCTCCGGAATATTCTCTCAGTCGTTGACCTAGGCTACCATGACTGGGTTCTGACTGGCGGATCCTCAGGTCTCAGAGCACCCTTACCCAAATTTTGTATCCTATGTCTGTCACTTCCCTTTGCCTACCTACAAAACACCTGGGGAAGACCCCAGGTAGCCCCCACCCCAAAATGAGATCAGCAGAGTCTGGATAAGTGAGTGTTAGAGTCAAGTGGAAAACAGGAATAAAAGCTAAAGATAACTCATGCTTGTGTAAGGCAAGCTTGGGTGACTCCATTTCCAACACAGCCAGTGAGACACTGGGCTGTGTAGGGGACAAAGGAGGCTGTGGATGGGCTACGCCCCAGAGTCAAGTTACATGGGAAAATGCCATGACTTAGGTTATAGTGTCTTTTTTGTTCTTCTTTTTAGCACCGTTAATGTATTCAGTTAAATCTATGTTAGCACCTTATCCCCAGGCAGAACAGCCAACCATCCAAACATTTTAAACAAAGGGGGAATGGTAAGGGAGACATCAGAGGGAGAGAATCCGGGACTGCAGAAGGAGGTGTGAACTTAGATCACCAGGTCCTTGTTGATGTCCTCTGCAAAGGAAGAAGAGTCGGAGTTAAAAGAAGGTTCTGCCACATAAAAGCAGAAGGGGGCTGGTTGGGAAGAGGAAGAGAGCAGCAGGAGTGGGAGCAGGAGGGTAATGAGTCACAAAGATGATCAAAATATACTATGTAGATGTATGAAAATGTCATAATGAAATCCATCCTTGTGTATAATCACTATACGTTAATAAAACAGGAAGGCCGGGTGTCCGTCCTAGGGTCCTAGGGTCTGCTGGATTTCCTCCTATCCCAGCACCAGGGGCCAGTCAAGGTCACTGAGAAGAGGTTGAGTGGGACCTTGATCTCCCTGACTCTAGCCTGTTTCCATCTCTTGAACTGGCTGCCAAGTTGTACTTCCTGTTTCCTCTCCCGAGGCAGCCAGTTCCCAAAATAACGCGTATGTGGAGGACTAATGTTTAAAGGTCGGAAAGAGACCTTCAGAGCACAAAGACAAAGACAGCAAATAACAGGCAAAGGAGACAGACAGGACAGACAAACGCCAGACAGAGCCACCATAGGGGAAGTGACAACATTCCATCCCTCAGGGGCACTTCTTCGCCCTGAACCCCAACACTTACGCTCCTTGATGCCAAAGCAGCCGGCCCATTCATCCAGGGCAATGTACTTGTCGTTGTCCAAGTCACAGGTCTCGAAGAAGCGTGTGGTGCAGTGTTCCATGGGGATGAGGGGAGCACGCAGTGGGGCCAGCTCAGTGTGGGACAGGTACCTGGCAGGGAAGAGTGGGGAAGGGTGTGAGCATGGGAGAATCCACAGCCCAATATGGCAAGCCAGTGGTAGGAGTCCAGGGCTGGCATCTTGGCTTTACCCACAGCTCTGCCATGGACCTACAGTGGAACCTACAGTGCCACACTACCTCACTCTGAGCCTCGGTTTCCTGTTCTATATGACAGGAAGAGGAATTGGCTGTTCTTGTTCTGAGTCTCAGTGGCTTCATTGTAAAGATCACTTAGCTGAGTGGTAGCCACACAGAAACAATGTATTCAGCACCTCAGTTATGGTAAGTCAAAATCTAGTGAAATCACACTACATCAATACAAAGATGCAGGCGCCAGAAAAGGGTCTAAAAACAGACCCACCAGTCTTGTAATGGGCTGGGTTGTAGCTCAGTAGTAGACCATCTGACTATAATCCCCCATTGAGAATCTACTGGTAAAGGATTGGGGAAAAGACTCAGTGGCAGAGTATTTGGCTAGAATCATCTAGCAAGGGGCTATGGTGTGAGGTGGTTCAGTGATAGGAGACCTTCCTAGGATTTCCTAGGGAGAGGCTTGCCTAGCATGTATCTAGCATGTACCTGGTGATGGCTCTGACTTCTGGGAGGGACTGAGCCAGGGCTGGCTAGGCAGCGAGCTGAAAAGGGTACAGGACCTTCTTGCGTCCTCTGTATATCACATAATGGATGACGGAAGGATTGTCCTCTGGAGTCCCTCCCACTGTCCTCCCTGCTGGACTCCAGAGCACGATCTTTTCTTCTTTTTCATTCTTTCCTTCATAATCCCAATTAAATGTCCCTAGAACACTATTACCCACAAGGGACTGCAGGGGAAACCATGACTCCAATGTTCTTCACAGCCTCCTGTTTGCAAGAAGCATCACACAGAATCTGAACCAACCAGGCCCTTCCTTCACTGTCTTGTGAGAAAACGGGCTCAGGCAGCTAACTGCAAGGCTACCAACAACTATGACCAAGAGGAGATTGGAGCATTTTCCCAGCTGTCCAGCCCCAACAATCCATCTAGAACTTTCTCTAGGCCACTTGGCTCATGGGATCAGGATGTCCCCTAGGACTCTCCCCTTCATACTCCCGTGTCACTCAATTGGATCCTAGCCACAGCAAGAGCTTGGGAGAGGAGCAGCTCAGAGCTTCCCAGAGCCTAGGAGAGCCAGGCACTGGGGGTGGCGGGGGGGGGGGGTTGACCAGCAGGGTGGGCAGTGTCCTGGCGCATAGCCGGACACAGAGTGAGCAATGAGAATTTCAGAGAGGAGCCTTCCTGGCCTGGTTTCTTTCTCCCAGACATGCCAGCAGGGTGGCCCTGCCTGTCCCCTGAGTGACCACCTGTTTCTGACATTCAAAGCAAAGAGCCAAATGGCTCTAGGAAGGATCGAGTGTGTTAAACAGGGTCTCTTATGCTCATAGCTGGAAAAGGAGGCCAGCAGTGACAGCGGTGTGTGTGTGTGTGTGTGTGTGTGTGTGTGTGTGTGTGTGTGTGTGTGTGTTACACAGTGTCAGTTCGCTCAGGCACTGCCTGTCTTTCAAATCCCTTGAATTTCCTGCAGTCTCCTTAATGCCCTGGTCACCACCCAAGTCAGGAATTTGCAATGTGGAAGAAGCCATTGACTGATTTTTGAGGAACTTCTGGGGCCAGGTGGTCTCCATGGAGCTCAGACTCAGTCTGGATGTGGGACATGGCCACTGGGATGATTGTCCTAGTCTGTTGAAGGACCACGAGCAAGCATGAATGAGACATGAGCAAGGCTGCTGTGTCTTGGCCCTGGGTCGCATTGGAGTCTGTTCCCAGATGTCTCTCTGCACACATGGGTCCCCCACCCCTGCCTTCACAGGTGTAGGGATCACTCTTTGTACTGACGGCTCCTGCTTCTAATGTTAAAGGGTCTCAGGGTTCTTCCTCCCAAGCCTTCATCTTTCCTCAGGTTACTCATTCCACCTACTCCAACCCTAAGCAGATGGTGGAGTCTTGAGCCGAGGGGCCTTACAGACTCATCTCGTACCCCTACCAGCCTCAGTCCAGGCCAGAGCTGAGCCTATGGTCTTGAGGACCCTGACTCTTACCCATCATTGGGGTGCTGGTCCAGCTGGCCAAACTGCCAATGGACAGGGAAGATGTACATGTTGTAATTCTTCTCGAAGTCTCGGGCCAGCAGCTCCACAGGGTGATCTCCAGCCTCCAGGCGCTTCTCATTCTCATGGATCTTCTTCACCTGTAGGTGGGAATTCTGAGGTGATCAAGCATCCTGGCCCTCTCCCCTCTGTGACGAGAGGCCAGTCAAGGCCAGAGACCACAGTGAGAGGAAGAGAAGCTGGGAGCCCGCAGCTTGTCCATAGATGGGGAGGTCATAGTACCACCTGCCTCATGCCACTGCTGCCTAAGGAGGCTTAAGAAGAGACTGAGGGGGCTGGAGAGATGGCTCAACCGTTAAGAGCACTGGGTGCTCTTCCAGAGGACCCGGGTTCAATTCCCAGCACCCACATGGCAGTTCACAACTGCCTATAGTTTCAGCTCCCTGGGAGCTGACACCTTTGCACCAATACACATAAAATAAGTTAAAATAAATTATTTAAAAAAAGAAGAAGAAGAGACTGAGAAATCAATATTAGGTCTCTGGCATGGGGCTACATATGCCCACTAAAGGAAAAGACCTGTTGACTCAAATGGAGAAGGAATAAATAGGGTTATGCTTTGGGTCTGTCTGTTACAGACCTTCTCAGAGCCTCCAAAGGCAGCTGGAAGTTTGTGCTAGAAGTTTGTGTCCTAGAATCCAGGGTGAAGGCACCTTAAAGTGGGGCCACCTCGGGGCTTGGTTCTAAGGACTGGCCGTAGATCCCCATCAGCAGGGTCCAAAGAGGTTAAGAGCAGGCAGACTGGTCGAAGCTGGGAGGAGGCTGCTTACCCGCAGCTTCTGCTTCTCGGTGAGGAGGTTGTTGCCCTCATCTCTCTCGTACAAGGTGACCAGGACGTTTTTGAGCCAGTCACGCATGCGCAGAGGGAACTCGGTCAGCTCGGAATCCAGGCAGGGGGGGATGTCTAGGACACAGAAGACAAGATTAGTCAACCTGGCCCTGCCAGAGAGCAGACACACTACCTGGCTACTCTCGGTTTCTTGTCCTACTCCCTATAGGCACTTCACTGGGCCACCTTGGCCATGGTGCCTCTGTCCCTCTGAGGCAGACCCTTCCCAACATCTTTACTTGGTAAGTAAAGAAGACTGCATGGGGAAGCTCAAGGGTCCTGCGGCTGCCCAAGTTGCATCTAACCTAATAGGGCACACTGTCACCCCAGATGCTCTTGCATCTTTCTAGGTGATGGGTGGGATGTGATCTCAGCCATTGAAGGCCAAACCCGGGAAGGTACTTGAAACAACCTCTATCCATAGGTCCAACATAGCAACAGTGGGGAGAAGGTTCAAGAGTACACAACCCCCAGAACCTCTTTAGAGATTTTAATCCCAGAATGTCACACCTCGAGATTTTGTTCAGGCTCTCCTGTCATTGAACTTAGCAGTGAGCAAGAGAAGGCTCTTGCTTGCAGTCAGATTATCAGACCATCAGCCTATATCCAGTTAGAATAGATACCAGGTGGGGAGGAGAGGGCAATCTTGTACATGCTCTTTGTTACTGTGAATCCAAAGAATGTACCTTTGAGGCTAGGACTACTGCCATCTGGGAGGGAGAAGCCCCACATGGAGCTGGATGGGGATGTGGATGGCCTCAGAGGCATCAGCATCCACTTGCTAAGGGCTCCTTAGAACATGCCTCTCGTCACGGCCCAAGCCTCCCTGCCCACTTCCCCCACCCTGTCTTCTCTAAGGCTCTCTAATCTATGCCCTTCCTAGCACATCCCAGCCCCGTTATTAAGAGCTCAGGCCTAACTATTGGAACATTGTTTCCTGCCCTCACTTCCTACAGCTGAAAACCTCAGGCTGGGGAGGGGCTCTCCTTTGTTTGAGGTTGGTTCAGTTTGGCTTACAGAGCAGGGGGATGGGATCTGGGCCCTTGTGCACAGCAGACAATCACTCTACCACTTAGCTATAGTCCCAGCCCACGGGGAAGAATGTTCCCTATACAGAACATGCTATACACAGCTTCTGCTGTCTCATGGGCACTGAGTATGGTTTGGGAGACTCATATGATAGGGAAATCCCATACCAGCAGAATTTGCAGCTTGGTTCTCTAACAATGAGCCAGGCAGAGCTCCTGGCATCCCTCTTCAAAACCCCTAGGCTTCTAGAAAAGGGGGACTAGGAATATGAGGTAATGAGGAGCTAAGGGTCTGTGCCAATACAGAGGAACAGAAGGAAAGGTGCACCCCTATTTTTAAATGTAGCTATTTATTTATTTATTTTGGCATAGATGTGCGCTCACAGTCATATATGTATGTGCACATGGGTGGAAGTCAGAGGTCAGTCTTAGATAGCACACCTCAAGGGTCATCTGACCTATTTTTTGAGACATGCTCGTTGGCCTGGTGCTCACTGATTAGGCTAGGAGGACTGGCCTGTGAGCCCCGGGGATCCTCCAGGCTCTACCTCCCCAGTACTGGGAGCACAAGTGTGTGCTACCACACCTAGCCTTTTTACATAGGTTCTGGGGCTGGAACTCAGTTCTTAAGCTTATATGGCAAGCACTTTACCCACTGAGCCATCTCCCCAGCTCTAGGCATGCCCCTATTTGAAAAGCATTCAAATTGAAAGACATTTAAAATATTCTGTGGGCCCAGGTCAAATATGGTTTTGATTTTACTGTGTTGAAGCAGGAAGGAATTGAGTTAGTCTTATGAAGGATCATCCTTGCCTGGCGATGGTGGCGCCTACCTTTAATCTCAGCACTCAAGAGGCAGAGGCAGGAAGATCTCTGTGAGTCTGAGGCCAGCCTGGTCTACAGAGCAAGTCCCAGGACAGCCAAGGCTACGCAGGGAAACCCAGGCTCAAAAAAAAAAAAAAAAAAAGAAAGAAAGAAAGAAAGGAAAGAACATCCTCCATCATCTTCTCTAAAATGTGCCCCTATGACAGCTAAGTCTCTTCTGGGTAGATAAGATGGCCTGAATTCATTTTATGAATGGGTACACTGAAGCTCAGAGAGGGGAAGAAATTTACCCAAGATCACAGAGCTGGCATCAGTGAGAACACAGAGCTGTCTCCTTGAGAAGGCTAGAAGGTGTGAGGACACTCACATTTGCATGGCCCAATGTAGTCCAGGTGGAGCTTGTGACCCTTCTTGGTGCCCTCCAGGGTACACTTGGTAGCAAAGAAGTGGCAGGAGGAGTCGAAGGTCTTGTTGTCATTGCTGCACACCTGTTGACCAAGCACAGGGTACCTCTTCTTCATTCCCAAAGCCTGACCTGGCAGCCCTGTCCTTGCCCATTTCAGAGATGGGGACATGGAAACCCAAACGATGAATAATAACAGCCAAGTCCTCACCCACAAAGTGAATTGGAGGTTGGGGAACAGAAGCCGACTGTGGTGGTTTAAAAAAAAAGTGGCCCACATAAGCCCATAGGAAGTGGCACTATTAGGAGGTAATGGCCTTGTTGGAGGAAGTAGTCCTTGGGGATGTGGTTTGAGGACTCAGATTCTCAAGACATGACTCGTGTGGCAGTTTCTTCTTCCATCTGTGGATCAAGGTGTAGAATTCTCAGCTCCTTCTCCTGCACCATGTCGCTTGTGTGCCACCATACTTCCCTCCATGATAATAATGGACTAAACCTCTGACGCTGTAAGGCAGCCCCAATTAGATGCTTTCCTCTATAAGAGTGGCCATGGTCATGGTGTCTCTTCACGGCGCTAGAACACTGACTAAGATCCCACTGTTCCACCGTATGAGAGCTGGGGTGATTCTGGAGCAGAAGCATAGCTGAGTCGTAGTCTCAAAGACAGTGAAAGAAAGGGTTGGGGAAGACATGTGTCCATGCATAAAGAACACAGCAAGTCAGGAACCATTATCCTTCCAGAAGACACAGTATGGCAGGTGAGATAGCTCCGAGTAAAGACACTCAAGCCAGGCAGTGGGGGCACACACCTTTAATGTCAGTGCTCAGAAAGCAGAAGCAGATGGAGCTCTGTGAGTTCAAGGCCAGCCTAATCTATACAGCAATTTCCAGGACAGTCAGGGCTACACAGAGAAACCCTGTCTCAAAAAACAAAACAAAATCAAACAAAAACTTGCCACCAAGCTTACTGAACCGAGTTTGATCCCAGAATCCACATAGTAGAAAAGAACTGACTGCTAATACATACACACATGTAGGCATACACACAAACATACAAACACAAAGAAGGAAGGAAAGAAGGAAGGAAGGAATGAACGAAGGGTGGCCATGGCCTGGGGCCTGGAACTCGGCTGATGATGTTTCCCTATCTGTTCACTGAGCATGGGCAGCCTGTAGAGGATGCTTTAGGCAGAGTAACCACACTCCCAGTGGGAGTCTAGAATTGGTCCACAATCAGCTATGGGACCAGTCCCTGGTAAAAACATTTTTAAAGTGCCAGAGCTGAATAGCTTGCGCATGGTAGGTACTCTATCTCTCCCAGATTCAAAGCCTTATCCCTTTACTGTTTTATTTTAAGACAGTGTCTCACTACATTGGCCAAGCTAACTATAAGCACACTGTGTGGCTGAGCCAAGCCTTGAACTTTCAATGTGTCATTTACTGCTGCCTCCTTGTGCCAGCTCAGTAGGTAAAGATGCCACATGACGGAAAGAGAGAATGGACTCCAGCGGGCTGCTCTAAGCAGGAGCATCACCGCACCATGTGTGGGGCTGGGTAAGAGATAGCGCTGTGTGATCCTCCTAGATGAAGACTTCCTGGATGCTGCAGCCTCTCTCTGCTTCCCATGTGATCCAGACGACTATTTAGAATATGGGTTGGGGTGAACCTCCGCTGGGCCAACTGACTCACTGAGTCCTGCCGGAAAACCTCTGGTCATAGAGGAACCAGAAAGAGAGGCTGAGGGCTAAGTAAGAGCAGAAGCCTAGGTAGGAGCACCCTGTGATAGAGGAAGAACCTGGAGGCAGTAAAGGCTTACACATTACTGTAGGGGGAGATTGCAGCACCAGAGAGAGCTGTGGGGTGGGAGGAGGGGAGAGTTAAAATGAAGCTAATAAGAGAACCTAGACAACAAAGAGGACGCTAAGATATATATATATATATATATATATATATACTCTTCATGGGAAATAGAAAAAGATAAGATCACTTGAGAAATTGAAAGCATGGGGATCATGGGAGAGGGTAGAAAGGAAGGAGGGAGGAAGGGAAGAGAGTAGAGAAAAGTATATAGATCAATAAAAACAATTTTAAAAAAGAAGATAATATTTGAAGCCCAGAGGCAAGGTTTGTCTTGGAAAGATACTTAAAAATGAACAGCTAGATTGGAAGTTGCTGAAAGAATAGTGGTATCAGGTTTTCTGCTCTGAACCAGATAGTTGGCCTAAGTAAGTATCCAAAACGTATTTGCTTGAATGAATAGATAGATGAGTATGTAGATGGATGGATGGGTAGATGGATGACTATATAGATGGACAGAAGGATGGATGGATGATGAACTTTAAATGGATGAGTAGAGTAAGTGAATGGGTAGTTAAGTGGGTGGGTGGGTGGATAGATGGATAAGTAGATGGGCAGATAGATGGGTGGGTGGATGAGTGGGTGAGCTGATGGGTAGCTGAGTAGGTGAATGGATTCATGGGTGGATTTATAGTTGTATGGGTAGATAAATGCATAAGAATTGGTGCATATATACATGATAGATGTGTGGATGGGTAGGTGGATGGATACGTGGTAAGTGCACACTATTGGAGATAGAAATAACAACTTAAGAAATAACGCAAGCTGGGTGGGCAGTGGTGGCACAAGCCTTTAATCCCAGCACTCGGGAGGCAGAGGCAGGTGGATCTCTGTGAGTTCGAGGCCAGCCTGGTCTACAGAGCTAGTTCCAGGACAGGCTCTAAAACTACAGTGAAACCCTGTCTCGAAAAAACCAAAAAAAAAAAAAGAAAGAAAGAAAAGAAAGAAATACCAATGCTAGGTCCTTGTCACATATCTGGCATCCTTTAACAAATGCAGAGCAGCTCTAGGAGTTCAGGATTCTCTCTCCCTTTTCAGTTATGAGTAGATCAAGACTTAGAACTTCTCAGTACCTTAACTAAGATCTCACAGCTACCAAGTGTTGGAGATGGGGTTGGCAGTCAGTCTTTAAGCAGACCCTAGACCCCCATCTGTAGGCACAATGCTTTGCTAACTACATGCAATACAGGGCCAGTGGGATGGCTTAACAAGTAAAGGTGCCTGTCACCAAGCCTGATGTTTAGGATACTGCACCCCACATGGAAGTGCAGAGAACAGACCCCACATACATGATATACACACTCATATACACATAATAAATAAAATGTTAAAAAATAATAACGATAATAATAATAAATAAAATGTAAAAAAAATAATAAACGAGAATGCATTTCACATGCATGACATACACACTCATACACACATAATAAATAAAATGTAAAAAAAAAAATAATGAACGAGAATGCATTCCATCAGAGATTATGTAGCACTTAGTGATCAAGTTCAACACAGAGTCTGGAGCCTGGTGGTACAAGTAAATACTTTTGAATTCTCATCAGCGCCAACTAGTTATAGGCCCTCGACTATGACTCAGCTCCTCTTTCCTGTTCTGACTGGTCGTAGGGAGAGGACTTCTGAGAATGGAGCTGCCGTGCTAGGTCTCCCATGGCCACCGATTTCTTAGCCCATTGAGCTTTGCAGGGCACAAGTCCCTGCTCTTACCTTCTCAAACTCGCCAATGGGAGCAGGGCAGGTGGTGGGGTCCTGGCACACACACATCGGGGTGTTGCTCTCGTCCAGCTCACACACCTTACCATGTTTGCAGTGGTGATTCTGGCAGGGGTCTGGAGGACAGAACATAGTGTCAGTCCACCAGGATGGCACAGCCCCCTACACCACACAGATGGGAATTACAACTTTTGGCTGTACTAGACTCCCAACACCAGAGATTTGGGCATCCCCCAATCCCCTGTGCTCAGTCATGGAGTTTAGGATAGCAATTGACTCAGTCTGGGGATTAGAGATTCATTCCGAGGTCAGGACTAGGTCCTTTTCAGAGGGCTGAAACCTCAGTCTAGGACTCAGAAACCTGGGGTGCATATGGATCTCCCAGAGACTGAAACAACACCTAGATTCTCAGCTCCCTGCTGAGCAACCACAGTGCAGCATTTCTGGATTCAAAGCACTTTCTAGAATGACTTTGGAAGATTGAGCTGTTGTCTTGGATTTAGTGAGCTGTGAGGTCCAACGGAATAGAACCAGGTGTCCCCAAAGGAAAAGGAAGACCCAGGCCCACAGTAGACAATGGGCCCAGCTTTGACAGGAAACAATGGCTGGGCAGAGAAGAGGAAAAGGATATGACTCAAGACCCCAGCCCCTGCTTCAGTAAGCCCGCCTAGCTTTCTTCAAATACTCTTAACTGTCCCCTCAAGAAAGCTGAAGTGGGTGCTGGGGATTTGAACTCAGGTCTTCATGCTTGTGAAGCAAGTGATCTTACCCACTGAGCCATTTCCTTGGAGTGTCCATCTGCACAACTGCTTTGTTAAGATATGGAAGCCCTAAACTGGGCAGTGGCGGCACACGCCTTTAATCCCAGCATTCAGGAGGCAGAGGCAGGCAGATCTCTGTGAGTTCGAGGCCAGCCTGGTCTTACAAGAGCTAGTTCCAGGACAGGCTCCAAAGCCACAGAGAAACCCTGTCTCAAAAAACCAAAAAAAAAAAAAAAGTTTGAATCTCTGCTTCCAAAGTTCACGCCTTTAATTCACTGGACCCAGATGCCTCAGCCTGTGGGCTGAAGCCTGGAGCCCTGAGTCACTCCCTCTCTACTCGAGGCATTAGAATTTATGTCAGGCTCCTTCCCTACACCCCTGCTTCCTTGGGTCAAGTAGAAATTGAAAGAATCAGTCAGCTTTTTCAGATGGGCTCCTGGGAGGAGCTTGAGTCCAGACTGAGGCCCTGGGGGAATCTTGAGGACCAGATGTGACCATGACCTTTGTGGGAATGTGACACCCAACTGTGGAGTTTCCTCGGCCCTTCACAGCTTGGATGGACTGGTTATAAATAGATCTATCCCAGACTCCCCTAGCCTGAGGATTCCCAGCTGGCCCTCTACAGCTGCCAGGGCCCCACAGTGCATCCCCTTGGTCAGAAACTTCCTGGGAGATGTCCTTGTGTCTCCACAAGGGGCAAGGGCCATCTAGCTGTGCCAAGTGACAGGGAGGAGACTTACTGTCAGCCACCACCTCCTCGACAGTTTCCTCAGCACCGTCCTCAAACTCTCCCATTTCCACCTGAACTGGGTTGGCACCTACAGGGACCTGACATGGAAGAAAGAATGAGGTCAGGAGTCCCCATCCCATCCCAGTCTGGGAAGAGAGTTGCAGAGAAGGAGGAGGAGTCTGCATGAAGTTACAGAGACCCACAAGAGAGTGTGAGGGACACACAGGAGAAAAGTAGGCTGGGCCCAGACCATGGTGCAAATGCTAGGGTGGAGAATTTAGATGGAATCCTATATTTATTATTAGTTTGTTCATTTTATTATTCTTTATTAATATGTCTAGAGCCCCAAAATCCCATTAAGATAAGTCAGAGGCCTCCAAGATGTTAGGACAAAAGACATTCCAAGACCTCTACGTGTGCCAAGCCCAGCTGTGTGGGTCCCTTTGTTTCACAGCAGGGAGACTGTGGATAATAATGGAAGAAATATGAAGCCCAAACATTTCTGAATCCTCCCAACCTCAGGGAACAACTGAAAGTTTGGGGAACAATCAGGAGTGTCTGAGGATGATCCAGTTAATATCTGGGTCCTGTGTGCACGTAAGAGGAGGACATATGGATCATTCCAGTGAGGAGCCCCACTGCCCTTGACTAGATGGCCCAAGGAAGGGACCAGGCAGAAGGAGGACAGGGGTGGGGTCACCACCAACACACCACATACGTACCCCAGTATCCTCAGCCACAGTTTCCTCCGCCACTACTTCCTCCTCGGGGGCTTCGGTCTGCTGTTAGAAAAGAAAACAGGGTTCAGAGAGTTGGTCAAGGTCAAGACCAGCTTCCTCTCTGGAGTGTCTCAGGCTGGGTTCACAAGACTGGGGGCACTGAGGTCTCAGGCTGGAACCCACAGTGCAACTCCATTCTCCTTTCTACCTTCCTTCAAAAAGTTTTTATTTAATTTGCATGAGTTGTACTTGTGGGATGGAGCACCCACGCCACAGTGAGATAGCTTGTGGGAGTCAGTTCTTTTTTTCCATCGTGTGAGTGGGTCCCCAGGATCAAACTCAGTTTGTCAGGCTTGGCTGCTGAGCTGTCTCACCGGCCCCCTCTTTCTTTCTTTTCTTTCTTTCTTTCTTTCTTTCTTTCTTTCTTTCTTTCTTTCTTTCTTTCTAAAAGTATGTATTCTTGTGTCCCCTTGCACCAGGGTTGTACTAATCTTCTCTGTATCATTTCCATTTTAGTCATTCTACTACTAAAGCAAGTCCTCATTATTTTATTTCATTTCATTTGGACAGCCTCCGATGTCATGATTTCTGTCTGCATCTTCTCTGCCCCCCACAATTCAGCTGGAGCCAGTTACTTATAATCAAATACCTTCATGGGCTCAGAAGACAGCCTGTCTCTTTCCCAGGGCCTAGGGCCTTTCCCAGCTTCCCTCTCATTGACAGGCCTTCATTTCTGCTGTTGACACCCTCAGATTAGAGGCCAGTTCCTGCTAAAGGACCCTGAACCGCTGTGCAAACTCTGACCTATGGGTTACAGGGAGCTCTCTTTTTTGAAATCTTTTTAGCCAATAGTTTCTTCCCATTATTTCTCCTAACCTGGCTGACTTAAGAAAAAGACATATTTTTTAAAAAATTATTTCTGTATGTATTTTTTATGTGTATTGGTATTTTGCCTGCATATATGTCTGTGTGAGGACATGGGATTCCCCTGGAACTGGAGTGACAGAGAGTTGTGAGCTGCCATGTGGGTGCTGGGTCCTCTAGAAGAGCAATCAGTGTTCTTACCTGCTGAGTCATCCCCCCAGTCCCCCAAAATACACATCTTTTAAAATTTCTTTCTAGATTTCTTTATTTTATTTTATGTGTATGAGGGTTTTGCCTGCATGTATGCCTGTATACCATATGCATGACTGGTACCCACAAGAGGCCAGAGCTCCTGGTTGTAAGCCACCATATATGGGTTCTGAGGACTGAACTTGGGTCCTCTGGAAGTGCTCTTAGCCACTCTCTAGCTTTTTTTTTTTTTTTTTAAGACAGTATATCAGGTAATCCAGGTTGCTCTGAAACTCACTATGTAGCTGAGGACTAGAGTTATAAGTGTGTTCCATAAGGCTGGGTTTATGCAATGCTGGGGACCGAACCCAAGGCTTTGTGCCTGAGTGCTAAGCAAAGCACTCTAGCAATTGAGTCACATCCTTGAGCACCCAGAGCAGGTTTAGAAACTGGATAAAGAGGGATGAGTCAGAACTCAGACAGCACCTTTGGGTACTTACAGGGGCTGCCAAGGCCCTCCCGGCCAGGCAGATGAGAAAGAAGATCCAGGCCCTCATGGTGCTGGGAACCCTGTGGGGAGGAGAGAATATGGGTCAGCAAGAGACACTTCCTCCTGAGAGATGAGGACACCTCATTTATGGCTAAGATGCCCTTTATACCTCCAACACCCATTGTCCTACTTCTTCATGCAAGAAGCAGACCTGGCCTGTGGCCTCCAAGGGAAACTGTGCAGCTGCAAGTGAATGGAATCGGTTTATTTGCTTCTTGGCTCTTCCCACCTCCCAGTTTCCTGCTATTGAGGATAAAGGTAGAGTTTCCTATTTATGGTCGTGAGGTGAAGTCTCCATTCTAAGTACATTGAGTTTGGGTTTTGACGCGTTTGGACAAAGACAACGGCTTAAAAAGTCAAGTTTGGGCTCTTCGATTCCTCTTGATTCTTCTTGTTCTAAGATCTTCCCCCCCTATTCCTCAAGCTCTCTCTCCTCTTTTACTCCCCCTTCCCACTTCTCTTCTCCCTCCCCCTTCTCCTCTTCCCCTCCACACTCCCTCCTCTTCCATGGGAGAAGTCAGCAGGAATCAGGGACAATGAGGTAGGTACACTTGAAAACAAAGCCCCATGCTCTGGGGTGGTGGACACCTGAGATCACATTTTCTCCCCTCTGCCCAGAGGGACAGCCTTCTTTGGGTCCTCCAGGGAAATCACCCAGCTGTGCCCTTGTGTTAAGCTAAGATCTACAAAGTCCCCCTGATCACTGCTCTGATCCAGCTTTCAAGATGTTAAACTCTGAATTCTCCCACTCAAGCCAGGAAGGGATCTTGGAACAGATCTCTGCTGGTGACTCAGGGACCTGTGGTGGGGACATCTGACTCCTTGGGCTAACCAGATGGGCTTCTGTTACCAAATGGATCTAGAAAGTTCTTCCTAAATCTGCCTCCCTCAAGCTTGTGGTCTACTCTGTCTCTTTCCACAGACACACAGAACGAACAAGCCTGCTCCCTCTGCCACCCAAGAGCTTTCAAAGGAGCAATGGCGATGCCATATCTGCTTACCCAAGAGTTCTCTATCAGCCCCACCAGCCCTAGCTTCTTCATTGTTCTTCATTCTCAACTGACAAACTTGATGCTGGGAGATGCCTTGGCAGTATGGGCAGAGCTACAAGACTTGGATTCAACGCCCAGGTTCTCACTCGATATTGTCTCTATGTATGGGTTAAATTCTTTGTTCTCCCTAAACCTTGGCTCCTCTGTCAACAGAGAGGGCTAGAGGAGGCCAACTTAGAGATGATGGACACAGTCTTCAAAACGCTTACAATAATAAAAGGTTGGGAGTGTAGCAGAGGAGTGGAGTATATGCTTATCTTTCAGTCCCTGACGCCAAACAAACACAAAGGAAGCTGGTCTTGATATAGCTCTTTCCCCCCCCCCTTGCTCTAGCATCCACCTTCTTCCCTTGAATAATAGCATTTGGAAGAAAAAAAAATAGTCTAGATTTCCAAACATCTTTGGGTTGATTGAAGGTGTAGCCCAGCAGTATCATGCTTGGCTAACATGCACAAGGCCCTGAGTTCAATCGATCTACAGCGCCACGGAACTATTCAGATGGGACCTAAGTAGCAGAACAGGCAGAAGAGGAATAGACCATAACAGTCCTGCGCTAGCTTAAGCTGGGAAGAACCTCACCCCCTACTTCATGGTGTGGACATGAAGTAAAACTGTAAAGAAGTCAATGAATTGACTTGGAAGCTTGCCATTGCTTCAGGACAGCTCTGCCTGGCGGAAAGGTCTAGCCTTTTTCTAGTCAGCTTCTGGAACATTCCTTCCCCTCTCACAGCTGTTCACTTGTTTCTCTTCTTGCTTCTCCGTTTGGAAAATGCGAACTCAACATCCTCTGCATGCGACTTTTGGCAGATGGGACAGGAGAAAGGGTATCAATGAGGAACTTGTCTGAGGTTGTTTGAAATGGAAAGGTCAAAGTGGGGCTGGCAGCTAGAGCCCACACGTCACCCACTCCAGGCTTCAAAAGCAGAGAAGGCCAATCACTGGCGAGGTAGCCAGGCTAGGACCAGAGATGTCATACCTTTCAGGTTAGAGAGTTAGAGAGACCTGAGTCTGGATGTCCCGTCTGTGCAGGAGAAGGAGGGGATCTTGAGACCCCAAGACTGTTCTGCCTCCCTCATCCTGCACTCTCATCTGCCCTGCCTCAGGACCCAAGTCCTAGAGTGCGTCAGGGCCTTAACCCCACAGGCTGGGTGAGGGTAGGGAGAAAACAGACATATAAACTCTCAGGGGAGGTAGTCATTGTCCACATCCCAGCTCTGCCTGGTGCTTCACCAATCCCAGAATCTTTCTTCTCTAAATATCAGGGTGAGCAGCTGGTGGGGCGGGGACTTAACTAGTCTGGATGAAGAGCTACATTCCCTGCTTGCCCATGAGACACATCTCTGAGGTTCTATAATACAGCTCCAGTCGAAGAAGCTGGGGTCCACGCTTCAAAGCTAGTTGGAGGTACAACAGTCACCCCAGCCAGGCCAGAGAGCATGGTTAAGACCCTGTAGTCAGTACAAGGCAGCCATGATCTTCCACACTCAAGCCTAGGTCCAGCTTGCTGGGGAACATATCAATACCTTCAGAGTTTTTACAAGCCAGCTTTCCAAAGACGGCCTGAGGCAGATCTTTCTGCCCAATAGCACAGAGGAGAAGAAAGAGGCCTGGAAAGAAGATCCATGCCTAGCCAGCAGCCCAGCACATGAGTGACAGGTATCAGCATGGTCTCTGTGTGATGTTTCCCTTGGCAGCTGCTACCTGCTCCCAGGATGGTCATCAGGATGGTACCCACTAGGGCCAAACTGGCCTGAGATGTAGGTAGGAAAAATGCCCTGGGCAGGGGAGAAAGTGGAGGTGCATTACTCTTGGCTTGGTGACCACCAAATGCAGACAGCCCCGGTTGGTGCCCTGGCACCCCCTCGCCCTGTTCCGTACATTGAATCCCTTTCTTCTGCCTGTATTTGTTCTGGAGAGAGCTGAAAACCCGCCTGGCTGCCAGCAGGACCCGAAGCAGAGGTCACTTGTCTAGCTCTTCGGATGGAAGAGTTGGGATGGAAAAGTACAGCCAGCCCCCAGTTTGCTTCCCTTTAAACCCAAAGGAGCTCCCTACGGACGTGGAGATGCCACTGAGTATTGAAACCCGGGGGCACTCTGGAACTGTGGGCTTTTAGACAATGTTGCTCAGAACCACAGACTCCTGGGACAATTTAACTTGGGTGGAAAGTGTGTGGAGAAATACAGTCTCAGAAAACTTCCTAAGGGTCTCAGAGACCTTAGTTAGGCTGGCCTTGAACTTGATCTGTAGCCAAAGATGGTCTCAAATGCCAGATCCTCCTGCCTCCACCTCCCAAATGCTGGGAATACAGGCCTGAATCGCCACACCCAGTTTGGTTGGTTTTGGGTTTGGGGGGTGAGGGAGCTGTTCTGTGTTTTAAGACAAGGTCTCATTATGTAGCCAAAGCTGGCCTCCAATCTGTGATCTTCCTGTGTCTGTTTCCTGAGTGCTGGGCACCACCAGGCCAGGCCCAGGGGGTTACTGAACCTTGAAATGCTGCCAGTGTCAAGGCCTTGAGTAAACGTGCTCGGAAGAGCAGTGCCCCTAACAGGCCTTTGCTGGACCATGTGACTGTGTCTATGCATGAAATTCAAAACGCAAACAAACAAAAAACAGGAATGGGGGAGGAGACTCAATAAATGCTTGCTATGCAATCATGAGGACCTGAGTTCAGATCCCCAGGACTCATGTAAAAGCCAGGCATGGGGGCTGGAGAGATGGCTCAGCGGTTAAGAGCACTGGCTGTTCTTCCAGAGGATGACATGGTGGCTCACAACCATCCATAATGAGATCCAGTGCCCTCTTCTGCCCTGTAGGTAGGTATACATGCAGACAGAACACTGTGTACATAATAAATAAATAAATTTAAAAAAAAAAA
>JAQHUG010000084.1:4372614-4387457 GCA_028555095.1 Dicrostonyx torquatus
AAAAACAAAAAAACAAGTGAACAAACATGTAAAGAACTTGCCCATGCGCAGAAGGCCATTTGATTTTCTTCTGGCTTGAGGAAATGGAATTCTGGTCAATGTTGTGAGGTATGGCTTCCTCTTTCCAGCTTCCCCACCCAGGCCTGGGTCACAAGGCAATGACTTTGTCCAGATCAATTCTCCCCGTGGTCTGAAATCTGTCTTGCATGTGTTCAAGGACAGCCAGTGTGTCCTGCATGGTCTTGGGGTCCATCTTAGCATCTTTCTAGATCCCTGCTTCGCAGCAATGTAACACCTCAAACACTTTTTTCCCCCTTAAAGCTACACAAAGCAACACTGCCTTGCTATGTCAAGCAGCTCTGTAAAGGGGAACAGTTTCCCGTGCCTCTCCCCATGACCCATGAACATGTAACAGCTAGTGAGTGCTGGGTGCTTGCTGGAAGATCCCTGCTCCAAACAGTTCACACTCATGGGTTCGTTATCACTACACCCATCACACAATCATTTGCCAAAGGCGCTGTTTTCCCCAGGCCTTGAGCCCTGAGAGGTTAAACCGGGAGGTGCTGGAGCCAACCCCCTCCTGGAGCAGCCTTTCTTCAGCGGCTTCCCCTCTGACCACTCCAGAGTGGTGCTTCTCACTGGGCAGGTTTTCAAATATGGTCTACATAGTGAGAAGAAATCATGGATCTGGCCCAATGATATTCCCATTACAGAGAGTCCCAGAGAGAGCAGTGGGCTGCTCAGGATCACACAGCAGAGAATGGACATGTGATGGGCACCTGACCTCCAGGGGGAGGTTCTAGAAACATAGGCAAACACAACAGCAGCTTGTAGGTGAGCAAGCAGTACCAAGAACACACAACAGACACTTCTTCAACAAATGCAGCTTGACTTTATTGCAGGGAAGCTGGCAGGGAGCCGGCAGGGGAGGGCCTGTCTGGGCAGGAACTCCATGGCTGAGCTGGACTGAGCAGTTGGTGTTCCAAATCTGCGTGGAGACCAGATCAACAACAGCCTAGGAGAGAGGGAAAATTAGACGGATCAATGGCGCCATCTACTGCTGAGAGGAGACATCGCACTTAAGTCTCCAGATTCCTCTCTGTACTGCCCATAATGGCTGGTGTAGGTGCAGATGAAACTTTGAATGCTACAAAGTAACCTGGTGTGTTAACTCTGAGTCTGGGTAAGCGGCAGGAGCGACCCCTTCCATACAGTGCTTATGCCTCCCACGAGAAAAAGTCAGAGAACCAGGTTTGGTGGCAGACTTTGTAATACCGACACTGTGAAGGTAGAAGCAGGAGGATTAGGAGTTCAAGGCCAGCCCAAGCTACAGGAAACCTTAAAACACCAACAACAGCACAACAAACAAACAACAAAAACAGGCACGATGATGGTGATGCATTATCCTATAATTCCAGCCTGGGGAGGTGAGGACAGGACAATCAGAAATTCAATATCATTTTCACTAAATCTTGAGTTCAGGGTTAGGCTAGGCTAACCTATCTCCAAGCAAATAAACACACTGCATGACATTTGTTCCTTTGTAGGGTGGCGGTGGCACAGGCTTTTAATCCCAGCACTTGGGAGGCAGAGACAAGTGGATCTCAGGGAGTTCAAGGCCAGCCTGGTCTACAAAGCAAGTTCCAGGATAGCCAGAACTGTTTCACAGAGAAACCCTGTCTTGAAAGACAAACAAAACATAGCCGGATAGCTCAGAGTGGCAAGAAGCAGACTGGCATCGAAAGAGGAAGTACTGAGGTGTTTTTCTCAGATAATGAAATGCTCTGAAGTAGGGTACCAGTGTGGCTGTGCATACGTTGAGAGCATAAAGCACCAGTGAGTGGCGCCCATGACCACAGCTAACATCATGTCAACTTCACTTCATCTTGATAGCAGAAGCCACAAGGAGCAAAGCTGGAGGTGTCACAAAGCTCTCTGTCAGCAGGGGCTACTCCATTTACAAGAGTCTCTGTATCTAGACCAAACTACGGGCCACTCTTCCCTCCAGACCTTCCCCACAGAGATCATACTTAAACATATTTTTTTTTTTCAAAACTAAACAGAACGTTTTTATTAGTGATGGTGTGGGTGTCATCATATGTTTGTGGGATGAGCTGCTCTCTCCTTCCACCTTGATGTAGGTTCTGGAGATCCAACTCCAGTCTCCAGGCTTGCACACATCTGTACCCACCGAGCCATCTTCCTGGCCCTCAAATACAATCTTACACGGAGAAGCCGGGCATGGGGGCTCACACAGTAATCACAGCATTAGAGGAGCTAGGGCAGAAGGCTTGCTGCGAACTCCGGATGACTTGGGATATACAAGGAGGCCCTGTTTCAAAAATGATTTAAAAAAAAAAAAAAACAACTGAATCCAAACAGAGAAAAATTGTACATGGATGCCCAAACTATAACAGGGGTGTTTGAAAGAGATGGAAGTCCAGTGGCCCACCCTCACCTGACCCACAAAACCCAGGGTTGTGCAGTTCCGAAGTGTGGCAGAGACGGCTGGTGTTGTCATCCCGGAGGGGATGAACCTTAAAGAGACTGCACAAAGACCCAAAAAGGCAGTGGGACAGAGTGGAGGGGTCCACCCACTGGACAGATCAAATCTCAGACAAGTAAAAAATGCCCCAGTCACAGTCTGCAATGAGCACTGAGGCTGTATCTGAACCCCAGACTCCTTACTGTTCACATTGCTTGTTCCTGGCCATGGAGCAAATCCAGGGCCAGAAGAGATATGGGGAACAATGGCTCTTATTCGTTTGTTTGTTTGTTTAAGCTTAGTGTGTGTGTTTGTGTGTGTGTGTGTGTGTGAGAGAGAGAGAGAGAGAGAGAGATTGATTAATGTACCATGTCTGGTTGTCAGAACACAACCTCTGGGATTCAGTTCTTTCCACCACGTACGTCCTGGAGATTGAATTCAGGTTGTCAGGCTCGGCAGGAGGCACCTCCACATGTTGAACCATCTTTCTGGCCTTGCTATCATTACCATGTCTTTTAATTTGCCAGGATGTCACCATATACACAAAACATATGGCTTGGGTTCCAAATGCTCAAACTTGAGGATGGAGGAGGCTCTACTCAAAGGGGACCCTCTTACCCCCAGCTGACTACAGCTGGCCTCTGCCAGGGGCTCCCTGGGTCACTTGTAGGGTCAGCGATACTGTTACCATCATGACAATGAGCACACAGGAGGCCTGGCTCATTCCCACCTCTGTCACCCATCTGCCTGGGCACTGGTCAGCTCAAATTCCTTCACCAGGCCTCGTTTTTCTCAGTTCCAGAGACGATACAAACCATCATGATTCATGGGTCAGATGCATTGCAGAGGAAGTGAGACTGCCGGGCACAGTGGGAAGGACTGCTGGTGGGGGGCAGGTGAGGGAAGGGCACTGGTACTGGGCCACTTTCTGCCTCCCTAGGACCCATAAAGTGAAAAGAAGACAGCTTATAAGGGTCATTGACTCTGCACCAGGCTGGGCTAGAGGCGCAGCCAACTCTAAGCTGAAGGAAAGGCATGAAACTCTGCAGTGGAGTGCGAGGCGTGGGACACAGGCATCAACTGTGAAGGGACAGTCACTTTACCAAAGCAAGGGACTCACCATTCCAAGAAGGCCAGATCTAAACTTAGACCCTGCTGACCAGGCAAGGGGCCCCTCAAGTCCCAAAGGGGACTTCGGGGGATATAATATGGCATTCTGTCTATTCCCCAGTGGCCATCAACACCCTTAAGTTTCTGGTTTGTACTGAACAATGATGATGTTTTTATGACCCTTCAAGGGGGGGGGTCAGTGGACCCCCTCCTACCTCACTTAAATTGGCACACGCCTTTAATCCCAGCACTCGGAAGGCAGAGGCAGGTGGATCTCTGTGAGTCTGAGACCAGCCTGGTCTACAAGAACTAGTTCCAGGACAGGTTCCAAAGCTACAGAGAAACCCTGTCTTGAAAAAAAAAAATTCAAAAAAAGTTCAAGTTCAGGCTGAGCACCTCAAATCCAGGAACCTCAGTTGCAGTGCACTTCAAAATAAGAACTTCCTGAGTGCCAGCTCGATGGCAAAAATGTTTAGGGTTTTCCTGCTATGGGCGAGTTTAGCAAAGATTCCAAACCCCAGATGAAATTGCCATCTGAACTGTTTCTGGGCCCAAGCCTTTTAGATGAGGGATTTGCAACCCAAGGGACCCCTGGGGAGGCAACAAGTCTGTGCAGGAAAGGCTGGGGCCTCACCCACCTACCTCTTCAGTATATCCACAGGGACTCGCCCAGGTTCTGGCTACTTGGGGCCAAGGTAGGAAACCGCCTTTCCTGTTTTGTTGAGGGTTGCCAGCAGGGTGTCCATGCTGTGCTCAGACTCAATGCAGACCTTCTTGTTGGGCAAGTCAATGTTGAATTCCACTCCTGCAGGAAGGAGGAAACCCCGATGTGGGAGGGGGAAGCAGGACCCTTCCACCCACAGGAACAAAAGAGGTCAGCCTCCTTAATTATCCCTGTAGCGCCAGACACCTCTCATGGAGTCAGGGAGCAGCAAGCTCTTTCTGTCTCAGGCACCGTGAGCATGGCAGGCTCTGTTGCAGGCCCCTCTCTGTGTCTGGGGGGTTTTGGCAATACAGATTCAACTCAGGACCTCAAATATCAGCAAGTACTCCACCTCTAAGCTATTTCCTCCCTTTCCTTGCCCCTTCCCACCCGGCTCCCTTCCCCCAAACCCTGCCATCACTACTACCTTACTTTTCTATACTCAAGCTAACAGCAATACAGAGCCCTCCTCCCTCACACCCCTTTTTATAATTTTATTTGAAATATTTTTAAATTATCCATATGTGAATGGGTATGTATGTGGGCATGATCTGAGTGCAGGTGGGATCTGGAGTTACAAGTGTTTGTGAGCCACCATAAGTGGGTGCTAGGTCCTCTGCAAGAGAAGTACATGCTCCTAACCGTGGAGTCACCTCTCCAGCCCCAGATTTACTTATTTTTATGTATGAGTGTTTTCCTTGCATGTATACCTATGTACCACATGTGTGCAATACCCATAGGTCAGGAGAGGATGCTAGATCCCCTGGAACTAGAGCTACAGACGGTTGTGAGCCACCATATGGTGCTGAGAGCTGAACCCGGATCCTCCCCAAGAGCAACCAGTGCTCTCAACTATTTCTCCAGCCTCTTCCTTTCAAATCATTACACTTTAGTGAAAGCATGTGTGAGTCTGTGTTATTAAGTATGTGAAAGAATCTGTATGTGAGCGTGTATGTTAGTGTGTGAGTGTGCATAAGTGAGATTACCTATGAGCGCATGTGAGGTGAATGAGCATGTTTTGAGTGTGTACATGTGTGTGAGTATGTACATATATGAGAGAAAATGTGTGTGTGAAGGTCAGAGGACAGCTTGGAATGAGCTCTCTCCTTCTATGTGGGTCCTGGGAATTAAACTCATTAGCAGCAAGCACCCTTACCCACTGTGTCATCTAGTGCTTGTACAACCCCCCTTTTGTGTGTGTGTGTGTGTGTGTCTCACATGCATAAGCTACCACCAAAGACCCCACCTCCCCCACAACCATCCTCCCCCTTTTCTGTGCTGCTGGTACTCAGGCTATCACACATGCCAAGCAAGCACTCTATTCCTGAGTTTCATCCCCAGGCCTTTTGATACATTTTATTTTGAGGCAATCTCACTAAGTTGCCCAGGGTAGCCTTGAACTCACTCTACAGACTAGGGAGACCTGAGCTTGTGGTTTTTCTGTTGCAACTTCCCAAGGACAGGCTTTGTCCGTTGCTTTTCCACAGCTCCCCAGTCTTCCCAGTGTGGTGTCTCCTCATCTGCTCACTGACTCAGTCCTTCCAAGGATGGGGAATCAGTTCTGCCTGCCTGACACTGTTCTCATCCCACAGCCAGTGCACCCAAGCCCGCCTGGCCACACCTAGGAAATACTTCCACACCATGAATCAGAGCAGAACTGTGGGCCAACAGCCTGGTACATGTGGGGGTGTTAACGGCCATTGCCAAATTGCCTTCCTACTGCCCAATCCCTACTTCCACCATAAAAGAAAAGCCACGATGCCCTCCTCTAAATGGTGTGCCAACAAAAAGGCCTGGGTGGCTTTCCCAGCTGTCATAAAGGGGTCGGGGTCAGACTCAACGCTCTTTCCTGCCTAAGTCAGCCTTTAGTCTGACTCCCCAGGCCCTAAGAACTCAAAAACACCTGACTGTCCTCAAGTGGAGGTGTGCCTTAGTTAAGGTCTCCTTTGCTGTGATGAAACACCATGGTGAGGAAAGGGGCGGAAAGAAAGGCTTTATTTTGCATACATTACCACGTCACAATCCACCATGAAGGGTAGGGCAGGAACCTGGAGGCAGGGACTGAAGCAGAGGCCATGGATGCTCACTGGCTTGCTTTGCTCCCCATGACCTAGGCCCTCCTACACCAATCAATCAAGGAAACACACAACAGGCTTGCCCACAGGTCAATCCAGTGGAGGCATATTCTCAACTAAGGTTCCCTTTGCCCAGATGACTCTAGCTTGGGTCAAGTTAACATAAACTAGCCGGCACAGGAGAAACTTATCAAAGGTAAAGGCCCCTCAGGCCCAGCAGGGCTGTTAAGCACGTGTTGCAGGGCGTGGTGGCAATCTCTGAAGCTACACGGAACAAAAAGTTTACACAGTTGTTAGCTGCCAAGAGGGTGCTTGGAATTAAACCCTGGTCCTTTGAAAGAGCAGTCAGTGCTCTTACCCACTGCGACATCTCTCTGGCAGACCCTACTTCATTTCTGGAGTGTCTCTGGCATAGGCTGATGTGGGCTGACATTCTCAGATCATAGCTGGTGATGCCCAAACCCAGGGGAGGGAAGCCTATGGCCTTGTGGGAAGTCATCAGCCAGGTGCTCGTCAGTGTCTCAGATTCATCTCAGTGCAGCTGGGCATGGCTCATGCCTGTAAGCCCAGAACTCATGACTCTGAGGCAGGAGGACTGTTGAAAGTCTGAGGCCTACACTGGGCTACCCACGGTGAGTTCCAGGCCAGCCAGGACTACAGTGGGAGGCCCTGTGTTAAAAACAACAACAACAACCCAAAAAACAAAACATAAAAAGATATTCCATCTTACAAACCTCAGAATCACAGGCTTACTCACTATGGGACCTGGGCAAGGCACTTCCCCTTGTGCATGAGTATTACCAGCCACCAGCCCGATCCACTGTGTCAAGTCCCACTCTGTGGACTGATAATGTGTAGGCAGTCTCAACAGTAGTATTGTTACCCTAGGTCTTATTTATGATTTGTAGAGATAGGGTCTCACTCCATAGTCAGGCTGCCCTGCCCTCAAATCCCCGGCAATGCCTAACTGCATCTTGGCCTCCCAAGGGCTGGATTATAGGTGTGAGCTGCCACACCCAATTTTGTTTGGCTTTTATAAACTTGTTGTTTTTATTTTATTGCAGTACAGTGGATTTGATCTACAATGTCACACAGGCTGTGCAAGCCTTCTGAGCTACACCCCCAGCCTCTTCTGTCATTTTTACTTTGAGACAAGTTTCTCAGGTTGGCCTTAAGCTTTTGACCCTCGTGGGTTTCAGGGTTTACTGGCAGGCACCTCCAGGCCTGTTATCTGTATTTGATGTCCTCCTGGAGATCACTATCATAGTAACAACTCCAGGGCTTCAGGGCTGGACAGTGTGGCTAAATCCCAGCTCTGCCCTACTGGCTCTGTGAATCCAGTCAAATCATTGAACTCTAAACAGTCCCTGCCTTCATACAACAGGACAGTCGCTGTGTACTGACAGTGTGTGCCTGCATCTCAAGCAGAAGCTGGATGGTAAGAGTCCATGACCACCAGTCTGGGCTCCAGAGACCCTGAAGAGGGAGGGAGGGAGAGAGGGGGAGAGGAGATAGAATGAACAACAAAATGGAGTTGTATATGTGGCATGGTGGCACATCTTTGTAATTCCAGCATTTAGAAGGCAGAGGCAGAAGGATTCTCACAAATTTAGGAGCAGCCTAGTCTATACGGCGCATTTCAGGAGAGCCAGGGCTACTTAGCAAGGCTTTGTCTCAAAAACAAGAATAAACTGAGCGGGTAGGAGTGTACCGAGTGGAAGAAACAGTGGCTGCAATGAGGTACAACACATCTCCACAAAAGCCACCGAGCAGAGGCCCAAGGGTGCACTAGGCCCTCCGAACATTTTAGCACCAACTGACCTGCAGCTGACCCTCGTAGGCCACTTGTACCTGAACATGACTCCCCATACTCTCTCCAGAGGAGAGCCACTCACCTCCCAGCTTGTTGAGGACTCGGGAGACGGCTTCAGCACATCCCTCACAGGTCATGTCCACAGAAAACTCGTGCTTCTGCAAGAGATGGAGGTCACGAGTCAGGCCATGCAGGGATCCACACACCATCTGAGAGGCCTCTCAGGGGCTGACAGGGAGCAGAGAGTGGGCACAATCCCACTGGAAGCTTGTCTATGAGCCCAGTCTAGTCAATAGATAAGAGGGCAGCCACGAGATTTCTATGTGTCTGTCGCAGGCTGTACCAATAGAGACAATCTCCATGATGTCTTCTGCAAGGTCTGGCACAGGATGAACAGGATCCAGGTTTGTGTGAGCTCTTTTCCAACCCTCCATCTCAAGGTTACTGCCTCATGAGTGAGCTGTGGGCTTTGCCTCAGGACCAAGAACGTAGCCACAAGTGACCCCACTCCCAGCAGAATTAATCTGGGACCTGTTTCTGTATCAGAACATTATTTTCTACATTGGGACTCTACACAGGCTGCAGGTCTATTCAGCAGCCTGGATGGGGACATCGATTATGCCAGCAGGTAGGTTACTCAGGTGTGTGTTACTCAGGGGCAGCACCTGAGTTCCAGGAAGAGGAAGGATTGCATACTGGAGGCAGCTGGAAAGGGATCCCAGGTTCCAGAGGCTCTGCAATCTCCGAGATATCTAACAAGTCAAGGCAGGCAAGTGTCCACACAACTGCTTCTGCTCAAGCACAAATAGTCACTGTTGTGCCCAACACTGGGAACAGCATCTGGCACAGAGGTCCCTGACTTATTTCATGAGTGAATCAATGATCAACATCACTGCTGGACAACTTCTGGGTCTTTGGCTGTTCTCAGAGGACTGGGCCAATATCCCTTTCCTCACAATATTTGGGAAGGAGAGCATCTGCGCTCCAACACTTGCAAGTTGTATGACCTCAGTAGCTTAACTCTTGGGGTACTAGTCCCTTTTGGCTGAATAATGAGACAATCACAGGATTTGACATGTGGCAGCCAGCCTCCACCATGACCTCCATCTTCTCTGCCTCCTGGTATTTATGTCCTTGACAGTTCATTTCACAGCATAAGGCCAAAGCACCATTGCGTGACTAAGGTGACTAAGCTGGTCATGATGCCGGCTTCTGCCTTGCTCCCTTCTCGAGTCACTCTAGAGCCAACCAGCTGCCATGTTAAAGGACACTTTACTATTCATCCAGAGGAAACAGACTCAAAGCCAAGGAGTACACTGGCCTGGGCAAACCTCTGGCCTGCACTGTTGTTTCTGGAGACCCCAAGTCAAGCTTAGTCACTGTCCAGCCACTCTCAGGTACTGACTCTAGGTTTGGGGATAAATATTAAAGGACAATAGATAGCTAATATGTTAATAAAATGAGATCATGGGACCAAGTGCCTCTAGGAAAAAGTAATTGGATTCTGATAATTATTTTCTTCCATTTTTCTCTTCCTTTGGAAACACAACATGTAGGCCCTGGGAATGTAATTCAGTGGTACATTGCTTGCCTGGCATGTGCAAGGCCCTGGGTTTACTGCCCAGTACCGAGACAGCCAAGCATAAGGAATAGTTTAGGCTATACACACCTGTCTTTGACAATGAACCTAGGAACCTGTAACAACCCAAGACTGACCTCCACACTTGTTTTAAGCTTGGAATAAGAAGTTACTCCTCTCATCAATCCCTGATTTCCCCATTTCCATCCAAACATCCTGAAGCACAATCCGGGAACTGCTGGCAATGGGCTGACCAGGGTTAAACTGTTTTGGAGCGCATGCACGATGAGGCCAACTGTCCTCAAAGTGCGATTGTAGAGAGAATTCCATACTTACCACTTATGCCTATGCATAGTTGGGTATGCATATAATTAAAATCAGGTGCATCGGCTGGGTGCTGGTGGCACACATGGATCTGAGTTCAAGCCTGGTCTATAGAACAAGTTACAGAACAGCCAGAGCTATAGAGAAGCCCCGTCTTGAGAAATCCAAGTCAGCCAGTATAGAGAAGTGACCAAATTAAAGCCCTAGCAAACAAACTCCTCCTTCCCTTGAACCCCATAAAGGGAAGCCCCCAACAGTAAGTAGGGCCCTTGCTACCCTCACTCAGGTGGCAGATGCTCTGCTGCAGTATATTCTGACCTGACTTGTATACTGTTTTGACTAGTTTCCTTGCTACTTTGTAATCTATGTGCATCTTTAATTCTCTGAATAAGATGCTAAGAGCATTGAAACAGCCAGCCCAGACCTCAACCAGGAGTAATAGCACTGCAAACATTAACAAAACAAAACAAAGGCTATCCCTCCCTGCTTCTGTATTTTGTTTTGTTTGGGGGAGGGGGGTTGGTGTTGCTTTGAGAACAGGGTCCATTAATGTAGACTAGGCTAGCCTGGAACTCACTATGCAGTCCACACTGGGCCTTAAACTGTCTTCCTGCCTCAGAATCCCAGGCACTGTGACCAAAAGCATACCCAAATTCAATGCCCACCTTCCTCACAAAGTTCAGCAAAATATCTTTAGGACAGGCTGAGCATCTCTTATCTGAGTGCTTGGGAGCAGAAATGTCCCTAATTAGGGAATATTTGCATACATATAATGAGGTATCCTGGGAATGGGATGAGTCTAAACACGAATCATATTTATACACAGACTGAAGGTAATTTCACGCAATGTTTTCAATGCACCACGTTTGGGCACACACCACTTGTGGCATCAGGCTCTGGCTGGCCATAAACTCAAAGAGCTGGTCTGCCTCCCAAGTTCTGGGATTAAAGGTGTCCACCACCACCACCTGGCTGAAAACAAATAATTTTTAAAATAATAGTAAGAATAGGGCTAGAGAGACGGCTCAGTGGTTCAGACTACCTGTGCTCTTCTAGAAGTCACAGGTTTGGCTCCCCAAACCATGTCAGATAGCTCACAACCATCCGTAACTCCAACTCTAAGGAGTCTGAAGCCCTCTTCTGATCTCTGCACACAAATGGCACACACACACACAAATTTGAAAGATTATAACTATGCTAAGCTTTTCACTTATTTGCATGTGGGAGTGTGTGCTATGGAATAAGAGTGGATGCCAGAGGCCATCAGGCTTGGCAGCAAGCACCCTTACCAGCTGACCCAGCCACAACCCTCAAACCCCCTTCCTGCAGTATTTTTCTAGCTTGAAAGGAGAATCATTCATTTCCTCTTGCTCCGGGGCTCACTAAGGTGATGAGGTCATGGGTGCAAAGGCTCAAACAAAAGAGGCTTTTTTTTTTTTTTTTTTTTTGGTTTTTCGAGACAGGGTTTCTCTGTGGCTTCGGATCCTGCGCTGGAACTAGCTCTTGTAGACCAGGCTGGTCTCGAACTCACAAAGATCCGCCTGCCTCTGCCTTCCTAGTGCTGGGATTAAAGGCTTGCACCACCACCACCACCACCACCACCACCACCACCGCCGCCGCCGCCGCCGCCGCCGCCAGGTGGAGAGAGGCTTTCTTTGCTCCAGGGAAATCTTGCTGGTTTCAGAACTGTGGAATGCCCATCCCCCACAAGCTGACTCAGAGGATAAGTTTTGCTGCCCAAGGCTCTAAAGTCAACAGTTATCTGAGCTCCAAACTGAGGACCCCAACAAGGAAATCTTTCACAGTGCAGAGGCCAGAGGCCTGGGGGCAGTTCACAGGAGGCCAGCATTTCAACTCAGAGTTCTCTCCCTGGCTACAAATTGTGAAACCTAAACCTGAGACTGACCAGAAGTCTGTCTAATGGACAGGGTGGTGATCCAGTCTTCACAATAGTATGTCAAAACTTGGTTCCCCAGTGCCTCTAGACCTCTGTTTTGTCTCTACAGGGTTGTGGCTCAGTGGCAAAGCACATACATAGCATAAACAGGCCCTGAATTCAATCTCTAGCATCCCAAAACAAAATTTAAAGCCAGGTGTGGCAGCTCACTTCTATAATCCCAACACTTGAGAAGCAGAGGAGGAGGATCGCTCTGAGTTTAAGGATCAGCTGGTCTACACATTCACTCACAGGCCAACCTGAGCTACAGTGTGAGATCCTGTAACAAACAAGCAAAATGAACCCTCTTAAACATAATGTATATATATTTATGTTATATGGCAACATGCTGTATTATTGTATTTTATATATAATATTGCTTCAGAGGGTCGCTAAGTGGAACAATTCTGTAACAGACTCTCTAGAACTGGAAGAGTCCCTAGGAATGGAGGAGGAGGACACTTTGTCCTTCTAGAGAAAGACACTGGAGTCTGGATCCCTGATTATTAACATCTAAGCAATTATCTCTGATGTGTTGGGCCTTCTTCTAAATATCTTGAACACTGTCTCCTTCAATAATTACAATGATTCCGTAAGCCAGGGAACTACCTATTCCTTTGAGGGATGAGAAAGCTGCAGCTCGGAGGTTAGATACCGACTCCGTGAGATGTAGCTAATGAGTAGCAAGGCCTGCCTTGGGCAAAGTACACAAAACTTTTAACCACCAAGGTCCCTGTTAAAATGGGAAGCTTGCCCACACAGTTCGACCCCACTTGTCCTGTATCTGCAGAAAAGTTACCACTCCTTGGGGGCGCGATGGGTCACTCACTCGCTGTGTTATATATTTTGATGCTATCATTCTAGTTAATACCAACCACGGCCCTGCAAGGTCTGTTTTCAATCCCTATTTTATGGATGAGGAGATGAAGGCACAGAGAGGCAGAGCTTGCCGGAGGCTGCCCAGCTGGCAAGTCAAGGGCACAGACTTTTGGGTTTCTGGGTTAAGCTTTGGTCTGCAAACCATCTTGGGCTAAGATTCATTTCCCTGTCTGGACTTGAGGCGCACTTCTTAGGCAATACCCACCTCCCTGCATTTAGCTGTTGGTTTTGAGATAAGGTGTCTACTCCATGCCTCATTCCCATCAAAGTCCCCAGAAGCACAGAATAGAGGGGAGGGGGTCCTCAAGCTGTTTTCCTTCACTACTGTCCCCTGGAGAGCCTGGCAGGGTCGGAATGAGTATCATGCTGCAGGGCAGACTACCTTGACTGACTGCTAGAATGGATTTTTATCAAGCCTTTTTTTGTCTTTGTTTTGTGCCATCAGAGGAAAGGTCTCAAGACAAAGGGCAAGAACCACAAGAAATGACACCTGAGGTTTAACAGAACCAGGAGGGAGCACCAGTTCACTCAAGGAAGATAAGCGGCTAAAACAGGCAATACCCGCGGGAGACTTTTGGGTTCAGAGGCACCAGGAAGAAAATGCTCCTGATTCCAAGGCCCTAACCATTATCTCAGAAACTCAGCTGGGATCAGAGCTTTCTCCCCAAGCCAGTACAACTGGTTTTGCCCAGTACTTACTTCCCAGGTGACCTGGCTTCATCCTGTATCCTATCTAGCTAGCTCCCAACAATAAATGGTTTCCAACAAACACTGGACTTTTCCTTCTCTTCTTGTGCAATGGATCAAAGGCCTTTATTTAAGTAAGCAATGAGGCTAGAAGCCACCATACATAGGACTGAGTAAGTTCGAAGGCAAGCGCTGCTCTCGGCTCCTCGAACTCTGCTCCGAGCTTTGGGAACTCCTGGCTGGAAATGAATAAAGCACCCTTTCGGTTCAGTGTTGCCCAGTGCTGAAGTTGAAGCAGACCAGAGTGGGCAGAAGAGGTGGGGAGAGATCTGCTTCTCTGAAAACCCGCCAGCTCGGCGGCAGTGGCATGCACGTGGAAAAGGCAGGTGTACCGGCGCCCCTATGCAGCCCTATCTCCCAGCTTCAGTTTCCCCATCGTGCAGGGAAGGTTGGGGCTGTCCCTCGAAAGACTCTCCAGAGCGATCTTGAGGCCTGTGTTCTGCAACACAATGCTCTCTGCCGCTTTCTTGAGGGTCGCGAAGCAGGACAGTGGGTGCGGAGGGTAAACTGAGGAACGACTGCAGCTCCGGCCGCAGCCTGCGCCCTAATAGCAGCGTCTGGCCGGGCAGCGGTGCATCGGGCCAGAGACAACGGTTCGCGCGGGTGCAGCGGAGAGGCCACTTACCGGCATGACTGACGCGGAACGGGCTGCAACGGCGGCGACGACTGGATACGCCTCTCCCGGGCAGCAACGCAGGGCTTCCGGAAGCCCCACCTTCAGGCCGACCCCGCCTTCGGCTAGGCCCCGCCCTAGGGCTGTGCTCCGCTTAGTCTCCGCCCCTTCCGGGTTCAGCTGCAACAAGGCTCCGCCCCTAAGGCTCTGCTTAATTCTCTTCCCTTAGGGCCAAATTACAGCCGGGCCCCGCCCCCTGGGCTGTCTTCCACCTATTTCCCGCCTCTTTCAAGGCTGGATATATTTTTAGGTCCTGGCTCTTTGGAGCTCGGTCATGGGTCCTGGGGCGCGGGGAGGTGGAGGTAGAGCGGGAGTGGGGGGGGGGGGGGGGAGAGGAATGCAAAGGGATAGAACTTTTTTTTTTTTTTTTAATTTTTGACCTGCCCGAGGCTGAAACTGGAGACCTTAGGGAGGGTGCAGATGCACTGCGCCCTCTGCTGGGTCTTTTTCGGTGTGGGACTGATCCCGGCATTCCCTAAAGATTCCATCTTCCCCTCAACATAAAGCCATCCACACTGA
>JAQHUG010000084.1:4393184-4417454 GCA_028555095.1 Dicrostonyx torquatus
TCCTCTTTCTTGTGTGTATGCAGCACACATGTGATGGTCAGAGGACAACTTGTAGCGGTTAACCATCTCCTTCCACCATATGGGTCCAGGGGATTGGACTCAGGTCACCAGGTTTGATGGCGAGCACTTTTACCTGCTGAGCCATCTCCCCAGTTCCCTGTTCTTAGCTTCCTGTTAACATATTGCTATATTTACTTTCCTTTTTTTTTTTTTTTTTTGAGACAGTTTCCTTGTGTAGCCTCGACTGTCCTGGTACTCGCCTTGTAGACCAGGTTGGCCTTGAACTCTAGAGCTCAGCGTGCCTCTGCTTCCTGAGAGCTGGGATTAAAGGCATGTGCCAACACGTCCAGTTTACTCCTCCAGATTGTAAATAAGTGATCTGGACGTGGTGGTGGCACAGGCCTTTAATCCCAGCACTCAGGAGGCAGAGGCACGTGGACCTCTGTGAGTTCAAGGCCAGCCTGATCTACGAGGATGACTTGTATTTCTCCCCTTGCCTCCACCTGGGGACCACAGACCAGAGTCCGGTCTGTATCTAGAATTCGGACCACCACAGTTCTTTAATATAAAATGCTCATGGTGGCCAAATAGAGGGCTCACAAAATCCCGAGTTGCGGTAGTACTTGGTCCCTGGAGCGTTTGTGGGGAACTTTAGGCGTCTCTACCTAAGAGTTGGATAAGTTCCCATTTCAATTAGAAAAGCACGTGACAATGGCTGGTGGTGACGCACCCTACGGCGCACTCAGGCCTGAGGAGGATCCTGAGTATGGATCTTGTCTCTGCAAACACGAGAAGGAAAACGCTCCTGAAGACGTCCACGGACCGACCACTTGTGCACCACCCGCTGGGAAGTCACCGGGGACACGCGCAATCCCAGCGACGCTGCCGCACGGGGTGCTTTGGGGTCTCCTGCCCGAGCCAGCTTCGCTGTCCTCTGTGGCCACTGCATTCGTGCTGACTAATGCTAAAGGTCAGCTGTGACCGCTCTTCCAAAAGGCATGCAGAAAAAAAAAAAGTTTTGATGTGAAGAGGAAAAACAAAACAAAAAAACGGGAAACTTTGTCACTTGGATCCCGGGTACCAAAGTCACCAGGGAAGGGAGGAGAGGGGGGCCCTTGGACAGGACTCGACTTAAGAGGAAGAGAAAGGAAAGAGAACGGAAGGCACAGCTAGCACATCCTCTTAACCGCCCCAGAGGGCACGGTTGCCCTGGGGCTGTCTTTGGCGAGACCCATCCCTTCTTGTCAATCAGTTTCATCAAGCGTTGCGATTGGCTGGTGGCTTCCTTGGTCCCCCGCGCCCACCTCCTACTTGCATGGGGTTTACTTCCCCAAAGTACACGGGCCCCACCTTGTGGATCAACCGCTCCTGCCTGAACCGCGGGTTTCCGCCCAGAGGAAGATATGTAAGCCAATGAGAGCGGTTTTATAAAGGTATTGGCTTGTCTGGGTGTCGCTCACAGGGCATCCCGCCCTCGTTTTCACAATCGACTCAAGTATTGGTGAGACTTCATGTCCATCTGGGCTCTGGATCCCGTAGTTATAGGCAGATGAGGCAGCCACTCAGGAGTCCGGCCCCTGGACGAAGGTACCGTCCAATCGCAACCAAGAGGCGCGGCGGCGGGGCGGCCATTGGTCGCTGCGAGCGACGGGAGCAGCAGGTTGGGCTGAGCGCGGCTATATAACTGGCGGCGGGCACGCGTTCCGCGGCATCGCGCGAGGGACGCAGCCACCTACTCCCGCGCAGTAGCCCGGTCCTCCCGCTCAGCCGCGCAGGTACGTGGGACGCAGGTGGGGCGGGGCGGATGCGGGTCGGGAGGGAGCCGATCTGGGGCCGCGAGCGGGGCGCCCGGGGAGGCCGCGCGGCGCTTCCCCACCCCCACCAACGGCCGGCGCGGCCTCCTGACTGCGCCCTGGGCCCCGTGCGTGCTCTGCCGCGCCAACGGCCTTATGGGGCCCCCGGTGGGCGTCACGCGGCCGGGTGGCCCGCGTGCTCCACGCGCCTCTTGCTGCGCGCGCCTGCTCTCTGGGTTGATGTACCTGGGCCTGGACTTTAAGGAAGCCTTCGGGATCTGGTGGAGGGGGGGGGTTCCACACGCTGAGAGCGCGATCGTGCTTCCCAAGTCTGCAGAGCAGAGGCGCACGACCCCGTGATCAAGGGTTCAGTGGTGCAGAGACAGTCAGCCACAAGACTTGATCTCTCCAGCCCTCACTGTGTGCCCCTGCACTATGCCGAGAGCTTCCTCCTTTCCCGCCCTTACCGGTCACCTGGGCGCGATCAGGTAGGAAACCGAGGTGGGTGAGTGAATTGGACTCAGCCGGGAAGGGACAGACATCTGTGTAGACTTGCGTGGCCGCGGGACTCTCTTGACCACTGAGCTTGGAACCTGGGTGCAAAACTCAGCATGAGAAAAACTGCGGTGCCATCTGTGCGAACCAGTGTCAGACTCTGGAGAAAGGAGATTGCAAGCAAGTGGGGTTTTGAATGACAAGGATTTGTTTTTTTTTTCCGAAAATAAACGGATTTCTATATGAAAGGATGATAGATGCGCCTTCAAGTTAGCTTCTGGGAAACAGAAAAGAAAACACAGCTAGTGTAATGTAATGAACTAATGAACTAGTGTGCTCCTCAGCAGGTCCGAAATGCACCGCGAGGTAATGGGAAATTCCCGCCAGCAGGAAGTCAGGCTCTGACACTAGATCTTGATTTTTTTCCAGATCCCTTTTAACTTGTCAATGTTTTAGGTTTGAATCAGAGCAAATTTAGATTTAAAAAAACCAATGCGAAGATTATAGTTTCAGGAAACGGAGAGTTTAAATTCTCAACAGAGTTGAGGTTAAAGTTTGAAATTGGATAGGACCCTGGATCCAGCTCAGAGGTGGAGCCCTTGGCATGGAATACAGGAAGCTCCAGGTCCAATCACCAGAGCCACAAATAAGTCACATCTGAAATTGCTGGGGAAGGATGGTGTCCAGTGTCCAGTGATTGTAAATTGGAACGCAGTCACTGATTGGGTTTGTTGGCAAGCCTATTAGATAGGTCTCCTGCCAAACTATGATCAACGCTTCTTCTCAGTATGGAGCACTGATTGGCATGGAAGTCAGATCCTGAGTGTAGGAGTTAAGGTGTATCCCACCAAGACCAGCCCAGCCATTTGACCCTTATTGGGGGGGGGAACGGGGACGGGGACTCTTAGAGTTTGCAAAGATGATGTTTTCAAAGACTTGTGGTCAACCTATCAATGTGTGCTGACCATATTTTTGAATGCTTACAATCATCTTTACTCAGGGCTTTATAAAACATAGCTAGTTAAGATCCAAGTCATCATAGATGTTTCAACTGATAAAAGACTACAACAAAGGTGTTGGAACTAGCTCTCAAGGCACACACCCTTGCAAAAAGTTAAAACCATACACGTTTAATACCTTGTTACAGTATTTCCAAATAAATACAAAGTGGCACTAAAGAGCCAAACCTGGTGAGGGTGAGTGCTGAATTTGCTGCATTGCTTCTGAATATAACATTTTTGCTTTGGAACTTGGAACTGCTTGAGATCAAATATATTAAGGTGAAATGATCTAATTGAGGGGACCTTTTAACTTCATCCTCACATGTTCCAAAGAGCTGTACTCTAGGCCTCTGACAGATGACTATTGGGACAGAAGTAGGAAACATACACACTTCAATAACTTACTGTCAGAAAGAGTTGAGCCGAAGCACAGTGACAGAAGCCTTGGATCAATCCCTGCCAAGCTGGTCAGAGGTTGCTGTTGTTGGAATTTAGTCTTTTTGTTTTGTTTTTTGAGACAGTGTTTTTCTTTATTATTATTTTTTTTTTTAGCCAGGGTTTCTCTGTAGTCTTGGAGCGTGTCCTGGAACTAGCTCTTGTAGACCAGACCAGGCTGGCCATGAACTCACAGCAATCTGTCTGCCCCTGCCTCCCTTGTGCTAGGATTAAAGGCGTGTGCCACCACTGCCCGGCTGACACAGTGTTTCTTTATCTGTAGGCCAGGCTGGCCTCAAACTCAGATCTGCTGTCTCTGCCACTGGAGTGCTGGGGCTAAAGGTGTGCCACCAACACCTGGCTGCATATGGTTTTTCAATGACTGAGTTCAATGCTAACAGGTTTAATAGAAAGTCGAGAATTTTGTGACCCACACCCAAGTTTTTTCTCCTTTTTTTTGTCAGTGTATTAAAACTGTCTGGTTAGTTTCAGTACTCAAGTAGAATGTATACTTGAATTATATCACGTTGCTGACTTACAGAGGGGGTAATTGTCAAATAGAAAGTTCAGGCCAAGTGTGTTGATGCACACCTTTAATTCCAGGACTCTTAGACACAGGTAGTTAGATCTCTGAGTTCTACCAGGCCAACCAGATCTACACAGTGAAACCCTGTCTCAAAAAACCAAAACCCAAAAAGGAACTATCATGTCTTCTGTGATCTTGTAGTTGTTAGTGGGGGAACCTTGCCCAAGCTCAGGAGTTAAAGTTAGTTTTAAGCAGCTGTCACCTCACTTGTAGCTAGTGACCAGTGTTCATTGGCTATATAAATATTTGCTATTCTTTAGTTTAGTTTTTTTTTTAATGTGCATCTTTACCTGGCACACCGAGTTGCTATCTAGACTGGGTAGGTGAGAGGGCTTGGAGCCAGGAATACCTGGTTTGCCTTGTAAAGCAGAAAGCTGCAGCCTAGGAGGGAGGGCTTGGCTTTGCAATGATGTTCTGAAGCATGTGCAGCATTTTAGGTGTAAAAGGCAAAGATTCAAAGGCCAGTGAGAGAAATGTGTCTCATTGGGGGAACATCATTGTAGGTGTCAGTTTCTGGTGGCTGGTCACTAAATGATTGCTTTGGTGTGCTGAAATTGGGACTTCATATGGACTCAACCACAACCCCAAGTACTTCTGGTATTTTAAAAATCTCAGGGCCAGCCTCAGCTATATAAGAAGTTGGCAAAAGACCCTATCTTAAAATTCTGACATCTATCTGTGCATTGTGAGATCCAAGGAGTAGAAGATTTCGTTCAAGATTGAGTGTAAGGTACCTTACCATCTAGTCAGTTTTTGTTGTTGTTTCGTTTTTGTTTTTTTGTGGTGTTTTGGAATGAAATCAGAATATATACCCTGTCACGCTGAGCAACATCCTTAACCTTTGGGTTGTTGCTGTCTAGCATAGGCTGCCCGTGCTCCTGAGGCCAGCTTTAAGGTTTGAGCTGCCACACGTGAGTTAACCAATTCTCTGCTAACTTTATTTTTTTTTTATTTTTTTTAAAATATTTTTTATGGTTTATTTAACTTTATTTTATGTGCATTGGTGTGAGGGTATGGTATCCCCCAGATCTGGATTTTCAGACAGTTGTGAGCTGCCATGTGGGTGCTGGGACTTGAACCCAGGTCCTCTGGAAGAACAGTCAATGCTCTTAACCGCTGAGCCATCTCTCCAGCCCCTCTCTGCTAACTTTAAAATAGGCAGGGTCTGCTCAGGGAGAGAAAAACAAATTGTCCAGCTAGTTTTCCTTCCTGGAAAACCTAGTATTTGAGATTTAGACTTATAGAAGAATTGCAGCGCAGATTTGTGTACCTCATGTTGTGCAGTCAGTGTGTTTTTGTCAAAACTAGGGAAGCTAGGCTTTATTTTGGTTTCCTCAGGTCCTTCTGCAAATGTCCTTTCTATTTCAGGATCCACCTGAGATGCCTTGTCTCCCTTATCTTGTCTCATCTGTGAGTTTCTGTTCTTTGTCCTTCACAACTGTGACAATTAGGACCTCTCTTGGATTTGTCTTATGGTTGGGTTTGGTTATGGCTTTGTAGAAGGACCACAGAGGTTTGAATCATGCTCCAGTGACATCCGTAGCGCTAGCCCTGTAGTTCGTGGTACCTTGATGGTGTGGGGCAGGTGAGGTAGCATGTTGGATTACTGCGTTTTCCTTTCCATTCATACCCAAGGGAAAGGAAATGCAACTGTTTCCTTTAGGAGAATCTGAGTTTGTAGGCTTATATATCAAGGCTGCTAAGACTAATGGTTTGCAAGAAACTCCTTTTATAGACTAGCTCCCTGCACACACCCAGCTGGGTTTTTTTTTTTTTTTTTGAGACAGTCTCCTATAACCTAGTCTGGCCTCTAATGCTTGATCCTCCTGCCTCTGCCTTCCAGGTGCTGGGATTAAAAGTGTAAGGACATTCCTGATTATGTAGAGTGTTTTGGAGCCATTACTTTTTTTTATAGTCTGCTTTTCCTTAAAACTTTCCTCCTTAATTTTAGAATCTACATTTATTTATTTATTTGCTTGTTTATTTTTAGTTTTTTGAGACAGGGTTTCTCTGTAACTTTGGAGCCTGGCTATCCTGGAATTAGCTTTATAGTTCAGGCTGACCTTGAACTCACAGAGATCCACCTACCTTTGCCTCCCAGATGGATTAAAGGTGTGAGATACCACTGCCTGGCTATCTTACCCAATTTTTGATTTTTAATCTTGTACGTTAATGTTTTGTTGGTATAATCACTCTGCTCCTTCATTGGATATTTCTCTTTGTGGTAGTGGGCAGTAAACTTAGGGTCTTGTGTGTTAGGTCAGCACTGTGGCTTTTCTGTGGCTGAGCACTGTGCTTTTTGTGAGTTGCTTATTTTCCCTGGATGGTCTTGAATGTCTTGAACTCTGGAGCCTAGGCAGACTTTAAACTTCTGGTTTTCCAAGTAGCTTTTAAGCATATTCTCTGAAATCTAGCTTCTTTATTTTTTACTTAATTTATTTTCTTCCTTGCATTAATTAAGAGGGTATTTTGCCTGATTAAGGCTTAAAATTAGCCTTTTACCAGGGAGAATTTTGGAGGGATTGTGGGAGGTTTGGAGGGAGTCTGAAGAATTTAAGAGACAGGTCTCTTCTTAAAGAGATTGACTTCTGTAACAAAGTTACTCTGGTCCTGGGAAGACATTGTTTCAGTTTCCAGAGCCTGGTTTCAAACATTGAAATACAATGTATATAACCTTTATACACATTGATAAGAACTTTTCCGTTTTAGGGAGTACAGTGTTTGTTTTTCTTAGTGTTTTGATACATTTGTAAAATAGTCAAAATGACACTTTAGTTAATGCATTGCTTGTTAATGAATTCCTTCTGTGCAGCAATGTAGTTAATCCAGTACTTGGTGAGGCAGAGGATCTCTGAGTTCAAGTCCAGCCTGGTTTACAGAGAGAGTTCGGGACAACCAAAGCTACACAGTGAAATCCTGTCTCAACAAAAACCAAACAACATACAAACAATCAAAAACCAAATTTAACGAAGAGAATCGATTCTAGTAAGTTGTCTTCTGACTTTCATGTAGATCAGGCTGGTCTTTTTGGTTTTTTCTAGACAGGTTTTCTCTGTAGCTTTGGAGCCTCTCCTGAAACTAGCTCTTTTAGACCAGGCTAGTCTCGAACTCACAGATCCGCTTGCCTCTGCCTCCCGAATGCTGGGAGTAAAGGCGTGTGGCCACCACTGCCTGTTTGTTTCTCACAGGGTTTCACTGTGTTGTGTAGCCCTGACTTGATAGAGCAGGCTGGCCTTGAACTCAGAAATCCACCTGCCTCTGCCTCCCAAGGGCTGGGATTAAAGGCGTGTGCTACCACTCCCAACTTGACAATTGACGTGTTTTATTGAAATTTTTTTAGTTCTCTTCCTAGTTGGTTTCAAATTCACTTTGTAGCCAGGCTGGCCTTGAACTCATGACCCTCCTGCAGTCCAACTGGGATTATTATACAGATTGTGACTCTCCTGGTTGGACAGATTGCCACATTTAACTGGCTATAAGTGCCATAGTCAGTGTTGGTTTTCAGTTTTATAAGTGATGGTCTTGTATTTTATTTTTCTTTAGTTTTCAGTCATTTCAATGTGCAGGCTAGCTCACAGGTTCTCGTGGTATGTGGAATGAACAGCAGCTCAGGTCTTAACCTTTTAGAAAAAGGGCAGCACTTGTGTGGGTGAATTCTTTGTATATAATAAGCCCAGGGAAGAATTATAGGTTGTTCTTAGCAGGCAAGCATCTCCTCTTTCTGTTTGTTACTGGCTGAGGTGACATGTTTGGGGATCTTGCCTGAGAAGAGATAGGTTTTCAATGTTTTGTTGTCCATCTGGACCTTCTGGGAATTGCCAGTTCTGTTTTTTTGTTCTGTGCTCTTCTGGGATTGTTAAGTCCTGTCCTTCCTAGACAAGTATTTATTTCTATGCTGGGTTGTCCTTTAGTGATTCTCTGTCTTTGAACCCAGGCCAAGCATGCTCCTCATCCTTGTGCATTCTGGATAGTTAGTATATCACGTTGCTTAGAAAATCTTAAAACTGTGACTTGAAGTAAGCTGTTGACATGCTATTTTGGTTTTGTTGGGAAGAGTAAGCAGAGCTGTTAACTCTAGTCAGTAACTAGAGTGGACACTGGTTGTCTGGGCCTAGGAGGAGGACCCGTAAGTGGCACTGTCCATTTCAGCAAAGATTCGTGAGATCAGGCAAGCTGAGGTCAAGTGAGACTTTTTAAAAGTAGCTGCTTGCAAGCCAAGTCAGTGCAGCCAGTAGGAAATACCAAGGACACCATTGTGTGTGTGGTATGTTACTGCCTTTTCTTCTGTGGCTCTGAGACTTCTTCAGGTCTGTGCCATATGAGCATATATTTTTCATGCAGTATATTCTGATTCCCCTCCTATTCCTCCCAGATCCTCTCCACTTTCCCACCTACCCAAATCCATGCCCTTTCTTTCTCTTTCAATACAGAATACAAACTGGCATCTAAAATAATACAAATATGAAAATCAACAACAAACCAGAACAGGACAAAACAAACTGATAAAAAAGCCAATGAGAAGAAGCATACAGATGCCAAAACACATTCACACGCACAGAAAATCCATTAAAAGCCGGGCGGTGGTGGCGCACGCCTTTAATCCCAGCACTCGGGAGGCAGAGGCAGGCGGATCTTTGTGAGTTCGAGACCAGCCTGGTCTACAAGAGCTAGTTCCAGCGCAGGCTCCAAAGCCACAGAGAAACCCTGTCTCGAAAAACCAAAAAAGAAAAAAAAAAAAAAGAAAATCTATTAAAAACAAAAATCGAAAACCATAATATATAAGCAAAAGATATGTAAGGTTAAAAAATGGCCCAGATAAAGCATTGTGAGATCTAAAGCCTCCAAAGATACCATTGAATTGAGTTTGTTTTGTTTGGTCATCTACTGTTGGGCATAGAGCCTGCCCTTGTGTGTGTTTAATTTTTCCTTTACAAGTAGTTAAACTAGAGTTAACTTCTGAGTTAGGGGTGGAGGTTTGTGAGTTAGGGGTGGATGTTTGTAGCCTCTTGCCTCAACACAGACCCCCACCTGGCCCTCTGCATGCTGCCTGTCTGTGGTTTCTTTATGGGTCATCTTTGTGTCTGGAAGGCCTTGTTTCCCTGGTGTCTCCTGTCTCTACTTGTTCTTGATCTTTTTGCCTCCTTTTCTGCAGGGTTCCGGGAGTCCTGAGGGGAGGGATTTGATGGAGATGTGCTATTTAGGGCTGAGTGTTCCAAAGTCTCACTCTCTGCACGTTGTCTGGCTGTGGGTCTGTGTATTTGCTTTCTGTGTATTTGCAGGAGGAAGCTTCTCAGGTGTTGGCTGAATTCCAGTGATTGAGTTTATTAAAGAACTGGGTGCTTATGAAGTTGGGAGGCTGGAGAAATGACTGAGTGGTTCAGGGTATTTGCTATTCTTGCAGAAGGCTTGGGTTTGATTTCCAGCTGCCATGCCAGGCCATTCATAGCCACCCTGAACTCTAGCACCAGGGAACTTGGGGCCTCCTTAGGCTTCTGCACACATGGCATTCACACACCACCTGAGCTGGCACACATAGTAATAAAAAACAAATTATAAAGCATTATTGGAATGTTAAACTTTAAGTGAAAATGGCTTATTTAACCTTTCACTTTTCCTGGGATAAATTTCTTTTGTTTCTGATTTTCCTAAATCATAATATAAGGGTAGGATTCATATCCACCCCAGAGGTGGCTCTTCTGGGGAAAAGTATAAGAAGCAGGAGTGACCTCTAAGAGGGCTACTGAGTGAGCTCGATCTTAGGACAGGGTCTGCTTTTACTTTATAACCAGGGTGGGAGGCAGGCTTGCTGTTTGCAGTTGAAGTCATCGGACTGGCCTGCTTGCTTCCTGGTGCTGATCTTGGTAGCTTTCTCTAAGCCTGTTAGTTACGTTGGGGATTGGGGGGGGGGAAGTGTGTGCAAGTATCCATATTTGTAGCTATTTCTAAAAGCTCTTGGAGAGGACACAGTGTAACCAGAAGCTATGACTGAGTGAGGGAAACCTTGGTGCCTCCAACTTGTTTTCATAGAACTTTCTGGTTTTCACAGGTTTGTGTTCAGTCTCCATTTGCCACCATGGAGCAGTGACTGGCAGATGTGTTTCTAGAAAGAATCTGAATTATTTTTGTTTAGTTGTTTTGTGTTGGACAGAAATTGGGTCTAACATTTGAGGCCAAGGATGGAGGGAAATGAGTTCTGGGCCAGACTGGGCTCCATAGAATTAGTCTGCTTCAGAGAATTGAGTGTTGACTCGCGCGAGAGAGAGAAAAATGTTCTCAGGGGTTGCTTCATGTTTGAGCTGAGAAAGATGATTCAGACAGTAATTCAAAGTGTAGACTGCTTCAAACTCAGCAATCCTCCTGCCTCAGCCTCTTGTCCTGAGATAACAGGTATGATCCACCATGACCTTCTGTGATAGGTAAAAGTCCCTGATGTTCGGTTATTTTGGGTTTTGTTTTACCATTTTTAAAGGGAAGAGTTTATTTGACTTACTCTCTTCTGGGTCACATTCCGATGAGGTAAGTCAGGGCAGGAACTCAGTGGGAGCTAAATGTTTGCTTACAGAATGGTTTGGGTTCTAGGGCATTCCTTTGTGTTATACATGGGTTGCCAGTGTCACCTGAAGGAGAGAAAAACATGGCTGAGGTTGCACGTTGCTCTAGACCATCAATCCATGTCTCAGTAGCTTTATGGGTGACACCGAATTCACAACTTGGAGATTGAATTTTGGTTGTTTGTTCAAACTGACTAGATTCTTTTTGGATTTTTATATATTACAACCCGACTGCAGTTTTACCTCCCTGATCTCCCCCAGATCTACTCCTCTGTTCCCTTCAGAAAAGGGCAGGCCTCCCGGGGATATCAACCAAACATGGCATATGAAGTTATAATAAGACTAAGCACAACCCCTCGTTAAGGCTGAGTGAGGCAGCCAACGAGGAGCAAAAAAGGGTCCCAAAAGCAGGCAAAAGAGTCAGCTAGCCCTTTTTCCATGTTAGGAATTCCATAAGAACACCAAGCTACACAATGGTAATGCATATTCAGAGGACCTAGGTCAAACCCATATAGGCTTCCTGACTGTACATTCTACACATGATCTCACAACTGCAGTTGGAAAACTGAATAACCCTTGGAATAATTTAGTGAAATAAAGTAAGTGGGTCAGATAGGCAAGAACAGTGCAATAAATGGGACATGCTGCAGCTTGGCTCTTGGGAGGCTGAGGCAGGGGGATGGCAGGAGCATGGCTTAAGCACCCATAAACTGAGCAGTCGTGATGTAATTAGGGGGATCACTCAAGCCAAGGAGTTTGAAAGTAACCTGCACGAACAAAGGTCAAAAAAGGCAGGCATGAGCCAGATGAAGGTACAAACAAGAGTGTGAAAGCAGGTTCATCTTTCCTCACCCTATTTAAACCTTGACATCCCATTTGACTACCACATTTTCTCTTAATAGATTTTAGTGGCTATGCTTATGGGATAGAGTAAAGATGCCATGATCTGAAGAGAGAGAGCTTGCCAATGGTCTCCCTCTATATGAAATGGCTGAACAAGAAACTATTGCTTATGTTACATGTGGGAAAACCCAAGTTTGAGTAATGAACCTGAAAGAATTTTTCCCTCCCATATTTTATTTTTTAGTTTTTGATTTTTTGAGACAGGGTGTCTCACCCTGTAACAGCTGGCTGTCCTAGAACTTGCTTTGTAGACTAGGCTGGCTTTGAACTAAGATCTACTTGCCTTTGCCTCTCAAATGCTGGAGCACCATTAAAGCACCACTGTCCAGTTCCTCCTATATTTTATTTTATAGTGGGTTGTTTTTTTTTTTGAGCCAGTTTCTCTGTAGACCTGATTGTCATGTAGCTCACTATGTAGGTGAACAAGGAGCCTGTCCTCGAACTCAGCTCTGTAGACCATGAACTCTGTGGCCTTGAACTCAAGGTTCCCCTGCCTCAGCCCTCTGAGTGTTGAAACTGAAGGCATGCACCACTACCCAGCTCTCTTCTTAAACAGGCAGCAGTATGTTCTGTCAGTGAAAACCCGTATTAACAGAGATGTACTTGGGAGAAATTGTCTGATAATGTTGCTAACGATGCCCATGTTAACCCAAATTATGGAATAGATGGTGATTTCTTCTGTAATACACAGCAGATGCTGTGCTGCTGTTGAATACACATACTATGACTGAAATGGGGCTGGAGAGATGGCTCGGGTTAAGGGAGAGCACTATCTGCCTTTCCATAAGACTTCCATGAAAGCCCATGACCATCTATAATCCAGTGTTCTTTTCAAGGGCACCAGGCATACATGTGGTACAGAGGCATACATGCAAGCAAAACACAGATACCATATACTTAACAAAAAGGCTGAAATAAAATCGGTCTTTTATACTATAATTAGACTTGTACATGTTCTGCTTTGCTTTCATGTTTGAATATTAGTATAAAAGTATCTTGTTAACTGTGTACTGTGTTTTGAATTCAGTAGTAGAAACTGAATTCTCCCATCTTCTGGAAAAGCAGCGAGTGCTTCTTTCAAGCCCCTGGAGAGTGCTTTGTTCGAGACGGTTTCTCTGTGTACCTCCGGCTTCCTAGAACTCTCTCTTATATACCAGGCTGGCCTTGAGCTGAGAGATCTGCCTGCCTCTGCCTCCCAAGTTGTGATTAAAGTCCTGTGTCACCAATTTTGCTGTTGTTAGTATACTAAAACTGGTCCAGCTAGACTAGGAAGTGTGATGAGTGGTATGGCCATTATCTGTAATGCCTGAGTTTTTTCCCTCATGTATTCATCTGACTACAATACATTGGATGCAAAATTTATGGATTTAGTTTGTTCTTGTAAGCTTTAAGATTAGTGAATATGATTGTAATCTTTACTGGTTGCATTTGGGAGGCTGAGACAGGCAATGCTGGTCTACACACTGAGTTCCAGGGTAGCTAGAGTGTGTCAGACTCATAGGAACTCCGAAGTGATGCCGTATAGTTGGCCCAGCACAGTGAGTCAGTTCTTTTGAAGCCTTTATGATTGGTTGACTGACTTGTGTTGTTTTACAGGTTGAATCGACCAAAGCGATGGTTATGGAGAAGCCTAGTCCCCTGCTGGTCGGGCGGGAGTTTGTGCGACAGTACTACACCTTGCTAAACCAAGCCCCGGACATGCTGCACAGGTGTGCTCTCACGGGCCTAGGAGGGTGTTTGGGATGGTTCTTCATATAAATAAGCACCCTAGAGCATGAGCTCTTACCATGGTATGTAGCCATGGCCTGGCCTGGAATTCAGAGATCTGCGTGCCTGGGCCTCCTGAGTGCTGGGATTAAAAGTGTCCACCTTGCCAGGCTCACACAGATTTACTTTCTAAAGCTGTGTTAATTCTCTAGCAAGATGGTTGAATCTGGTATTTTCAGTGTTGAAGTATAGAAAACGATGTGAGCTTAGATGAGTGTGGGCTAGAGCACTGTAGTTTTTGCTTCAGTTAAGTAGGATTTTTTTTTTTTTTGTGGTTTTTCAAGATAGGATTTTGCTGTTTTTTGGAGCCTGTCCTAGAACTAGATCTTGTAGACCAGGCTGGTCTTGAACTCACAAAGATTCGCCTTGCTTCTGCCACCCGAGTGCTGGAATTAAAGGCGTGCGCCCCCCCCCCCAGCAGTTCTTACTGAGATTTATGTCAGTGTTCTTTTGCCATGTAAGTTAGTTAAAATGTGGTGTTAGAATCCGCATCAGGACAACCCAAGCTGGAGCTGGAGACACTACGTGCACAACTGTCTGGCTATTGCTATTATGGCCAGCAATTTTCTTTTCCTACATTTCCATTGAGGGTGTAGTGGAGAGAGCATAGGCTGCTGAAGTGAGTTCCTTTAAAATGTAAAAAATAGCGTGACATCTGGTGCATTGGTACACACCTTTAATCTCGGCCCACACTCAGGAGAAAGAGGCAGGTGGATCTCTGAGTTCGAGTCCAGTGTGGTCTACAGAGTGAGTTCCAGCCAGACCTCCATAGAATACATAGAAGAAACTCTGGCTCAAAAAAAAAAAAAGGTAGCAAGTTGAAAATGCACAACCACAGGGTCGCTTATTTTAGGGTTTTTTGGGCTGACCACAGAGGTCTTAAGTAATTGTTTTGTTGCATTTTTGCTGTATATTTTGTCTCTCTGTCCTTCTAATGAAAACAGGTATTTAAGTGTATGGGTGAGAGAGAGCTTAAGGGTTAAAAGTTGATACAGCCCAGACACAGGACAACTGCCCACTGCCTTCTCAGGTGGGAAGGCACCGACTCTTCAGTAGTGACAGGGCAGATGAAGCAGGAATTTCACTTTGATTAGAGGTGCTTGGCTTTGCTGACAAATTCCAAGGTCCTTTCCAACATGATTATCCTGGCCTGAAACAAGTTGGGACTTGAAATGCCTCAATGACTGTTCTCATTTGGGGTGTCGCAGTGGATTTATCATACACAAACATAAACAGACCCTGCTGGGAGTCTGCCAGCGATGTGGATAGGTTTCAAGCCTGTACACTAAGTACCTGCTCTTCGCATCCTTGAAGATGAGAAGTAAATTGCCTTCTCTTGTACAGATTTTATGGGAAGAACTCTTCCTATGCCCACGGGGGCCTGGACTCCAACGGGAAGCCAGCGGATGCAGTCTACGGGCAGAAGGTGGGTGCTATGGACCAGTAGCAGCAGAGGAGAAGAGGAGAGAGCTTCTTGCCTACCAGGCGCTGGGGCATGGGGGTGGGGAGGGGAGATGGGGTAACTCCTGTTTGTTTGCTGAAATGGTTCTGTGCTGTCACATTGTATTTCTGTGTTAGATAACTGGCTTCTGCATAGGAATGTCATTTCTAATCTTAAAAGATACTCACTTAAGACAACTATTTTATATTTTATTTTTGAGATATGATTTTGATACATGTGTTTGGCTGTCCTGGAGCTTGTTATGTATGTCTGGCCATCCTGCCTCAGCTTCTCAAGTGCTTGGATGTGACAGGACAGTTTTTAAGGAGCTGAGCTGTGACACTGGAACTAGAGCACACACAGACAGTTGGACCATTTTATAACAGCAGTGTGTGCATTTGCTTATCTGTTTGGTGTGTGAGTGTTTTTCTGGCATTTATATCTGTGCCATGTGCATGCCTAGTTAGGCCTGAGGTGATGAGTGCTTTGGGTCCCCACGAACTGGAGTTGCAAGTGGTTGAGCTGCCATGTAGGTTCTAGGAACTGAACACAGGTCCTCTCCAAGAGTAGTAAGAGCTCTTAACCATGGAGCCATCTCTCTAGTTCTGAAATGCTTACTTTTGTTTATATTTGGATGAGTGTGACATGGCATGCATGTGGAGGTGAAAGGACACCTTTTCAGGAGCTCTCTGCTTCAGTTGTATAGATCCTAGAGATCACATGTGGATCCTCAGGCCCCACAGCAAACACCCATACCTGCTGCTCTACCTCACCAGAATGAGATTTATTTATTTGTTTGTGTTTTTTTTTAATTTTTTTTTTTAACTGAGTGTGTAAATTTTAAGATGTTTAATTGTAGTAGTGTAGAAGTCTCTGGGTTATGTGCTGTTCTCACTTCTGGGGCAAAACACCAGACAGAAACAACTTTGGCAGGAAGGGCTATTGAGGCTTACAGTTTTGAGGGTGTCCATCATGGTGGGGAAGAAATGATAGCAGGAGCACCAGGAAAGGGCTGGTGCTCAATTTCCCTTCTCTTTTATACAGTACAAAGTCCTAGCCTGTGAAATGGTGCTGTCCTTGGTTAGGATGGGTCTTCAAAGAACAATTGACCCTATCTAGAGACTCCTAACAGGCATACATAGAGGACTAGGTGGTTCTAGGTACTATCGAGGTGACCAAAGCCATGGAATGGATTCAGTGTGCTTGTTGTGTTGCTCTTGAGATTGCTTTGAGTCAAGGACTGCTTGCAGGAGCAGGAGGTAGGGCTGAGTGTCAAGGACCAGAGGACACCAGGGTCTGTTGGCTCTGGTAACTGCTGTCTTAGTTTCTGAATTCCTGAGGGATTGACTTGTACCTCCATTTCGCAGGAGATCCACAGAAAAGTGATGTCACAAAACTTCACAAACTGCCACACCAAGATCCGCCATGTGGATGCTCATGCCACTCTAAATGACGGGGTGGTGGTCCAAGTGATGGGGCTCCTGTCCAATAATAACCAGGCTCTGCGGAGGTTCATGCAGACCTTTGTTCTTGCTCCTGAGGTATGTTGCATGATGGCTGGTGGCTCTGTAGAGATGGAGCACTTAGAGACAAGAAGCTATGTGTAGTCTCTAGATTCCTGGCAGCCCAGGACTATAGGAATGACTGCCGGGCCTGGAGCTATGGTGTCTTCACTGGTTTAGGGAGATGTGTGGTTTCTTCCCTTATTTTTTTGTTTTGTTTTTTAAGACAGGGTTTCTCTGTAACAGCCCTGGCTGTTCTGGAACTAGCTTTGTAGACCACTAGGCTGGCCTTGAACTCACAGTGATCTGCCTGCCTCTGCCTCCCCTTGGATTAAAGGTTTGTACTGCGGCCACCCTGGTGGTCTCATCCTTCTATTAGTACTGAAGGACACTTTGTATCCATTCAGCTGGCATCTCCTCAGGACAAGGAATTCTGTCCCATAACCATCCTGTTACAACCAGATTCAAGAAATATACTCAGTATAAGTTACTCAATATTTAAATTTCAGGAAATATGCTAGTATAGTCTTTCATAGTAGTTTGTTTTTCTGATCCAAGATTTTCTATATAAGTATACATCGCGTTCCTTGTAGCGTGTCCCTGGTTCCCTGTCATTGGTAGTACCTTATTCTAATTGGTGTGGCATTGACAGTTTTGAAGAGCAGTCACATTATGTCCATATATGCTTTTCTTGTCATCATTTAGTGGTTATGATACCATGTAGTGGCTCTGGTTTCTCCAAGTAATGTATACCACTAAAGTCAGGTAGCTGTTGTATCTGGTTTGTAACTGTGACCAATTCTTGGATCCTGTATGGACATGCTGCTCTTCATCAGAGTTTTGTATGCTGTCATTGGTCTTCGTTGGTCTTGGCTGAGTGGAAGGATGACAGATTGGAATGTCTGATCCCATCCACCACCCTGTGTTCATTTATGACATCTTAAAAAGATCTGCCCCCCCCATCATACATGTATTTCTAGACTACTTAGTGAGTTATGATTCATTAGTAACTGTTCAGCATAAAATCCTCCACGTCTTAGGCCTACTCAGTAGGAACCCTTCATGATGTTCTCATCTGGGGTGTGCACAGAGTGCTTTTCGCTCTTGTGCTGCTCCTTTCCCCTTAAGTCTCACTTGGGAATTAGTTTGTTCTATTCATGATGGCTCTTTGTAGTTAGGCTTCTGAAAGTACCTCAGTGCATGATGAGGGATGCCATCTGTGTCTTCTTCAGAGAGCAGGGGCAGGAAGCTGCATAAATATGGAATCTGCTGTTTTCTCCAGCATTCACCTAAAAAATTCTAGTTAGAATGTAAAATTACTATCCCTATCTTTGAAAGAATTTTTTTTTCAAGACAGGCTTTCTCTGTGGCTTTGGAGCCTGTCCTGGAACTAGCTCTTGTAGACTAGGCTGGCCTCGAACTCACAGAGATCCACCTGTCTCTGCCTCCCGAGTGCTGGGATTAAAGGCATGCACCACCACTGCCCAGCAAGACAGGGTTTCTTTGTGTAGCCCTTACTGTGCTGGAACTTCAAAGTCAGAAATCCACCTGTGTTGCTGGTAAGAAAGGTGTGCACCATTGCTGCCTGGCAAATGTTTTTATTTTGAGACAGAACCTTATTATGTAGTTCAGATTGTCCTAGACATCACAGGAATCCTTCTGTCTCAGCCTCCCAAGAGCCAGGATTGCAGGTATGTACCACCATTGAGTGTGTACTTAAGCCATAGTGGTGTATACATGTAATTCCAGCTTTGAAAACTATTTTTGTTTCATGTAGTTGGGTGTTCTGTTGACATGCATGTAGTGTGCTCAGAGGTCAGAAGAGGGCAGTGGATCCCCATATGGGTGCTGGAAATTTAGTCTGGCTAAACTTTGACCACTGAGCCATCTATCTTTTTATTCCGGCAATTCCTAGCTTTTGGGAAGCTGAGGCAGGAGGTTTGCTAGCTTGAGACCAAGAGATGATGTCTCAAAGGAGGGGGACGACTGACCTCCATATGGGAAGGATTACAGCCTGTATTGCTAATTACAGGCTCATCAAAGTTCCTTTTGGTCTTTCAAAGGAAGTATTTATTTCCCTTAAAATGTATTGTTACATAAACCATCTCAGTACACAAAGCACTATGGTATATTTTGATATCCCACTTTTTGTGGTTAAGGGAACAGCCAAAAAATTAGAAATTGAACAGCCAAGCCAGGCAGTGGTGGTACACACCTTTAATCACAGCACTTGGGAGGCAGAGTTAGGTGGATCTCTTGAGTTCTCTGAGTTCGAGGCCAGCCTGGTCTGCATGAGGTAGTTTCAGGGCAGGCTTTGAAGCTACAAACAAACCCTTTCTTGGAAAACAAACAAAACAAAACAAAAAACAACAAAAACATGGTTGGATTTGGAATCAAGTGTGTCCAAACCCACAAGAATAATCTTTTGGCTTCTACTACTCTTAAGTACTTGAACTAATATTCTTACCTAAATGTTAGGGCATTTTAAATACTTTGAGTTGAGACTACAATGCCTCTAAATTGTTGAAAAGTTGGTCTTTGGCATCCTATGCAAGGATTTTACTGATCCCCCTCCCCTTTATTTATGTGTCTATCTGGTAAGGATGAACATTTTAACAATATGTCTATGGTTCTTTCAACTGTGTACAAACAGGATTTCTCACAGTAGGGCATTCAATCTAGGCATAGATGACATTGTCTGTCATGAGTGCTTTTGTCTCACTTAGCATTCTCCCTGTTCTTCCCTCAAGGTTTCAGAAGTCAATCCTTATTGTTAAAACAAATGTTTCTAGATGTTGTCAGGTGTCTGCTGGGGCAAACCCCCTGTAGTTGAGACCTGGGGGCAAATTCCCCTGTAGCTGAGACCTGCTGGTGTTGTAGTGATGTTTTTTGGCTTTAAGGGTAGAGTCTGTTTGGTTCATGTGTAGAGGCTACAGTCTATCATGGCAGGGAAGTCAGGCATTGGGAATAAGAGGCAGCTGTCTATGTTGCATCAGAAGCAGGAAGTAGAGATGAATGCTCATGATTCAGTTTTTTTATGTCTGAATAACTGAATACTTGTGCTGACATTGCAGGGCTCTGTGGCCAACAAATTCTATGTTCACAACGACATCTTCAGATATCAAGATGAGGTCTTTGGTGGCTTTGTCACTGAACCTCAGGAGGGTAAGTGTGAGGCCATAGACAGTTACTTGTGTGGAATTTGTAAATAGCATCAGATTAATTCATGAGAATGCTTTGTGTTACGGTGTGTATTTTCAAAGCATGAGGGTCTGCAGGAATTATCCTAATTAATGTGAATAGTTAGTTTCTCCTGGGTCAGAAGCAAGCCAGTTACCTGGCTCAGTGCACACAGAAAGCCTGGCACACCTGTGCTGCACTGAGTGGCAGTGAAAGGTGTCCAGCCCTTCCCAGAATGGGCAGTCAAGGTGACAGCCTTTGCTCTGCAGGGAATGCTGCTCTAAAGTTTTGTGCTGGTGACGGGTAGATGATGGCTTGAGAAAGGGCTGAGTGGAGTGCGCAGAGTCAGACCTGTGGAACAGTCTCCATCCCACCCAGCTTTGGAATGGCTAGGTACTCAGCTAACAAGGCAGGGTGGCCTGTCTACAGGTCATGGTCTAAGCAAGTTGTGTCTTGCTTTTTTTTTTTTTTTTTTTAAATTTTATTAAATTTTATTGACCTTACTCCAGTGTTCCTTACCAAGTCTGACATTTTCTTTCTGAGAAGGAATTTTTGTATCAGTCTTTGCATCCCCTGGGGATCGGGATTCACTTTTGAGGGTATAGAATTTAGAATTGAGAGATTCCCAGACGCACTGTTGTGTTTTTTTTTGGTTTTTCGTGACAGGGTTTCTCTGTAGCTTTGGAGCCTGTCCTGGAACTAGCTCTTGTAGACCAGGCTGGTCTCGAACTCACAAAGATCCACCCGCCTCTGCCTCCCGAGTGCTGGGATTAAAGGCGTGCGCCACCATTGCCCGGCTTTTTTTTTTTTTTAATAGGTGTAGACCACCCTGATGAGAACCGCGTGACCACAGCAGTGGGCAAGGACCGAATTGACACGCCGGCTTGTTCTCTAGTCTTGTAGATCACGTGGCCGCATGAGCCTTCCAGGCTGACCTTTGTAGAGAGCACAGGTGCTCTGTCGCTTTTCACTTCTGTGTCGCTGGTTTTCTCAGCTAAGACAGATGACAGGCTGAGCCCAGGACAAAGTAACCTTTCCTACCCCATCCCAGAATACCCTGCTGCAGACATCAGTTTCTCTTGGTATGATAAAATGCTGCAGCTTTGGGAAGAAAGGGGTTATCGGCTCACAATTCAAGGAGGACAGGCTAATCGTGTGAGGGATGCATGGGATCAGGCAGGAAAGGTATCTGACAGCTGGCTCGTCACATTACTGTCACACAGGAAACAGGGCTTTTTTTTTTTTTTTTGAACATTTTGTAAAGATTTATTGTGTATACAGTAGTCTGTCTGCATGTATGCCTGCAAGTCAGAAGAGGGCACCAGATCTCATTACAGTTATAAGCCACCATGTGGTTGCTGGAAATTGAACTCAGGACCTCTGGAAGAGCAGCCTGAGCCATCTCTCCAACCCAAACTCTTTTTTTTTTTAATGAGTCTGTGTTCTTAATGTTTAATTTTTCCCTTAAAGTCTTATGCCTTGACTTAACTAAATTGCCCTGCTTTCTTTACTGTGTTTTTCTTTGTGTCTATTTTAGAAACTAAATTAAGGAATTTGTGGATTTAGAGTGATAATTCTTTTACATTTTTTTCTCTTAGAATCGGAGGAAGAAGTAGAAGAACCTGAAGAAAGACAACAAACACCTGAGGTGGTGCCTGATGATTCTGGAACTTTCTATGATCAGGCTGTCAGGTAAGGGAACTTCTCTTCAAGGCTTGCAACAAGGAGTTGAATTGTCTTGGAGATAGATGTGTTTTCTAAGGACAATTAAGTGTATATATACCTTCAAAGGCCAGAAGAACATATCAGAACCTCTGAAACTGGAGTTAAAAGAAGTCCTAAGACACCATTTGGGTGGTGGGAACTAACTCAAAGTCTTCTACAAGAGCAGCAAGTGCTCTTATCTCTGCTGAGTTAACATACTTAGAAACATACATAGACAGGTTAAAAAAAAAATAAATTTTTAAGGCAAGTTTTGGGCTACATGTCAAACCCTTCTTTAAAATTTTCTCATGACCTCAGTAAGTAAATTGTTTTTTAAATTGTCCTGCTCCTAGGGCAGAAAAGTGTGTACCATTGCCATGGATGTTCCATGTGCTCAAAGCCCTTTTCAAATAAATGTTTATCAAGGTGTGGTCATACCTGTTTACTCTGGCTGAGAATGAAGAATGTGACCACAGACCTACTGAGGTCAGATGCCAGGAGTTAAACCATTTGGTGTAGGAGGGTCCTTCTGTATTTCTGTGGTTTCATTGGTTAAATAAAGAGACTGCCTGGACTGTAGGATAGAGCAGCCCTTAGGTGGAGTAGAGAGAATAGAAGGCAGTGAGAGAGAAGGTACAGGAGCAGATGCCATGATTCCCTGACCCGAGATGGATATAGGTTAGAATCTTCCTGGTAAGCCACCACGTCGTGGTGACACACAGACTATTAGAAATGGGTTAGTTTAAGATGTGAGAGTTAGCCAAGAAAAGGCTAGAGATAATGGGCCAGTTTGAATACAGTTTGTGTGTAATTATTTCGGGTATAAGCTAGCCGTGGTGAGACACAGCCCTCTCCTCATTACTACAAAACATGGCCAGGGACAGTGTGTGTTGGCAACTGGTGTGGAAATGTAACCATTGTTGTGAGGTGCAGCTGATGTCTTATCTCTCAGAATTCCTTGTGGGTTTTTTTTTTTAAATATTTATTTATTATGTATACAATATTCTGTCTGTGTATGTGCCTGCAGGCCAGAAGAGGGCACCAGACCTCATTACAGATGGTTGTGAGCCACCATGTGGTTGCTGGGAATTGAACTCAGGACCTTTGGAAGAGCAGGCAATGCTCTTAACCTCTGAGCCATCTCTCCAGCCCCTTGTGGGTTTTTTTTTTAAAGATTTATTTACCCATGTATTTTATGGTGTTAAGTATATGGGTGTTTTGTCTGCATGTATTCTGCACACTAGAATAGGGTATCGGCTCACATCATAGACAGTTGTGAGCCGCCATGTGAGTGCTGAAATTGAACTCAGAACCTTGGGGAAGAGAAATGGAGTCATTTCTCCAGCCCCCCCCCCCCCGTATTATGTTACTAAAGAAAGCAGTTAATAACATTTACTGTCTTGGTGATTTTGAGACTGGCTGGCTTCAAGCCTTGCTGTGCTTGAGCAAGTGGTCAGAGATCAGAGAGTTTGATCTTTTTCCATTCAATACAGTGGTTCTGTGATACATATAAATAAGCTAATTAGTAGTAACTGAATGAGAATCAATTGGTTCTGTTTTGATCCTTATGATTGTATGTTCATCAGAATTTAGCAAACAAACTCATGTCCTGAGAGCTTTTTCTGAAGTCATTAGGTAGCTGGGTGAATCATATAGATAGGCTTAAATTTCTCATTCTCCCTGACAGCAATGACTTGGAGGAACATTTAGAAGAGCCTGTTGTGGAGCCAGAGCCAGAACCGGAGCCGGAGGCAGAACCAGAACCTGTGCCTGATATCCAAGAGGACAAGCCTGAGCCACCATTGGAGGAAGCTGCTCCCGAGGATGTGCAAAAGAGCACTTCCCCAGCCCCAGTGGATGTTGCCCCAGCACAAGAAGACCTGAGGGTATGGATTGGGGCTTAGCATTAAGTTGCTGGCTCAGCATTATGTTTCTGTTTTGTGTTGCTGTGCTGTGGATAGCTCTTTGTGTTTGAGCCTGGTTCTCTTGTCTCCTCAAACTTCTATCCTCTGACTCCATCTCCTGAGATCTGGGAATGTAGTTATGTGCCGCTATGCCTGATTTATAAGGCACGAGGGACTAAACCCATGACTTTGTGCGAGCTGCTGAGTCAACATCCCTACTCTCTGCTAGTTTGTTTGCTTATTTGTTTTGGTTTTGGAGACGGGGTTTCTCTGTAGTCTTGGCTCTCCTGAAACTTACTTTGTAGGTCAGGCTGGCCTTGAATGCAAAGAGATCCACCTGCATCTGCCTCCCTAATGCTGGGATTAAGGCATGCACCTGACTTTCTGCTAGTTTATTTTTGAAAGGTCTTTTTCTGCATCATAATTGCTTGGTTGACTTTGAGCTGGCCTCACTGTGTAGACCAGGCTAGCCTTTCTTAGTCCCTGAAGTATTGGGATTGTAGGGGTGTACTGGTATGCTTGGCTGCTTCCAAGACAGTTTTGTAAGCTGACAGGTGCCTGGGACTGCAGGAAGCAGAAGTTAATGACTGTGTTGCTGATTTTGTTTTTTCCTAGTCGTTTTCTTGGGCATCTGTCACTAGTAAGAACCTTCCTCCCAGCGGGGCTGTTCCAGTGATGGGGACACCCCCTCATGTGGTTAAAGTGCCGCCTTCACAGGTAAGGGCCTGCATCTAGGACTTGCTGCTCAACAAGCTAAGAGAACGGGAGCCTGGCGTGTGGGGGAGGGGAGTGGGTAGGAGGGGTAGTGTTTCACTGGGGTGGGTCCATTGAGGACTCTGCAGGGCGGTGAACTATGCAGTAGCTAGAGTAATACTTGGGCAGAAGAAGGGTCCTTTTTTGTGTGAAGTTTCTTTGAGAGGGTGTACACATAGGTCTGTGCATGTCGAGGGCCAGCTTCAGTGTTCTCTGGAGCTGTGCACTTTGGGTTTTTGGTTTTTTTTTTTTTTT
>JAQHUG010000084.1:4421859-4453283 GCA_028555095.1 Dicrostonyx torquatus
TCCCCAACCTTCTAATGTTTTTGACAACTGTTGTGGATGGGTGAGTTTGTCACAAAGGATAGTTTGGATGAAAATGAGAAGTTACGAGTGTGGTCGGGAGTACCTCACAGATCTGAACATTGGCAGCCTCCATACATGAGATAACTGGGTCACATGACTTTGTTTCAGGCAAGTTATAGAAAACCGTTCAGCATGTACTTCTATAGATTGTGTGAAGTTTTTAGTGACAAACGGCCAAGTCAGGTGTGGTGGTGTATCCCTGCACTCACATGGATCTGTGAGGCTAACCTGGTCTATGAAGCAATTTTCAGTCCAGCCACGGTTGCATAGTGTGGCCTTGTTAGACAAAACAAAAAAGCAGCCAAAGAAAAGGTACCCCACATTACTTTAGGAAAAATGAAGCAGCTGTGCATTGGCACAGACCTGTAGTCTCAGGTACTAGGGGCCCACAGGCATTCATTCAAATTGAAGGCCAGCCTGCCTATAAAATAAGATGTGCCTCTAAGTTTCAGGAAATTAAAGTTCTTCCTAGCCTAACCTGTGTTTTAATTGACGTTTGGCTATGTGAGGTGAAGTGTCATGGGATTATGCATGGCACTTCCCCTCATGTTCTCTGGAAATCAAGGGTGATCTGGATTGATCTGAGAAATAAAGCAATCTTCTGTGGGTACAGGGAATGGTGGCAGGATTGAGAGATGGAAGGAAGCCCTGTTCTCATGGGCCTCAGATAAGTTGGAAGTTTAGATCTCCATGACCTCTCTGTACTTTGCCTGTGCTCGCATGTGTGTTTGTGCGGGTGCATGTGTGTAGGGGTGTGGCAATATGCCTGAATTGCTTGTGATAGGTTAGGAACTACTTCAGCCCCACTTCACAGCAGTGGGATAGGTGTGCTTTGAACAGGGCATGGCCCTGATGGGATTTGGCAGCACAGTTTGCACTGCTGAGAATCTGGGTGTCAATACTGACACCACATGAAAGCCTGAACCTCAGAGCTTAGAGGCGCTCATGGTCACAGCACAAGATTTTTCTGTAAATGGCTGACCCTTCTCAGACCATTATCTGTGGGGATGACCCAGTGGATAGTTTGTTATCAAGTGGAGTCTTTATTTGGACCTGTGATGGATATTTTAGCCAAGTAAGACTTAGTCTTTATATGTACATGTGTGCGTGTGTAAATATTTGCCATGTGTGTGCAGATGACCTAGGCAGCCAGAAGATGGTGATGACTCCCTGGAATTGGAGTTACAGGTGAGTAAACCCTCCTGCATAGGTGTTGGGAACCAAACTCCTATCCTGGAAGAGCAGCAAAATGCACTTAACCACTGAGCATCCGTCCCTCCAGCCCAGAGTCCCTGATAGAAGTAAGTAAATCTTAACCAAAACTTTTATTTGCTTTCATGGCGAAGTGGTATTCCTGTGTTCTCCAATCTCAGCTGCTGCCATGGAGCAGTATAGTTAAAATATAGGCCTGTGGCACATACTTGTAATCGTGGCATGTTCAGGAAGTTCAAAACCAACCTCAATTACAAAGCATGAGGCTGTCTCAAAAACAGTGAACCCATTCAATTTTAATGTTTATTATGGCATAGTAACAAGGGGAAGAGATGTCATGAAGCAGTTGAATGAGCAGGCAGGGTTTCTGGGCATTCAACCAGCTGAGTGCCTGTGAGCTGAGTATTCCTAGTGGGGTTGCCACTGCACAGACCTGAGTTGGGGTAACATTCAGAACGCAGTAGCACCCCTATTCTAAATGATGCTTACAGAACTAGTGTTCCCATCCCCCACTCTCCTCGGGGAGCTGTGTTTATTTAAGGAGGGTGGGAAAGGTATAAGTGTGGTATGTATGCTATCGGCCTTGAGTGTTCTCAGGAGTCTATTTTTCGGGAAGGGGGGAGGAGATGATCTCACTATGTAGCCCTAGCTGTTCTGGAACTTGCTACATAGATTAGTCACCTCTTTAACTCACGGAGATCCACCTCTCTGCCTATCAGATGTTGGGGCCAATGGCACATGGTTGCAATCCTGGTACTCAGGAGGCTGAGTAGGTGTACATGGAGGCACCTATATTGAAGTCCCTAATTGATGGCTGAGTCTGTGACTAGAGTCAGTGGACTTAAGGTGTCTACCACTGTACCAGGCTCTACCTTGTTTTTTGAAATGAGGCTTCTCACTGGGACCTGTTGCTCTATTAGGCTAGGTGACTGGCCGGTGAGCTCAGGGATCCATCCGCCTCACCAGTGCAGGGATTCCCATGACACTCAGCTTCTGTGTTCTGCAGCTTGAACTCAGGTCCTCATGCTTGTGTGTCAAGCACTTTACAGAATAAACAATTTCTCCAGCCTTGCTAATACGATGCTTTTAATAGCCGAGTCTCGGCTGTCACTTTCTCTGAGGTCCTTTGGCTTTCTGTACTTGGTATGTTGGTGCTTTTAGTCCCCAGGAGCAATGTTTTGGGTTGAAAGCACCGCCCTGTTTGTTACCTTCCTGTCAGGCTGTGTGTGCGCCACGTTGTGTATCAATGGCCTGTCTTTTTCACTTGATCACTTGTGGGGCGAGGTTCCAGCATGTGGGATGACAAGAGTCCCCACAATTCTGGACATGCTAAGCCCACAGCTTCCCGTGCCTTCTCTTCCCTGAGCATGTGCCTGTGTCTCCAGTCCCAGCTCTCAGTCATACCAGTTTTTTTTTTTATTTTTTTTATTTTTATTTATTACGTATACAATATTCTGTCTGTGTGTATGTCTGCAGGCCAGAAGAGGGCACCAGACCTCATTACAGATGGTTGTGAGCCACCATGTGGTTGCCGGGAATTGAACTCAGGACCTTTGGAAGAGCAGGCAATGCTCTTAACCACTGAGCCTTTCCAGCCCTCATACCAGTTTTTGTGAAGACCAGGCTCACTATTGAGAATCAAGTGAACAGGCTCCCCCCTCCCTGTTTGTCCCTGTTTTGCAGGCCTGTCCCATTTATTCCCATGAGCTGTGTCTTTCTAGAGGACTCGCCCATGGTGCAGCCTGGAGTTGGAATTAGCTGCTTTACCACTGTGCTAAGTTCTTAGGGAATGGAGAACTGATGTTTAATTCCTGTATTCTTGAAGTCCCTAAGTGATAGATGAGTCAGTGACTAGAAGTCAATCAATTTCAGATTGTGTGACATTTCCGTCCAAGGAAATTCTTGGGAGACTGTATGGGGGGTATGCGTGAGGAGGAAGCCTCTGGTCTAAGTATTCCTGGATGTCCCTAGTCCATTTTAGGCATTTAATTCCTGCAGAACAACTGGCCTCTCAAGCCTGCTACTCAAGCTCTACCCTGCTAGAAGGGCGTGGTCAGTTTCCCTTCTTTCTCCCTGCATCCAGTCTTCAGTTAAGTCCCACCATGCTACCTCAGCAGACTTGACACTGCACCCCTCCACATCCATGATTTCAATGCATTGTTAGGTTAATCTTTCTGAAACAGCCCTGGCCTTGTATCCCACACATGTCTTCTCTCTCTCCTTACCCTCATAGACTGTAAGCCTTGGTGGCAGGATCTGAGTGAGTCAGTCACCTTTGTTACCCCGCCATGGTATCTACCAATAAATATTAAACAAATGACTTCTCTCTCTCTCTCTTTTGGTTTCTCTGTAGCTTTGGAGCCTGTCCTGGAACTAGCTCTTGTAGACCAGGCTGGCCTCAAACTCACAAAGATCTGCCTGTCTCTGCCTCTCAAGTGCTGGGATTAAAGGTGTGCGCCACCACCGCCCAGCTGAGTTCTCATATCTCAATATGAAGTCCTAGTGAAATCTATACACAGATTTTTCTCTGGGGGTAACTGTAGGATTTCAGAAGTTCTCACAAGATTGGTGTGAAGTCTAACAATTAGGAGTTAACCACAGAAAATTTCAGAAAAGTTTAATTTTTTTCCATTAGAATTGGCATGGACATGTGTCTATGGATGGCTCAATAAATATACTTTTATATACAGCACAGAAAATTTTACATTCCATCTTTAAATTGCAGAAATAGATTTTTTTACAAGCCAAAAAACCTTGAACCAAACCAAAACAAAAATAATAAAAACAAATCCTGCCATAACTGTAATGACTTCATGCAAAAAAGGGAAGGGGCCAGAGGGAATTGCCTGTTCAAGGTTGACAGTCCAATGAGAAGTAAAAATTGTACATTAAGGAAGCGGTTGCTTAGCACGCTGCTTAAGGTGGGAGCCAGACAGATCCTTAACTGCAGCTTTAAGGCCATACCTAGTTTATACATATGTACAAAGAAGTTTCCATAGAAAACACATGGTCACATTCTCTTCTGGCAAAGGATGAGGAACTTCCGTGAGAGTAATTCAGACCCAATTTTCCAGGTCAATTAATCAGAGACGCCCTGGGACTGCTACTCAGCAATCTGCTTTGGCTATGTGGCTTGTGGAACCCTCTCCCACTGTGGGTGATCAAGGACTTTAGAACTCAGCTCACAGCGCCCAGCTAAGCATGACTCTTGCATCCTTTGGACTTAGACAACTGCAGGCATCTTACCTCTAGTGGACCTCACATCCACGCTGGTACTGTGATAGGAAGGATGGCAAGATACTTTTCTGTTCTAGGACTGAAATGCCTGGGGAGTCAGTCTTGACTTCCAGGGAGCATCCCCTGCCTGTTTTAAGGGGCTAACTTTTCTCCCTGTGCACTGGGACACATTTCAGTTGGAAGCTAACTTTTCTGGGGAGGGGAAAGGGGGGGAAAAAGTTACCCAAGGAGTCAACGGGAGATTGTTCTATCTAAAAACCAAGCCAGGGAACTTTTAAGACAGGTTAGTTCTGTGCAAATACTTAGATGGATGAACTATAGATGACAAAGGGCAGTCCTTTGGAGGTGACTCCCAGATCCACAGGAAGTCATTTGCTTTGGCAAGATTTGGGAGAGACTGAAGTGGTACATTGCTCCCCTTGGCAGAAGCTAGCTCATCTCGAATTAGTGGATTTCATTTGAAGTTCAGATGAGACTCAAGAACTTACCAAGCCTGAGATAAACAAGGCAAACGCAGCCTCGCTCCGGTGTTGGAAACGCCTGGGCATGTTGGAAGCCAGTCCAATCTGGTTTGGAAGCCCCATGGCTTGTTCGAACAGTCACTTCATTTTTTTATTATTGCCACCCTTTGAGTAGCACTGTCAAGTCCTTGTGCAGATCCCAACAGAGCTGTCACCAGGTTAATCCTGACAAAAACAAGAGGGCTTCAAAGTAGTTACGGTTTTGTCTTGACCACTTCGCTTTTGAGACAGAGTTCTGTTATTTAACTCCCTATGTAGCTCAGGGTTAGGTCTTTCTACCTCTGTGCACTGGGAGTATAGTCACGCACTGCCGCAACTGCTGTCTCGGCCACTCTGATTCACTTTGTTTATTCCAAGCCTATGGCAACGGAAGACATGTATTTTGTCCAGTTTTTCAAGTTTTTTTTTTCTTTTTGAGTCCACTGAGGCCCCTGCTATATTATATCTTTTGTAAGCGGAACTCTGGTTGCAGAGAGACGAGAGAGAGAGAGAGGGGGGGGGAGGATGAGAGAGAGAGAGAGAGAGAGAGAGAGAAAGAGAGAGAGCATGCTCCTTACCCCTCTGTTGTCGGGAGTATGCATGCCAGCATGCAGTAGGCATTGTATGTGTGTCCAGCATGAGAAAGAAGCAAGATGAGCCCCTTGGGAGTCTAGCTCATTCATCTCATTTAAACTTGTTAGTGGTGATATTATCATGGCTCCATCATCAGAAGATGGAATCATTATGACATGATATTGGATGGGTTTAAAATGTGCAATTTATCTCATCCAACTTTTAGCTTCATTGATATCATTCTGGCTAAAGTGGCGTGCTGAGAGCACAGTGCCCCTTAATATGAGGTAGAAATGCATCTAACATGGGGAACGTTAACCTACCCAACTGCTTCTGTGATTCCCTGCCCCCCAAGCTAAGGACTGGGGACAATACCTCCCGAGGGAGATACTCTGAACCGCTCCCTCAAAATACCCCTCCTCAATTGGTCATGGGAAGGAAGCAAATTCCTGAGGAAAACCCGTGCACGTTTGCACCTGTGCCGGCGTGGCAGCATCTGCTTCCTGTCTGTGTTTTCTCCTTCATACCATTTTTTTTCCTTGTCTGATTTTGTGCCTGGAATAAATCTTCTCTAGGTTGGGAAGTGATTTTTTTAGATGTAGCTAAGAATGAAAACAACACACTGGACTCCTTTTCCTCCAGGTCTGCCCTTCAGTTAGACCAACAACGAGGTGATGTCTGGACCATAAACTCGGCTCTAGAAACATCTTCAGTATACTGCCGAGGATGTGGTTCTTGCATGCCACAGGCTGTGGGTTCAATCCTGAGTCCCAACAGCGGGGTGGGGGGTCACAGAACCCAGTGCTTCACTGTTGGCAGCGGCAGGAAGCGTTCAGGGCTGGGGTGTGGCGAACCACATAGAAGCTGGGTACAGCAACCTCCTCTCTCTCTCTCTCTCTCTCTCTCTCTCTCTCTCTCTCTCTCTCTCTCTCTCTCTCTCTCCCCTTCACTCAGCGTTCAGGGCCGGGGTGTGGCGAACCACATAGAAGCTAGGTATAGCAACTTCCCATCTCTCTCTCTCTCTCTCTCTCTCTCTCTCTCTCTCTCTCTCTCCACACACACACACACCACAAAATAAATAAAGAAGCCTGACTCCCAAGCTCCTGTCTAGCTCCGGAGGCTTTTTGGCCTAAATCCTTAGCATTTAATGGGATGAACTGATGACCTTTGGGATGTGGGTTCCCAGTGACTGCTTCACATGCTTCCGAATCAAGGCAAAGCAGGCTCATGTATCATGAGCTGGGGTACCATGGGGTCAGAAAGGAGCTGGAGTCTTCCAGCTTTGTCCTGTCAAACTGCCTAATGAACCCTGATCTGTAACATCTCCTGTAAGCCTGCCTGATAAGCATAGCCACACCTCTCCTAACCTGCCTCCAACTCGTTGTTTCTCACCTGAAATTGCAAGCACTGCTTATATGAGCCCCCCATTTTTATCCTTGGATCTCAGCACTTGCTCAGTCTGCCTGAGCCTGCCCTGTCCTGTCTATCAGAACTTTGCTGGGTTTCCAATACACCACGGTCTGCTTCTTTCTCGTGGCATCCTCTATCTCCCATGCTAGTGGCTGTTTTGGAACTTCAGTCATTGCCTGCCACGTGGCTTTATTTGGGTGCTCAGATTTCATAGCATGCCACTTCCAGACTTGATATAGCAGATGTAGGGAGGGTCAAAAGAATGTCACAGAATACTTTTGCTTATAATGTCTCATGTGGTTATAGTCTAGTCTTGGCTGTGACACATGATGCCATTAGAGAATTCTCTAGTCCGGTTAGGTTAAGTTGTTTTGTCCAGACTGAAGCATTCAAAGGCAAGTATGTAATCTTCATCTGGAGTCAGACTTGGCCTTCACTAGAGTCCACTCAAACTGAAACTGTGCTCATTACACGGATGATCTGGGGGCCCTCAGGAAAGAAGCTAACATGTTAGTTCCTGGGTACATTACTGCTACAGCTAGCCGGCCAACACTCTGGGTTTGGGGTGGAGCTACAACTGAGGCTAGGCAAATCCTGGGCAACAGCAGGAGAGACCCTGAACAGGGAAATGGACTGCCCGGGGTGTTGCGCATATGTCAAGTTGTCTACTGGACAGTTAGTCCAAGAATAAGGGGATCCAGAGACAAGCATCTATTTCGTGCTTAGAGTTCTTGTTTTGTGCTGACGGGGGAGTTGACTATATGTTTTCTCTTCTAATTCCATTTTTCCTTTCATTTCTAGATCTGGGATGAGAGAGAAGAGCTACTGGACACACCCTTCTTTTCTGGAACGTTGATCAGTATTTCTGTTTCAGTTGGTGCTTATCTGAAGACAGCTCCTTTTTCCCTCAAACACCTGCTTGGGAGAAGTAGCTGGGCAGCTGTCCCACAGGGGTAAGCCATTTAACTGCTTAACAGGTGGATGAGACCACCAAATGGTAAATGGTTGCCATGGACATAGTCTCATAATTTGGGCTCAGAACCCCTGAGCACCCCAAGAGTGAGGTCCTCTGGTCCCTGCATTCCCCCTGAATTAGTCACACTCACACCAGGGCTCACCCTGCTCAATTTTAAGGCCAGCCCTTAGCGATGATGCTTATCTTTGGCTCCTGTGCCCTTTGTTCTTCTTCACCTTGAGCTGATGTTAAAGGAATTCTAGGCTTCGGAAAGCTCTTATCCTAACTCTTCACTCCAGCCAAGTCTAAACCTTCCTGACACAAGGATTCCCCCTTCTGCAGGACCACAAGTAAGGAACCTTTTTCTATCCCCCCAAACAGCAGATTCTCATCTGCCTTGGGGCTCCCTCCTCTTTGTCTTCAAACTTCAGTAGCCACTCAGTAGCTTCACCTCAGCTAAGTCCCCTGTGTATCAAGCTGAAGTATTAATTAGATTATTAACCTTGAAGATGGGTTAGTGGGTTTACGATGTTTATGACTACATTTTGAGACAAGGAAGAGTGAACATTGGCTTTTTTGTTTTTTTTTTGAGGCAGGATTTCTCTGTGTAGCCCTAAGTGTCTTGGAAATCAATTTGTAGACCAGACTGGCCTCAGATCTACAGAGATTCACCTGCCTCTACCTCCTGAGTGCTGGGATTTAAGGCGTGTGCCACCACCATGGAACATTGGCTTTTGATCAAGATCTTTGATCTCTAATCTGGTCAAAGATGGTATTCACCAGCATTTGAGAGGTAACTAGGATGTTAAGCATTTATATACTGGGATGTACTTAAACAAACATCCATACTTTTGATCTGTAGCTCTCAGATGCATTTTAGTGCAGTAGCTCTTCTATATTCTACTTTTAATAACAAAAGCATTGATTATTTCATTTCCTCAATTTTATGCTCATCAACAATTTGGAAAGTTAAGGTTTCTTCAAGATCATGGAAAGTGAAATAATTTGTTGAAGTTTAAAAAACATGTACATGGAAGAGATAAATGGACATCATCCAGTCTCGAACCTCAGTTCCCCATCTTCTGTGAGACCAGGTCTGGATACCCCCTGTTGGGCTTTGTCCTGGGCTAGTTATCATTGACTCTTCTGACTCACTGTGTGCTGTGGGTGGATGTTAAAGGTGCTCTAGGCTTTGGGGTTACACTGCTTAGGGAAACTATGGGTGGGTGATAGAGCTTCCAGAGGGTTCGGGTGAGCTCCCTTCCCTTCTCTGTAAGTACCCCAGCCTCCTATACTAGACCCCTCCTTTAAAGGCTTCTCTCCCAGATAAAAACCTACACACTTGCCTGTCACTCACCCTTTGTCTGTCTCCCCTTTTTGCCAATCCACACATCAGGCAAGCACTCTTCCGATGGAGAGTTCTTCATTTCTCTGGGGATTTTGACCCACTTAAGGATGTCCTCTCTGTTACTGGGACATCAGAGTACAGTAGACCAAACCCTTGCCAGGATACATGTTTTCCTCGCACAGACAGAGTTCTCATGGTTGAGCCAGTAAAGCAAGGCACATTCTCTCCTCTCTTGTCATAGACTGTTGCTACTGTTTCCTAGAACTGGATAAAAAGAAAGTGGCTCTCGCTTCAGTCTGCTGAAGTAGAAAAACAGAATCCATATTCTATTTAAAGAATGTGCTTCCTGCTTGCTCAGGTGGAGGCATATTGTTCCGGTTGATTCAATGGGTAGAAGTCATTCACCCATTCAGAGACTTATTGGCCACTTATCAATCCAAGAAACAGCCTGGGAAAATCCAGCCTCACCTGCCTGGGCAGAGTTAAGGGTGGGTGGAAAGTGCTGAAGCTGGTCCTGAAATAGATACCGATAGCTTCTAGTGTGGTGTTCATCATTCTGAACCGGGCTTCCAGTCTGACTGGGAAAAGGCAACCCGAAGAGGATACGCTCTGCTTGTCATCTTCTCTGAAGGATGCAGTCACTGCCGGGGGTGTGACAACCCCCTTTGGCTTCAGCATGTTGTAATTAAGTAAGACAGAAGTCCATGATCAGTGGCAGTACCACTTTGACTGGAGAGCCAAGCTGCCCTGCAGTCTTACTTACATCATGGCGCCTCACAATTTATTACTTCTTTTTTATGATGCTCGTAAAGATACACGCACTGGAGGAAATGAACCAGCCTTCTTGTTTGTCTCCCAAGTGTGAAAAAAGGCTATGGAAAATATTGGTACACTTCTGAAAGGATGACTTTCCTATTTACTGATAGTTTAGAAGAGGCAATAATTAGGGTGAAACTTCCTTTTTTCTTCTGGAGTTAATAGAAAAATAGATCTCTGTCTGTCTGTCTGTCCGTCTCTCTCTCTCTCTCACTCATACACACACACACACACACACACACACACACACACACACACACACACACACACACNTTTCCATTATTGTCTTTGCCAAGAAGGGTCTTGCAGGTGCTAGGAAATTCCAGAAGAGGGCGGAGTGGAGCCGTTTATTTCTCAAAACAGTGGGATCCCTGAAGCTAACAGGGTGTGAGGCAGTTGGTGTCCCCACCTGGCTCCTAGAATAAACTGCAGCTTTGGAGGTTAGTTGAAGTCATCTGCTCCTCTGTGCCCCTTTCCAAGGCTCACACTATGCATGAGCAGCAGCAGTCTGTTCTGAAGAAGAGCTTTAAAACCCGTGCGGCATTCTCTGCGTGGACATCAGATTTCCATATGCGGAACCATCGTTTCTCACCTGTAATCTCAGGGCATTAGGCCCTTTGTGCTCAACCTAAAGGGGAACTAGGAAAGCCTTGCCCTGTTTATTGGGGTCACCTGAAGGCTTTGGCCTTACTTATCTAGTTCAGATTCCTTCCTTCATTCCCTTCCCTCCTTTCTTCCCTTCTCTTCTCTCTTTCTTCCTCTCCTTTTGGATTTTGATTAAAAGAGGAAAAACAAATTTGCAGATTTCCTGACAAAGAGAAGCAACAGGAATTGTGCTGGTCAGTACACCTGTGCATAAATCTACACGCTTGCACCGAGCCCTGAGAAATCAAAACGATGGTAAGCTTTAAGTGGGGCGAAGATCCTCAGGGTAAGCACAGAGTCACACCAGTAGAGCCAGGGAGAGTTCAGATGCTATCCTACTCTCCCCACAGTGCGTTCAGAGACGTCAAAGCTTGCACATGTACCCAAGAGCACTCTGTGTATTAACCGTAGGCTTGACTCAAGCAGTCTCTTTGCTTATAGTCTAAAGGGCTTCAGTGACATTCTCCAGTATGTCTCAAAGATGCGAGCCCATGGCTTGTTGGATTTGGCACCCAGGTCAGGCAGTTCACAATGGACCATTCCAAAATGATGACATGGGGACCTAGGAGCCCAGTTGAGACTGGGCAAATGGTTCATTGATTTCTCTGTCTCAGGGTGACTCCAGATGCTCGCCATGGAGACTGTTTTGGAAGGTCCTGGGCGGTTCTGTGTGAGAGATGTGACTCGGCATAGATTCCGATGCTTCCTGTGGTCGCCCTATTCACCTAGACTGGAGTCACTCTGAGCACAGGAGATTGTTCCGTTGATTATTTTCCATCACAGATGTTTGTTACCTAAATGAAGAGAATAAAGTGCCTCTGGAAAGAGCTAATTGCAGCCTCTCCTAAGATGTGCAGCCTTGGAGTGACAAGATTTCTCCTTTTGTGCAGAGGAAGATGCTCACAGCGCTACACACTGGCATCTTCATCATGAACTCTTCAAGGCCATCTTCATGTTTCCTGCTTTGAACATTTTTACAGTAGGAAAAGACAGACCTCAGATGAGAGTCACCCACTCACGGGACTCATACTGCTCAAGATTTCCCATAAACAAAGGTCCTGTGCCCCCTCACCCAGAGCCGAAACATGGATTGTCCTTTTGGATCATATAGTTCAAAAGGAGGGAAGGCTCAGGCCCGTTGACCTTAGACCTGGCGGAACACCAGCAGTTCAGTCTCATCCTCTTGGCTGCATAGTGCATCTTCTTTACTCAGAGCTATTGGTCTTTATATTGGCTTCATCTGTTTTAGACCCATCTTGCTATTAGCTTCGATGCCACAATGAAAGGAGGAAAACTCCTCAGGGAAAGTGCATGGTAGGGGACAGTTGGACATCATCTCTTCATTCCACTCCTCCATCCTGCCCCTGAGCTCTCTAGATTGAAGGATACGAGTGAAGTGCCTGGCTGATTGTCAGGGATCAATCTCTATTCTGCTTATAACTCTGACCCAAGGCCAAGCCAGTAGAGTGCAGGACAGAAGTGCCACTCCTTGGTCCTAGCCATGGAGCACAGGACTGGGACAGGCGTCGTGCCATGGGTACAGTGGTTCTGTGCATATGCAGATCTGTCAGGAGGACTCCCTCTTCCAGTTCAGCTCATTGCAGACCCTGTCACTTTCCCCTGGAGTGCCCTGTCTAGGCTGGGACCATTTTGGCACTTCAGAGTTAGAAGAAAAGAGAAATATCTGTCTAACTTTACTACATGTTAAAGCTGTGCAAAGCATCTTTTAAAAAAAAGACTTATAAAAATATAATGGGGTCATTCCCCCAAACTTCCCAAGTTATGATCTATGAAATGTTAAAATATAATGAATGGACTTTCTAAATATCATGGTCTCTTCCCACCCACACACAGAATTGGCAGCAGCAGCATTGGCGACCTCCCTTTCACCTCTTCAGACTTGATTCCCACCTGGCATTTGGGACCTGTTTCAGCCAGGTCCACATTTCCATAACACACCTGCTTGCAGTTCCAAAGAGACTCTCCAAAAAAATAGACATTTGGAAAAAAGTTCATGGGTTTACACTCAGTCTCTCCCCATATTATTCTTGAGATTATTACTTTTTTTAAACAATAAAAAAGATTGCATATTGGTAATACAACGAGAAGACCATGGCGGCCATAGGGCTGGCGCTGAGTTGGGCTGGCACTGAAGCGCAGAAGCAAGAGGAGCAAGCTTGGTGCCCTGTGGGGGTTCCTGGATTCTCCATCCTCAGGCTTCTGCAATGGTCCTTCTCTTCAGTCACTTCCTGCTGTTGGTCCACCTTTCTCCATCTCCATGATCCACGCCTGTGTCACGTGACCCTCTTGAAGCAGAGGTGGAATGGCTTTTTGGCATGTGTCAACGGGGTCAGCTTGAAGATCGACATGGCATTTGTAAGGGCGTGATGTGGACACATACCACAGCAAGCTTGTTAGTGACCATTTCTACTCTGGGAGAAGTTGTCCATCACTTTGGGGACTTTAAAAGTTTAAGCAGTTACTAGGCTGATTTAAAAGACGCATCTTTTGTTCTCATGTTTTTTGCATTAATGTTAAGCATGGTTATATGTCATATATTACACTGCTTTCCTGCTCTGGGGCAGGCAGTACTGACCTCCAAACAGGAGACCCCCCCCCGCCATGGACTTGAATTTTGAAAGCTGTGATTCCCCAGTCCCCCTCCCTGACCCCACCCTAACCCTCATGGTCCTCAGTTGCTGTATTTGAAAAGGCTCCCCAACCACCTCATGCCCTCGGAGGCTAGATGAATATTGCCATACCCTGGAAGTATCCACCCTTGTGGTTTCTATTGCACTTGGTGGAGGGACATGGGTGTGCGCTCTCCCTCTCTCCCTCCTCCCCTGGCTCCCAGCCTCTGTGCTCCTCCCACCACCCTCTCCCAAACCCCCCACTCCCCAGCCATCACTTGTTGTGGACATCCTCTCTTCGAACGATCTTGTAGATGATCCAGTAGAACATGTTGAAGATTAGGAAGGCCATGGGGAAACCGATGCGCGATATCTTGTCGATCTTCTTGGCTCTTTGGATGAAGAGTTTCCGCATCTCCTCCGGGGACTTGGACGGTGCAGGAGGGGGGTTGGTGGTGTTGTTGTTGTTGGCACCCTTGACAGAGATGCCATCCTTGGCCTGCAGACAGGCTGGGCCCATTCCATAGGCTGAGAAGTTGAAGCGGCCTTCTCCACCCTCATCATCCTGAAACAGATTCAGCATGGGGCTCTACTTAAAATAAGACAAGGGCTGGGCACCCTCCCTGCAAGGCACTCCCCTTGGGGACCAGGCCATGCCATCTGATCCTCCCTGTCTCTCTTTGTGTCCCCCAGTTGCTGGAGGCAGTCTGGCTGGCTGGGGAGTTCTGCCTTATAGAGGGGCGCCACTCACCTGCAGAAACAGATGCAAGCCAGGGGATGGGATTGAGTACAGATTTTGAGGTCCAAGTTCCGTGCCAGGTTGTGGGTCTTTGTCATTTACTGACTTGTGACCTCAGTCTGCTAACTTCCTTCCCTTGCCTGAGAATTATTTTAAGGTTTCTTCTCAAGGCTTTTTAATCTTTGGAGGCTTCACTGAGTAGGTGACTCCAGGCTGGTCTGGGGTTTGTTTAGTTTCCAAGAATAGTTTGGAGACATCCCCTGCTTTGCCTCTGTTGCACCCATCCCATTTTCCCCACCCTCTGATGGCCTGGGAAGAAACAGAAAGCTCCTGGCTTTCCCATGTTACAAACCAGGGAAGCCACGGCTTCTTCCTGCCTCATGTTTCCACACCATCACCTTCAAGGGTCTGATTCCCAGAACCTTGTCAAAGGTTAGTTCTTTGTCATTTGGCCCAACTTACCTTTCCAGTCCCACCCCACTTCCCATGTGATCTGCACTCCTGCTGGCTTTGTTGGCCTTCTCTTCTTTTGTAAAACGCTTGATCCCAGATCCTAGTGGTTCATCCCTTTCCTGGTCAGCCTCATTTTGCCCTGGCCAGTCCCCTACACTTGCAGCTCCACAACAGGACCAGAAGGCCAAGGTGTTTGTTTTGTTTTCTGTGTGTATATGTGTGTTGGGTACATGTGTGCATGGGTACATGTGAGCATGGGTACATGTGAAGGCCAGAGGTTGAGACAAGGTCTCTCAGTTGAACCCAGAGCTCACCAGTTCAGCTTGTCTGGCTCGGCAGCTTGCTCCGGGGATCTCCTGTGTCTGCCACCCTTGAGCCGAGATCACAGGCAGGTTACCCCACCTGCCTGACACTTCTGGTTCTCATGCTTAAGCCAGAAGCACTTTAGTGGCTGAACTGTCTGCCCAGGCCAAGGCCAGTGTTTTGGCTGCAAGCTGGCTGCCAATTCAGTGTGTGGTGCTGGCAAGATTCACCAGCTCACATTGCCCTCCTGGACACCAAGAGCTTCCAGGAGAGGAATTCTGTATTGATTGTTCCCCAAAAGACAATGCCAATGAGAATAAGAAATACAATCCAGGATCCAAATACTCCGACCTCCCCATGCCTCTGACACCCTAGGATGTTCCATTATCTGGCTGAACTGGACGTCTCCATCTTCCTGCCTCAGAATGTCAAATGCTGGGACCGTGGGCGTGTTCTACTAAGGACTTTCTAGCAGGCTGCCACTGACCTCAGGATAATTAAATTCTCCCAGTGCTAAGGAAGGCCTCAGATTCCCTGGAGTGTGTCCACCTGCTCCATCTCACTGCATGCCATTCTCTGTGTGACATTATTCTTCAGTCACCCGGAAACATTTCCTCATATTTGAGGATGTTGGACTTTCTGTTTGGTTCAATTCAACTTATTCTCTCTGCTATGCTTCTGCCTCCCAAACGGGAGCCCTGGCCTCCCCTCTTAGCTGCCCCTTGAGCTCCCAAAGACAGGCTAGCTGTCATGCAGAGTGCCCTGAATGCCACTGATCCCGCTGGGATCTGACATTGCCTCTCCCATTGAGAATAGCAGTTCTCAAACAGTGGGTGGCGGCCCTTTTTGAAGTTGGGGGACAAACCACTTTTTCATAGGGGTTGCCTAAGATTATTAAAAAATACAGATATTTACATGATAATTCATAGCAGTAGCAAAATTACAGTTTTGAAGTAGCAGTGAAAATAGTTTTATGGTTGGGGGTCCCCACAACGTGAGGAACTGGAGAGGGTTGCAGCGTTAGGGAGGTTGAGAAGCACTGTGTTAGAGAGTAAGCACACAGCCATGTTCTTTCAGTGCGGAAGCACAAACCCTAGCAGGATTATTACTTCAATAAATGAACTCTTCATCAGCCCCCAGCCTCTTCAATTTTTTTCTTAGACTTAAATTTATTTTATGTGCATGGAGGTTTTTCCTGCATGTATGTTTGTGTTCTCAGTGCATGTAGTGCCTTCAGAGGTCAGAAGAGAGTGTCGGGTATCCTGGACCTGGAGTTGCAGCCAGTGTGTGCTACCATTGTGTGTGCTGAGAATCTGACCTGGGTCCCCTACAAGAACAGCAAGTGTTCCTAATGTTTGAGCCAGCTCTCCAGTCCACCCAGCCTCCTTTTAAATATTTTCTTCTTTTCACTCTTTTGGTTTATCCAAGGGGGTGCTGCATCCTGTGTCAGACACATGGCTAATAACCAGGAAACAATCAGTGAGCCCATCTGGGTCAGCATTCACTGTGGAAGGCAGAGAACGTGGGGCCTAGCACAAGGGAGGGCAGACAGGTGCAGAGCAAACACTGGAAGGTGGTGGAGGCTTCACACCAAGGCCAAGAAGAGGAGTGTGAGAAGCCAGCACGTTCCTGGACCCAGGACCTGGCAAGTGACCTGAGACTTTATAACATTCAAACGTGAACTTGCCCTTAACTGTTAGGAGGCAGAGAATAGAAATGGTTGTTCACCCCCCCTTTTTATGGCGGTTGTCACCACACACCACAACACAGTACCAGTGCGGACTGCATGGTACTGTATGACCCAGCATGGTAATGGATGATCCAGAAGTGTAAATGGTCTCCACACATCTGCTGCTCTAACTCAGAACTAAGGCCTGTAATGCTGAGCAACACTGAATGCTCTAAGAAGAAGTCAGATTGGGGAGATGGCTCAGCATTTAAGAACATGGACTGTTCTTGCAGAGGACATAGTGGCTCACAACTGTCTCTAATTCCAGTTCTAGAGGATTCAGTGCCCTTTTTTGGTCTCCTCTGGCACCAGGAACATACATACACACAGGCAAAATACTCATAGACATAAAATAAAAATGGCTCAGTGGGTAAAAGTGCTTGCTGCGAAGCCTGAAAACCTGAGTTCAATCCCCAGGACCCATGCAATAGGAGAGCATGGAATATTTTTTTAAATAATATATATGCATAGATTAAATAATATATATGAATATATATATTTTTATTGTTAAAAGAAAAATTTACATTTACTCCCCTTGTCCCAGGCCCTTCCGCTCCCCCACTACCCCACCACCCTCCTCCTGCTTCCTTAAGATGGGGCAGGATACCCTGCCCTATGGGAAGCCCAAGGCCCTCCCCCCTCCATCTCGGTCTAAGAAGGTGTGCATCCATATAGAATAGGTTCCCAAAAAGCCAATACATGCAGAAGAGATAGGTCCCAGTGCCATTATCATTGGCTTCCCAGTCAGTCCCCATTGGCAGTCACATTCAGAGAGTCCGGTTTGGTCATATGCTCATTCAGTCCTGGTCCAGCTGGATTTGATGAGCTCCCAATAGATCAAGCTGAATATATATTATTTAGCTTTATTTTATGTGCATTGGTGTGAATGTATCAGTATATTAAATCCCCTGGGACTGGAGTTACAGACAGTTGTGAGTTGTCACTAGGGTGCTGGGAATTGAACCCAGGTCCTCTGGAAAAGGAGCCAGTGCTTTTTAACTGCTGAGCCATCTTTCCAGCCCAAGAATGTATTCTTACAAGTTATTCTCTGATCTCCATATTTCTGCACATGCAGACATACATGGATATTTGTGAGTGTACACACACACACACACACACACACACACATGTTCAAGGCCAGCCTGGGCTACATGAGCTGTCTCAAAAGACAAACAAATAAGAGGAAAACCTTGGAGTGACACTGCAGGAAATGATCAGTGCTTCCTGTACATAAGGAACCAACCATCTCTAGACAAACAGGAGCCACTCCACCACATGAATCCCCACTGTATATAATGAGCTCTATTGGTATGGGAAACACCACACTAGCTTTCCTAGACATTTTTGGAGAGTTATGTTCCCCTTTCCTTATCTGTTACACATTGGTAAGGAAAGAGGTTTGGCCCCATCTAGCTAGACAGAGGCTCCTTGTATGCTGGAGGAAAGAAATACCTAAGGAATGACTGGAAAAGCTTGCTATTCTGACTACAACCAGCAGATGACAGGACAAGTATGTTCATCTTCCTGGAGACACTTGGTGATGGAGCAAGAAATTGGGACATAGACTATGGAACCCACCCAAGGGATCCGGAGCTCCTGCTGAGTCTGGGCCCCCACAGAAGCCTCCCAGTGGTCCTTCTAATGAGGCGGGCCAGGGCCTTGGAAGACTGGATGCTCTTTGCCCAGCAAATGAGACATTTGGAAATGTGGAAAAACAGTGGGACTTGGGGAGCCTGGCCCAGATCATTGGCCTAGAGAAGTCAAGGTAAGAGCTAGTTCCTTGCTACTCATCATCAAGAGCTCCAAAGCCTGCATAGGCTTCTTACTCAAGGGAGGTTTCTGCAGCCCAAATCTACAGGACTCCAGTCAAGCCACACCCAGATGCCAATGGGAGGTCTTCCATAGTGTGGACCCAAGTAACTAACCTTGGCTTCTGATGCTCGGACCAAGTACAGAGCCCTTGTGAATGAGCTCACATTAATTCATGTACACAAGGGTAATGATGATGTGAGCTGGGTCTGGGGTGAACTGGAGCGTGTGTGCTCTGCCTAAGGGCAGCTCCATTGTGCAGATATACATGGGGATGGGTATTCAATTTGGTTGAAGGTGGCAAGCCTTTCAGGTGATGTCAGAAGTTTGTGGCTTAAGTGGTTTTCTATATATTTTATTCCTTAATTTTTTTATTTTAGGTGCTGGCAAGATAACTCAGCAGTTAACAGCACCAACTGCCCTTCTGGAGGACCTGGGTTCAATTCCCAGCATCCACATGGCAGCTCACAACTGTCTGTAACTCCAAGACCTGACACCCTCACACAGACATGCATGCAGGCAAGACATCAATGTACATGAAATAAAAATAAACAAACCATTAAAAATTATTTTATGTGTATGTGTGAATGCCTGCAAGTATGTATGTGCCTAGTGTTCTCTGAGGTCAAAGAAGGCATTGAATCTCCTGGAGTTACCAGTGGTTGTGAATTAACATTTGTATCTTCAGAATTGAACCTGTCCTCTGCAGGAACAGCCTATGTTCTTCTTCTTTTTTTTTAATGAAACATTTATTTATTATTTACAGAGTTCTGCCTGCATGTATTCTTGCAGGCCAGAAGAGGGCACCAGCTCTCATTACAGATGGTTGTGAGCCACCATGTGGTTGCTGGGAATTGAACTCAGGACCTTTGGAAGAACAGGCAGTGCTCTTAACCATTGAGCCATCTCTCTAGCCCCTGTTTGTTTTCTGAGGCAGGGTTTCTCTGTGTCCTGGCTGTCCTGAAACTCACTCTGTAGATCAGACTGGCTTCGAACTCACAGCGATCTGTCTACCTCTGCATCCCAAGGTGTGTACCAGTAACACCCAGCTAAGCCTGTGTTCTTAACCACTGAGCCAGCTCTCCGACTCCTCTCCCTTTATCCCTTTCTCCCCCTTTCTGTCTCTCTCTTCTCTTCTTCCTTCCCTTCCTTCCTTTTTTTCTTTGTAGCCAAGGCTAGCCTTAAACTCTCTACCTTAACAATGATTTTATTGGACTTACTTACAGAACTACTTGAAGGGTTATTCACAGGAGCATGGAGACTCCAAAGGAGCCACAGTGGAAAGTCTTTGCCCAGTCTGGATGATGGCTTCCCTATAGCTGCCTAGAGGCTTTCCCTAATTCAGATAACCTTTCCTAGCTTTTAACTTTGAACTTTTGATCCTCCATGCCTCAGCTTTCAGAGTGCTGGGATTACAGTGGAAATCACTGCACCTCATTTTACTCTGGATTTTTTTTTTTGAGAAAAGGTCTCATGTAGCTCAAGCTTACCTTGAGCTTGATATAGCAAAGGATGACTTTGAACTTGTGATTCTCCTACCTCTACCTCCAAGTACTGGGATTATAGGTGTGCACTCATGTATGGATTTATGCAATGTGAGGCATGGAACTGGGGGCTTCACAAATGCTAGGTGAGCACTCTACCAACAGAGCTACACCCCCAGCCCCCCCTTTTTTTGAGACAGTCTTATGCTGTAGTCTAGGCTGACCTTGAACCCCCAATCCTCCTGCTTCTGCCTACAAATGATTACTACTTCAAAGGAGGGACTTGGTTCCTAAAGGGCAGTAGGAAGGGCTAGACCTTCTAGGAGGCTCCATCCAGCCTGCCAAATCTTTTCCAGTACAGACATAGAAAGACCTTGCTGTCTGGGCCCCAAGAAGATTGTCCTGTGGTCGATTGGCAAAAATGAATTGAATCATGTTGTCGATGTTTAACATACTAAGGGGGAGCTGTGTGTGTGTAATAGTTTTAATCCTTGACACCGGTGTGACAGGGACAAAGAAAGGTTAAAGCTTCCTTGGAACCTCTGACTTCATCCTCAGCGTAGTCTCCTACCAAGCCAGTTTTTATAGCTGATGATGAAACGGAGCAGAGATAGGCCAGCTTGAAGCCACACTGCAGAAAACGAGCAGCGGGCCTGCCCCAGCCCGCCCTGTCTACAGGATGAAGCTGGTTATCATCATGACCGTGGGCATTTGCTTCTTGGTGCCACTTGATAATCCCTAGGGCACTGCTGCTGTGGTTAAAGAGAGGCTCCTGTAACCAAGTACGTCATTACTCACAAGGGGAAAAGTTAAGGTTTTCAGGGTTCCATCCCTGATTCTCATTTGCCCATGGGGACAGCCCATGAAGCAAGGGTCACCGGACAGCTCAGAGCTCTTCCTCTCTCCATCAGTTGACCGCTTCCTAGGCCACGCCCCAAAGGCCTACCTTGTGATGTCGCCGCTTCCTCCTAAATCGCAGCAGCTCCTTGTGTTGCCGGGACACGAAGTTCACGGCCGCATATTCCAGCAAAGCGGAGAACACGAAGAGCAGGCAAACAGCCATCCAGATGTCAATAGCTTTCACATAGGACACCTGGAGTGAAGGTGGGAAAAAGCACAGGGAGGTGAGGGGAGAGGAAAAGGTCCTGAAATAGTGGGTGGAAGATTCCAGAAATAAGCTGTTTGTAAGCTTTAGGTCCTGCCCTGTTCTGAACAGTGCGATGAACTCTCGCGTTATCCTACTCCATCCTGCTAATAACATAAGCCATTCTCTCCCAAGCATATCCACTCTGCGTTCACCACCCTTCTACCAGTCATGGTGTGACCACGTGCATTATCAGATGGACTCTGGCCAAAGCTTAATTTACTTAATAATGGCTCCAAAGTGCAAACACAATGATGTTGGGAATTTGGATATGACTAGAAAAGCTACAAAAGGCATCTTTTAAGCAAAACGGCGAAGTTCTCAATTTAATATGGAAAGAAAAATATCTTTTGCTGACATTGCTAAGATCTACATCAGCAACGCATTTTTATTTTATGAAAATTCTAACCTTATTTTTATTTTACAGGTTTATTTTTTATTTTACATTTTTCTATATAGATAGTTTGCACGTATGTGTGCATGTGTGTGTGTATGTATATATTTATCTGTGTACCACATGCCTGCAGTTCCTGAAGAGGCCAGAGAGCGCACAGGACCCCTTGGGACTGCAGTTACAGAAAGTTATGAGCTACGATGTGGGTGTTGGGAATTGAACCTGGGTCTTCTAGAAAAGCAGACAGTACTCTTAACCACTGGGCCATCTCTCCAGTCTAAGGATACATTAAAAAAAGATTTATTTTTAAATTATACGTTTCAGTGTATATTTGCATGTGAGTGTAGTATCTGCAGAGACAAGATGAGGCCATCAGATTCTCTGGAGCTGGAGTTGTAGACAGTTGTGAGCTGCCCAGTGTGGTGCTGGGAACTGAACTTGGGTCCTCTGCAAGAGTAGCATGCACCCTTAACGCCTGAGCCATCTGTCCAGCTCCACAACAGAACATATTTGTCTATAAAATTATGGTATGCATAGGAAAAGAGTATGGCATATAGGGCTTGGTACCACTGTCTTTTTATGCAGTGCCAGAGGGAGAGCACAGTGGAGTGTCCCTAGAAAATGATCCCTGTGGACAAGAGGAGATTGCTGTATTGCGTGTGAAAGGGGCATTGCCTGCTCTTCAGCAACTTCCCTCACTCCCCTCCGCCCTTCAGCAGGGATATTCGGGTGAAAGGAGCAGAGGAAGATAGAGAAAGCACATGGAGCAAGCTGGGCAGAATGTCAGGGAAAAGATATGACGCCGACGTGAGAAGGGATGAGAGGAGGCTGGTGCACCGCCATCGCCTCCGTCTGTGGAGTGGAGCATCGTATTCCAGTTTGAGAGGATGCTGAACTGAGCATTGGCATGAAAGGAGGCTGTTAGCAAACAGCACTGTCAAACCCTCAGGAACTGTTGCTTCATAGAATCATTGACTGCACTGGCAGAAACTGCTATAGTCACGTGACCTAGAACTCTCTTGATGAATACCAAAGGCTCATAGCCATCCTGTGGGAATTTGTTCAAGAAAAGCAGCTGATGGCTGAGAGATGGCTCAGTGGGAAAGGGCACTTGCTGACAAGCCTACTGACCTGAATTCAAACCCCAGAACCCGTGTGGTGGACGTGAGAAGCCAACTTTCTTAAGTTGTTCTCTGACTCTGTTGTTTATATGTGTCAACCCCCCTCCCCAAATGAATGAAAAAGTAACAACAGCAACAACAAAAGCAGCTGGATTTTTTTGGAGAGACTAACAAGTTCATAGTATTGTTTTAAAACTGTTGAAAGCTTTTACCCATCACTTTTCTACTTCCCCAACCCTGAAGATCAATTAATCTGCTTTGTGTTTTGTGGTTCTCTGTTCTGAACATTCCCGAATTCCATTATGAAATAATATTACAACATGTCTCCTTCCATGCCTGGCTTATCCCACTTATAGTATATTTTAAATGGTTGCATGCAACATTGGTGATTTATTTGCATTTATTTATTTTTTAATATTTATTTTATATTTATTCATGTGTCTGTGCATGCGTTTGTATGTGTGGACGTACATGTGGGCAGGGCCTGTGGAGGCCAGAAGAGGTCGTCAGCTCCCCCTAGAGCTGGAGTTACAACAGGTGGTTTATGTACTGCCCTACTCTGGTGCTGGGAACCCAATGGTAGTCTTCAGTAAGAGAAGCAAGTGCTCTTAACTGCTGAGCTGTCTCTCTAACCTCCACAGTTTATTTTTGCTTGTGAGCTAGCCTTTAATGGCTGAGCCATCCCTCCAGGCCACAACAACTTATTTTTATGGCTTAATAATATTTGATTGTATGGATACACAGCACTGTTTTTGTCCATCCATTGGACGTTGGATATCAATTATCTCCAACCTTTGGTGGAGCCAAGAGTGAGGCTGTGATCCACCGCGCAGAGAGTCTGTAAGCACTAATTCATTTCCCCTGGGGGCTTTGGGCGCTTTAACTTGCTCTTCTCCTGTCCTAACCCACAGTAGCCTTGAAAACCAGCAGCTGGAAAAGCACAGTAATAACCAACCACCAGGCAACCACTGGAGAGGGCAGAGGAGCTGCTTGACTTTGGTTCCCAGGGCCTTGCCCTCCTCCTTTGGCCTCCTCAGCTGCCCCCTTAGAATGCCTACTCACTGGCTGCCTTTCTTTGACCTGATTTGAAGTGGGCCCTGGGAACAGTTTTCATTTGTATCTTTTTAATCTGGGGGACATTTGTTGAAAACAATTAGTGGCAATTGCTATCAGAGGCACTGAGGCAAAGCGATAGGTTAATCAAAAAATGAAAGAGGGGACTGGAGAGAGAGCTCAGTAGTGGAAAAACTTGCCTGGCAAGCTCAAGGGCCTGGCTTCAAGCCTTTGCAATGACAAATAAAAAGTTCAGGAAAGCAAGCTATGTCACGAGATGCCACAGTCCAGGACACCCTGACTCCCGAGCAGGAAATAAAGGCTAAAGCCAAGCTGTACAGTGCCTGGCTAATACCGACTCTAGCAGACTCTCTCAGGAGGAGATGGGGACATTCATAGGATCTGGACATTCCATAAAAATCTGTGGTTTTGTGTGGCTGCCAGGCTGAGTGAGCCAGACTTCAATGGTTGACATAACACAGAATTCAGCGTTCACAGAACTGGCTCGGACAAAGAATAAACGTTCACAAGTCTTTAGGGGGTAGAACCCGAGTTCCAAAAATTGCCATGTGGTATTATGTAATACTATCAATTTATTAGGTGTGCAAAACTAGCAAACAAACAACTCAAAACAAAAAATAACTCTCTCCCCAGAAAAATATGACCCAGTTACAGGAAAAAAGAATATGGGTCAAAGAGGTGGCACCTGAGGAAACCAGATATCAGACTTAACAGGCTTAACATTTTATTTTATTTTTAGTTATGTGTATTCATTGTGTCTGTGTATGAGTATGTGCACAAAGGGCTAGAGACATTGGATCCTCTGGGGTTGGATATATAGGAAGCTGTGTTGTGGGAGCAGGGAATTGAACTAAGGTCCTCTGCAAGATCAGTGAGTGCTTTTAATCTCTAAGGCATCTATCTAGTCCCTTTATTTTTATTATTATTAAAGATAGGATATCATATAGCTGGCCTTGAACTTGCTGTGTAACTGAGAATGACTTAGAACTCCTAATGCTCCTGTCTCTGCCTTCTAAGGGCATGTGTGCCACTAACATACCGGGTAGACAAAGACATAAAATTATTTATCTTAAAAATATTCAAGCAATCGAAAGAAACTGTGTATAGGAATTTGAGCATGGTGTCATACATCTTTAGTCCCATGACTAAGGAGGTTGAGGGTAGAGGATTGCCATGTATTCAAGGACAGCCTGGGCTACAGAGTGGTCTGTCTCAAATAAAACAAAAACAACACAAAGAAACTAAAGGGAAATTTGAGACCATTCTCTCACCAAACAGAACACATTAGTAAAAAGGTAAAAATTATAAGAGAGCCAAACGAAAACTCTGATGTTGAAAGTCAGTAATTAAGATGAGAATTTCACTAGAGAGACAGCAGTGGGCGTGAGGAGGTGGAAGAAAGAACCAGAGATCGTGGAGAGGAGTCGGCATCTTTGAGATCATGAGTCTGTGGGGGAAGAATGAGGGGAGAGGAGCACATCCACAGAGACTCATGGGAAACCAGCGAAGCTACCAACACATGATGACTAGAGCTTCAGAAGAGACAAAAAGAGGTAGAATAATCGATCAATAACCTACCCTATACCCATCATCTATTTAATAATCAACTCTCAATTATCTCTCAATCTCTTAATGACCTATCATCTATCTACATATCATTGATTTTCTATAACATCCTCCAACTGTCTACTCATCTATCTGTCATGTATGTATGTATGTATGTATGATCTGTCTATCTGTTCTTGTTTCTTTTTTGTTGCTGGACAAATGCTCTGACCCATATCTACTAGGAGAGAAAAGGGCTTATTTGGCTGACACTTCCAGGTCACATTTTATTACTGAGGGAAATCAGGGTGGGAACTCAGAGCGATTCTCAAAGCAGAAACCATAGAAGAATCTTACTTGCTGGCTTGCTCTCTGCTCACTTGTGCTCAGCTAGCTTTCTTATATAGCTCTGGATCACCTACATACGGATGGTACTGCCCACAGTGGGCTGGGCTTTCCTACATCAATTAACAATTAAGACAATCTCTCCATAGACATGCCCACAAACCAATGTGATCTGTGCAATCCCTCAGTTGAGACTCCCTTAGATGACTCTAGGTTGTATTGAGTTGATAGTTAGTGCTAGCCAGAAGTGTTTATGTATGTATATATGCATGCATGAATGTATTTGTGTCTACATGTATGTCATCTAATAATCTGTCTACCTTATCTACAAATAGCATCTTTTTATACTATGTGACTATTTCTGTATCTATATTTCTCCTTATATAGATAAACAAAGCATAAGTACTAACATTGGTGAATCTAGGTGAAGGTCATCGAGTGTGTCTCAGCTACTCTTTCGGTGTCCCTGTGTGAGAGCAGAAGCAATGTGTGGTTCTGACGGGAAACAGTGCAGGACACTTTTTATCACCAGCATGGGCCTGGTGTGAATAGCAGAATATAGTGCTGTGTCTGGTGCTAGCAGAGTGGGACGTGCCTTGGACAGTTAGAATGAATGGGGCAGAAACTGAGCCTGGCATTAGGGAAAGCAGAGCAGGATGAAGCAGCCATTGGCAGTAGTGGGCAGCAGTGTGGCACTTCTCAGGAGGGTGTCAAGGAGTGGAGCATGGCGGTAGAGTCATTCCTCACTAGGGGATGTGGAGGGGTAGCAACGTAGGGAGAGGAACATATGTCTAGTGTGAAGGGTGACTCAAGCAGTCTGTGTTGAGTCTGGTGGGAGGACTGAGGAGACAGAATGCTAAGTCAGGCAAGCATGGAATAATTTAGCAACACCCTTCTCCAGACAATGCATATGACAACCTAGGTCTCCCCAACCCCTGAATCATGCTGTATGCCCACTGTGGACAATGGATAATGGCCATAAAGAACTTCCCCTTTGTGGATAGTTTCTACAAATATTTTTCCTGGATGTATCTGGGTATAGGATGGAGGAGGCTGATCCAGTCTGATTTGGTTTTGGAAGCATGAGCGGCATAGTGTGTCCTCTGAAAAAACTGGTAGGGAAAATTCTCTCTTTACCATCTTTTGTGCTGTTGTTCTTTGTTTTGAGACAGGGGCTTGTTATGTAGTCCTGGCTAGTTGCGAACTCACTATGTAGATCAGATTGGCCTGACCTCAGAGATCTACCTGCCTCTGCTTGCCAAGTGCTGGGATTAAAGGCTTGTGCCACCAAACCCTGACCCTTATTTACTGTTTTATATCTCTCCATAATTGGGTGTACATACGATTAAAATCAGATGCATCATGGGAAAGAGCATGCACAATAAAGCTTATATAACTCGAATCTGTCAATCACAATAGAGAGCCACCCAGATCATATTCATTAGCCATCAGTCCCTTCTTCCTTCAGGACTCATAAAAAGAAGTCCCAAACAGCAACTGGACCCTTGAGCTCTTTCTCACTCAGGTGGCCTGCTGCTTTCTTTGGCAGGATGCCTAATTTATACTCTTGATTTATTTACAAATAAAGTTTTCTTGCTATTTTGCAAACCGTATTCATCTTCCTCACCCTCCAATTCCTTGAATAAGATGCTAAGAACCTAGAAACTGTGGTCCAGACAGCGACTTCTGGAAACAATGCTACACGCAGCATGTATATGAATGGTCCTCATGTCTCAGGCAGGGAGGAGGGGTGCTGTACTCCCCAATGGTGCCACTCACCTTGGGGAGGGAGGCTCGGGAGCCAGAGCTCTGTGTGGTCATGGTGAGCACAGTGGTGATGCCCAGCCCCACACGAGCTGGCGCAGCATCCATGTTGATCCAGAAGGATATCCAGGACAGGATGACGATAAGCAGGCTGGGGATGTACATCTGGATCAGGTAGTAGCCCATCTGCCGCTCCAGGTGGAATCGGGCCTCGATGCAGGTGAATTTACCTGCAAGGAATGACAGAAAGGAGCCATGGAACATGCTAGAGAGTAGCAACAGTATTAGGGTGAGCTTGACTGGAGTCCTGATTCAGCCCCATGCTGTCTGTACTCATAGGCAAGTGCTTGAATTGTTTTGGGCCTTAGTTACCTAAGGTAAATGGTGTGACACAGTTGACCCTCCACATCCGTGGGTTCTACATCTATGGTTTTAGCCAAGTGGAAGTAGAAATATTCAGAAGTTCATCTCCTCTGAACATATCCAGGCTTTGTTCCTGTCATCGCACCTCAGACAACAGGTGAACATCTGTGTACAAGCATTTACGCTGAGTTAGGTATCATCAGTCACCCTAAGATAATGTGTGCAGAAAGATGTGTGTATGTAATATACAGACACTGCCCCACTCTACCAAGGGGACTTGAGCATCTTTGGAATCTTTGCCTCTAGGTATCTGAGGGGGTCCTGGAGACAACTCCATCACCACAACCACCACCACCATCACCAGTATTTGTTTGCTGAGAGAGAGTACAGGTGGAGTTTCTAGACTCTTCTGCTCTGGTGTCCCCCAAATGTGACTCAATTCTATCACTTGTAAACCTTTTGTTTGATTTCTTACTTGATATGTTCATACCCACACTCTTGGGCATCTTTATTTCTTCCTAAGCATTTCTTTTTCTAACTCTTGGATTTTAAAATGACTTTTAAAATGACTTAATCCCAACTCTGCTTTTTTTTTTTTTTTGGTTTTTCGAGACAGGGTTTCTCTGTAGCTTTGGAGGCTGTCCTGGAACTAGCTCTTGTAGACCAGGCTGGTCTCGAACTCACAGAGATCCGCCTGCCTCTGCCTCCTGAGTGCTGGGATTAAAGGCATGCGCCACCACCACCTGGCTCCCAACTCTGCTTAAGAATCCCTTTGTTTGCTCTTTCTTCTTTTATATGAAACATTTCCTGTTCTCTACAGGAGAGTTCAAACTCTGTAGACTGTCCTGCCCAGTTGACCTCTGGCCTGTATTTTTAGCAATTTCCCTACCCCGTCACCCTTCTGAACTTTGATCTTGCCGGTGTCTTTGCCCCTCTTCCTTCCCTCGGCCCAGGAAATGCTTTCCTCTTGCAGGGATGCTTATTCACAAAGTGGCAGAAGGCTCCTTTCCTTGGTGTGTTCTCAGCTCTGCTCATGAGATCACTCAAGCCTTTAAGTCACAGAACAGCTGGTGAGTGAGTCAGCCAGTCGCTCTCTCTCTCTCTCTCTCTCTCTCTCTCTCTCTCTCTCTCTCGACCTTTGGCACTGGACTGGGCAGCCTTTTATCGCTTTTCACTCATGTATTACTGGAACTGGGACTGGGCCTGTCCCAGGGAAGGGTCTAAGTTCCTGTCTACTGAAGCCAGAGGCCAGGAGTTTAATGGGGCTCCATGTGATCAGCGCCCTGTCCACCTTTCAATTCTGTCCCCACAGGGCTTGACTCAAGACTGTAAAGATGAAGAGTGGAGGACGGAATGAGAGGAAGTTCCCGCCCATCAGACTCTTTCCAGCTCTTGGCTGCTGTCAGTAATGCTGCTGCAGGCATAGAACAAACGTGTCTCTGAAATCCTTCCTTTACTTTCTAGATGGATGTATAAAAGGTGATGGCTGCATCAGGATGCTGTTTTCAATGGATGAGAAGAGAAAATAATAGAGTATTAGTCTTAAAAATAAGAAAATTGGGCAGAGGAGATGGCTTATTAGGTGAAATACTTGTTTGGGTGAGCAGTATAATCCCAGTGCTGGGGAGGAGGCAGGTGAATTCCAGGGGCTTTCTGCCAGCCAGTCTACCCCAAACGTTAGTCCCAGTTTAAAAATAAAGTGGAGAGTGATAGAGGAAGGTACCTGACACCCTCTGACTTCAGTGGTGTACAAGCATAGTAACACATATTTGTATATATACATACACACGAGAGAGAGAGAGAGAGAGAGAGAGAAAGAGAGAGAGAGAGAGAGAGAGAGAGAGAGAGAGAGAGAAGAGGAGGAGGAGGAGGAGGAGGAGGAGGAGGAGGAGGAGGAGATCCTGCCATTATGGATGGAGTTGGCAGGCACTTTCCTACCAAGTGAAGTGAACCAGACACAAAGACAAGTTCTTTTCCATTTCAGTTATGCATATGGTCTGTGGCAATCAAGCTCACAGAAGCAGAAGGTCAGAAGGTGGAATGGAGCAGTTTAAGTGAGATAGTGGTCAAAGGGTGCAGGGACTCAGTCATGTAAGATTATTAAACTCTGGAGATACTGTACTGTGTTCCTGATCCATATACACAGTCCTTTGATGAGAGGGTGGATCTTGGGTGACGTGTGTGCACACGCACATGCACGAGATGAGGCACATATCCATTAGCTTGATTGTGGTCTGCATTTTACAATAGATAGCATGCACATCAAGGTGTACATCTTCAATATATATGCACTATTAAATTTTGCCAGTCAATTCTAGCCCAGGAAAGAGTAGAATAAAAAGGAAAATGCTGCACGCTGGTAAAGCCTGTGGCTTCGGAGGATCTGCTGTGTCATTTGGACCCATGGTCAGTGGTTACTTGTGGTGGCCATTGGGAGTCCTGTTATCTCAGAGTCAGCACACTCAGGGGCAAAGTACATCTTCAGACATCTGGAGACTTCTGTGCAGTGACCAGAAAGCTGTAGCTGTCCTAGGCAGACCAGAGCCCAGGCTGCCTGTCTCTCATAGGGGCTTCCACTTACAGTAACTTCTCCTGTCTCCCTGTCTGCCTGGACCTGCCATTCTCTTCTAGCAGACACACCTCCCCTCTGCTCAGCTGGGGTCAGAGTATGCTGGTTAGCATGCCAGTCCTCTTGCCCCTCCCAACAGTGCTCACACGAGCTGGCTTCCTATCTGAGATGGGGCATATATGGTCTTAGGGTCTAAGCCCAGTTCCTTCCTGAATTCAGCCTCTCTTAGCAAAGGTTAGATTAGTCATGGATGACAGACAGCTGACCAAGTATCTGGGTTCCCCTGCCCTACCCACCATGGCTCCCAGAGAATGGACCAATTTCTAATGTTTACTAATTACCAATTAGAACCATGGCCTCCCAGCTCCCTCTTGCTTGGTTGGGTCCAAGGCAAACACTTCACTTCTGCACTATCAGAGACACAAGTTTCTGTATGGCAGAGCTCACACACCGTCTATCAACTCAGTGTCAATCCCTACCTAGAATAAAGAGTATTTACTAACTTCCTTTGTAATTAGGTGTGGTACGTTAACATCCCCAGGACTCACAGAAATAGCATCTCAATGGCACATTTTTCTTTTTTGAGCCAAACCTATTCCATTAGCCACCAGGTGATAAACACAGACCACGCAGTTCTGCGACTGAATGGTGTCTGAAATGACCTGGAGTCCTGGATGGCATGACCGTCTCTGGCACCCACCTGTGTTGTAGTGTTTGGTGCAGTATCTCAGGTCCTTCTCCTCTTTCAGGATAAATTGAGGCAGGGTCAGGTCATCTGCCACCTGCACCGCTCCCTGCTCCTGCCACTCAAAGATGAGGTCATTCATGGTGTATCCAACTGGGAGGGAGCGAGAGAAGGAACAGTCAGCAAGGTCTCTGGGTTACACTTAGGGTTGGGGGCTGGGCGAAGCCTCAGATTATGGTGGAGGTCAGGGGATTCCACTGCCTTTTCTTTTTTACCTCCCTTGTATAGGAGGTGAATTGTTGAAATTCATTCCCCAGCCCTCCCACCTAGCTTGGTTCTGGGACCCTGCTCCTTACCCCATGATGAAGGGTGATTGACAACCAACACTTCTTGCGTATGCCACCCCGCAAAACTTCCCCTTTTGTTCCCTACAGGTTTTCCTTTGGGGAGTGAATCTACCAGGTGTGATCTTGATGAGAAGCGAAGGTAGGAAATGGTGGCCCAAACAAGGCAACCA
>JAQHUG010000084.1:4454485-4480993 GCA_028555095.1 Dicrostonyx torquatus
TGCTTGCCTTTAATGTAGTTCTGGGGATCCAAACTCAGGTTCAGATGCTTGTGTGGCAGACGCTGGACTGGCTGAGCCTCTTTCCTGGTTCTGTTTACTCCTTCCACCAATATAATCCACTAGCTCCTCTTTGCTAGAGTGACCTGGGCAGTCAGTTGCCTGCCTCCCCTGCTGGTGAGCATCACCAGACTATGACTTCTCTAAGCCATTTCTCTTCATTCCTAGAATGAAGAGAGTCATTCACAAGGGACTTGGCACTGTGCTTCCTCCTGGGAGGATGCAGCTGATGACAAAGTCTGTGCCCCAGTGAGACAGAATACAAGAAGTTATATTTCTATTGTATATTCTCAAAGGAAACCCCCCACTTGGCACTTTGAGCTATAAAAGTACTCTCCTGGGTTCCAGTGATTAGGGAATTTCTGCCCGGCAATGGGTAAATAGGAGCCTGGTTCCTTTAAAAAACAAAACAAAACAAAAACCTAAAAACGATTCTGGCAAGGGACTCACAGCTTTCCAGTTGCATGATACATGTCTGTACGTCCATCGGGAAGTTCTTCAGGTCCATGGGGCAGGCCAGCGTCAAGGTGATTCTGAGAAGAGAAGGGACTGGGCTGATGTGGGGACCACGCTCAGGGAGTCTGTGCCCCCATGCTTTTGCCAGTTGAAATCATTGTTTTAGGGTGGGGACCAGAGACCTGAGGACCAGTGCTTAGAGAATAAGTATGTGCACATTTCCAAATTCCTGGGATGGCAGAAACTTGATGATGGAAAGGAGGTGACCCAAAGCCATCAGTCAGAGGGACTTCTGGATTTCTCTGAAACTTTCTTGGATGTTAGAGACCGCTTTTTTTTTTAAAGCAGGTTTCTGGGGTGCCAGTTGCTGCCCTATACCAGTTTTTCCTTCAGGTTTTCCATTGAGTCCCCAGCCCCAAGTTCTCCTATGCTTCAGCAGTAAGTTCTGCTTTCAGCCACACATGGGGCCTGTCAAAAGTGAGTCCCCCTACCCCCACTGCTGACTGTTCCCATGCAGCTGACTCACATCTGTGGGTTCAGGCAGGGACAGGTGGAGAGCAGTGGACCATTTATTTATTTTGGGGGTGTTCAATCCTTATAAAAGCTACAGCCCCAGAGCCAGAGGGAGCTCTTCTGTGACACTCCAGGCTGGTAGCTGAGTCCTGGCTGAGCTGATTCTGGGATTGCCCTGAGGTCAGCCCTACTTCTTTTGAGGTACCTAGTTAGAGATGTCTCCACAGAACATAGCCACTGCCACCGGAGCTGCACACACCTGGCCTTTTGTGAATGTCCCTTCCAGCTCACACCACAGGTGTGTGGATGTCCTCCAAGGACATAAAAAAAAAAAGCAGGAGGGGGATGGGGAAGAAGAGGGAAGAGAAGGATGCAGGGAAGGGGCGGGAGGAGTGAAGAGAAAATGAGCGAGACCCATTTCTGAAGAAAAGCTTCAAAGTGGGGCAGCTGTCAGACCGGGTTAATTTCCAGATGCTGAACGACCTTGGGACCATTGCTTTCTGCTGACCTGTCCTTCTGTCAGGTTGCACTGGGACTCTGATTCACAGAGACATGAAACTGTCCTGGCAGCAGAGACTTCCAGGCAGAGGTGACCCTCCCTCCAGCAACCCACTGGGGCCTTGGTGGCTGACTCCAAGACCCATGTCATTCTTCATCTAAATGTGGCTGTTAGGGTGAAGTCAATCTGCAGAGTGGTGAGGGTTCCATGTCCCTTCCCCACAGACTGTGGGAGTACTGAGCCCAGTCCCCTCTGAGGGTCAGGATCAGTCCAGCCTCTGCCCTTTCCATCCTGCCCCATCCTGGATACCTGGATATTTAAGGCTCCTCTCTGAATAGGAGATGCGACTTCTCTCCCACTGAGAAACTGAAGGTAGAAGGGATGGCCACTTAGCTCTCTGAAGCGCCTTTAAATCAGAACACATCTGTTCATTATCACATACTGATGGGCAGATGTTAAGCGGTGGCCCATGGCCATTCTGATTCTCCAGAAGTCCTGGGACCTAAGTGGAAAGCTGTGGCTCTTTTAATTCTCCAGAAGGCATGGGACCCACACTAGTACCCCATCAGAACTTACTTTCTGACAGGAACCATGAAAACTTGGGAAAGGTTCCCAAGTTTCCACATCCGTACTTTTCTGATGTATATAACGGGATCATCAAACCTAACTCATGAGTTATATAATTATATCATGCATAAGCAGAGCGCTGCATGGTACATTCTCCAAGATGCCAGTGCACGAGTGTGAGCCCATTTTTCCATTTGCATTGTCTATTGTCCCTGTGCTGGGGGGTTGGGGAGGAGAGTAAGAACTAGAAGTATGTGTGTATATGTATATGTGTATGTATGTATGTGTGTAGGGGACAGGGAGCCAGTGTCACAGGATGGTACGGGAGAATTGTCTGTATTCTGTCAATCATGTTTTAAATAAACGCTGATTGGCCAGGCAGGAAGTATAGGTGGGTCAACCAGACAGGAAGTAGAGGCAGGGCGATTAGAATAGGAGAATTCTGGGAAGCAGGAAGCTCCCTCAGCAGTTCTGCCCAGATTATCAAAGAAGCAGGATATGACCTGCTCCACTGAAAAAGGTACTGAGCCATGTGGCTAACATATACTAGAATAATGGGCTATATAAGGTATAAGAGCTAATGAGAAGCCTGAGCTAATGGGCCAATCAGTTTATAACCTATGTAGACCTGTGTGTGATTTTCTTTGGGACTTGCCGACTGTGGGATACCGGGCGGGACAGAAACCTCAACTAGCAGGCCCTCATATTACAACAGGACACTCTGAAAGTTTAGCACCTAACTAATGTCTATAGGCTACAGGCACAGGGAGGGGTCCTGTCTCCCAACACTTAATACAAGGCAAGTGGGATTTAAGGCTGGGAGGCAGCAACCCTGGCTCATCCTCATGGACTCTGCCATTTACCTGGTGGTCCCATTTACCACCAAGCTGCTGTATCTTGGCAAATTTTGCTCCTCTAGACTTGCTACCGATCATGTCTGAGCAGTCTATTTTGCCTTTTTGTTGAAACACAGGGTGACTTAAACGCCACCTTCCCTCACAAGCCTTTGGCCCACCCTCCCTCCGTGCTTTCTGTTGGCTCCAGAACTCACCTGATGCTGTAGAGGACATTGCCATTCCGGGAGATTCTCAGCAATTTGTTGTCAGTGGTGATCTCGTGGAAGTGGGCTCCCTTTTCGTTGGCAAAGAACAGGTCAGGCTTCCAGATGGAATCCAACATGGACGGGTCAAGGTCCAGGGAGTCGTCAGGGTACTCATTGTAGGCCAGACGGGGGTCATTCCACTGCTGCCTCAGGAAGATGTTGACCCTGTAGTCCTGCAGCCCCAAGACAGCAGTGGGGGTGGGGTTAGGCTCTGGGTGCCAACTCTCAGAGGACTTGGGTGCTTGTGGCTCATGGGCTCCAAAACCTATCCTGGAAGAGGCTGAGTGTGGCTGCCTCCCCTGGTGTGCCTAAGCACCAGGAGACCAACAATCACTCCTTTCTGTCCTCAGCTAAGTATACATAAGTCTGAACTTTAGAACAAATGTTTTATTTGGAAGGAATTTTAGCCAGGTGTGGTGGCTCATGCCTGTAATTTCAGCATAGGAGGTTGAGGCAGCAGTACTGCCATGAATTTGAGGCCAACATGGGTTACATAGGACTGCAGAACATGACCCGGTCTTAAAATGACAAACAAACAAAACAAAAACCAAAAAAAAAAAAATTAAAAAATAAATTTCAACGACTAATGTAATAGGTCTGTTTTCTTTTTCTCTAAAATCAATATAGCCTTCCTTCCTTCATTTCTTTCTTCCTTTCTTCTTTCTTGTGTGTGTGCAGCACACATGTGATGGTCAGAGGACAACTTGTAGGGGTTAACCATCTCCTTCCATCATATGGGTCCAGGGGATTGGACTCAGGTCACCAGGTTTGATGGCGAGCACTTTTACCTGCTGAGCCATCTCCCCAGTTCCTTGTTTTTAGTTTCCTGTTAACATATTGTTATATTTACTTTCTATTTTTTGTTTTTTTGAGACAGGGCCTTGGCTGTCCTGAAACTCTCTGTAAGCCAGGATGGCCTTGAACTCTAGAGATCCACTTGCCTCTGCCTCCCGAGTGCTGGGATTAAAAGTGTGTATTGACATATCCAGTTTACTCCTCCAAATTGTAAATAAATAAGAGTAAAAAGGAGAAGTTGAAGGTCATTCATAGCTGTGGAGTTTGAGGTCATGCTGGGATACAGGAGACTCATGCGGCCAAAGCATGTCCAGCCGAAGCTTTCTTCAGCTGCTTTCACCAGTCATAGAGTTTAGTTTTGTTCACACCTGGAGAAGCTGTCAGGACACTGGACAGATGTAGGTAAGGAATATTTCATTAAAAAAATTTCAGTAGGAAGTCTTTTAGGGGTTGGAGAGATGGCTCAGTGGTTAAGAGCACTGACTGCTCTTCTAGAGGCCCCAGGTTCGATTCCTAATACCCACATGGCAGTTCACAACCTCCTGTGACTTCAGCTTCAGGGCGATCTGACACCCTCTTCTGGCCTCTACCAGCACTGCACACACCCACTCATACACAAACAAACATATAAAATCAAAATAAGTCTTAAAAAAAGGAAAGTGCTTTAATTTTGATGAAAAGGTACTGTAAACTTGGGGTCCATGAATGTAGTAGCACTGTAAATAGAATTTGGGCTGCATTTCTGTTTCCTAAGGCAGAAGGGCAGAGTTTCAGCGTTGAGCTACTCAAAGGGCATCACTCTCCCAAAGATTAATGACCCCAAGTCTGACTTTTGGTGCCAACCTTCAAGAAATAACACACATATACGCACACACACACACACACCATGCACACACCCACACCCATGTACATACCTCCACACCCATACACCCAACTACTCACCCACACATACATCCATACCCATGCACACTCATGTGTGTACACACACTTACACCCCCACATACCCCTACTTGTGTGCATACACATACCCAGACAATACACATCCCCCATACCCATGCACCCACCCACTCACTCATGCATACACCCACACCCATATTTGTGCTTGAGTTCACACACACACACACACACACACACACACACACACACACTCACACTCGAGATAGCACTCTTTCTCTGAGGGCACCGTAAAAGTGAGACCACACTGTCTTTTCTTTTGCAGGGCTGCTTCTGAGCCCTCATCAGTCTTGATCGGTCACTAGCGGGGATGAGTGAAAACGATCTTCCCACACTCACTTCACCCCTGTCTACTGCCTCCCGTGTGCTCCATTCTGGTAGAAATATCGATAGCTTCATAAAACATTTCAAAGCATTTTATAGGATTTTCCTATAATTTAATTGCAGTCTGTCCCTCAAGCCCCATAGAAGGTGACATTTGGTCTCATAATCTCAAGTCTTATGAGTCCCATGATGAGGACTAGGCCTGGATATTGTTTAAAAACCCCAGTTCCAGGGAATCTGACACCCTCTTCTAGCCTCCATGGGCACTGCACCCACAGAAATACATGAGATAAAATACCTATACATATCAATGAAAATAAATAAAATGAAAAATTCCAATTATATTTGTTTAATCTTTGTGTGTGTGTATGTGTGCATGCACGCATGCACATGTGTATGTCTGTAGCTCTCTGTGTATGTGTGTGTGCATGCACAAAGCATATGAGTGAAGATGTGCAGGTCAGAGGACAACTTCCAGAGGCACATTCTTTCCTTCCACTACATAGCACTCTGGTCTCAAACTCGGGTTGCCAGGCTTAGTGGCAAGTACCTCTACCCACTGAGCCATCTCACCAACCCTGGATGTTGGCTTTTGTTTTTCTCACATTGTTGGTGACATCTCTGAAGCTAGCCCCTCCTCTCCTTCTCCTTTGGAGCTTACACAAAGAGTCTGTTAGGATGGTTCTGGGAAAGGCACCTAGGAGTAAACAGACTATGAATGGTCGGCTAGAAAAAGCCTCCAGTCCCCAAATCCCAGTCATGCTTTTGATGCTCCTGCTAGTGACATGTCAAGACTGGGCATGTAGCTTCCAGGAAGAAAAGGAAGTGACATTTCTTAAAATGTTTTCCATACTGCCACACACGTTTAATTCTCACAAATCTCTGCAAACAAACACCCAGATTCTTATGACAAGGGGGAGAAGTGGGCTTGGAAAGGCTGAGGGATGTGTCCAAGAACAGGGTTTATGGATTGGGGAATCCTATTGACCCAACCCTCTAGTGAACACTTGAGTTGGATGGGGGAAGTTGGTTCTTGCTTTGGATGCTCTGGCCCTTGTTCCCTGGCAAATTCTGTGAACTCAACTTAAGCCCCACCTCCTCTAGGAGCTGGATGCACTAGGTACCTTCTGGCTTTCTTGCTGTGCTCCCAGTAGAATGGAGTCCTCAGAAACACCCATCTGAGTGCTTCCTCCCTGAGAGTGGCTCCTCCCAAGTGTGGTTTGGCAGCAATTGGAAAGGATGATGCTGAACTTGTGTTTTCCCTGCAGCATCTCTGCTACTCCTAATAGTCCCCTCCTATTTTCATGTCTTACTTTTTTCTTTTTGCAGAAGTAATACATGGAAACAAAGAGAATGGTGTATCATTTGAACAAAGAAATACATCCCATAGGATCTCATTATGAAATGAAAAATGAGAGTCAGAGCCAGAGACTGGGGCAGCCTATGGTAGGGTCCCCAATGCCTGACTTCTCTTGTCCGTGGTCTCCAGTTCCTGACAGCTTCCCTGACTCCTGAGTTCTCCCCATGACCATTGGCTCCTCCTAGAGTCTATTTCTTAGACAGGCTTCCACAATGGAGTTTTCCTCTTAGGGTTGGTAAATGGTTGGGAAGGAAGCTCAGAAGGGATCAAAATGAGTGGCTCAGTGGGTTGAAAGTCAAGCTGCTTTGGCTTCTTAGCCTTACACTTTTCTGGCTTGGTATTTGACATATGTGGAGTCCATGTACAAGTTTAGAACTGGAGAAGCAACAATGGAATTCTCCAGCCAAGGACTTAAAGTCCCACTCTCTCAAAGGCAGTTCAAATTCCCAAAGTGGGGGGCACTCAGAGGTATAGTCAGTACAACTATCTTCAGCATCAACTCACTCCACTTTCAAGATTTGAGATTCCTTGACACTCTGATCTCTGGTAACTGGACAACTAGTTGCTTTGCTTATAAGACCAATGAAAGACATTAACTCACTCATCCATCCATCATCCATCACCCATCCATCCATTCATCCATCCATCTGGTATAGGAGGTCCTTCTGTATTTGTGTTGCTTTCATTGGTTAAATAAAGAAACTACCTTGGCCTTTTGATAGGGCAGTACTTAGATAGGCGGGAAGACAGAAGAACTGAATGCTGGGAGGAGGAAGGCAGTCAGAGAGAGCCTCTATGGAGCTGCCAGGTCAGACATACTGAATCTTTCCCGGTAAGCCAGGACCTCATGGTGACATAAAGATTATTAGAAATGGGTTGAATCAAGATGTGAGAGTTAGCCAATAAGAGGCTAGAGATAATGGGCCAGGCAGTAATTTAATTAATACAATTTCTGTGTGGTTACTTCGGGGTTTAAGCTAGCTGGGTGTCTGGGATGACAAGCATCCCGCTGGCCCAGGTGTAAGCCAGTCTGGGACTGGATGCAGCCTGTTCCTCCTACTACATCTATCTATCCATCCATCCATCCATCATCTATCCATTGTTCATCCACCCATCATCTTTCCACCCATTTATCCATACAACCATTCACCCTTAACTCTTCTATCTATCCATCATCTATTCATCTATCCATCCATCCATCATCTATCCATTGTTCATCCACCCATCATCTTTCCACCCATTTATCCATACAACCATTCACCCTTAACTCTTCTATCTATCCATCATCTATTCATCTATCCATCCATCCATCATCTATCCACCCATCCATCTATCCATCCATCCATACTTTAAACATGTGACGGCTTCCTATTTGTCATTTATGGTTGGATTTCTCCTTCTTTCCTTCCTTAATGGTATCTAATTTAACATTCTAACATCTAATGAGCTGCTTTAAATTCAGAATTGGGGTGAAATAGGAAGCTCAAACTATTTAAACAGGAAAGATCTCAGTGCTTGTGAGGGTGTGTTATTGAAAAGGAGATGTGGAAGACCAGAGGTCCACTCACTGTTGTCAGAAGCAAGAGACATGGCCATAAGGGGCAGATGGAAGAAGCAAACTCATACTCCTATTTTTCTTTTTATGTGCAGCCCAGGCTGTCCTCAAACTCTCCATCCTCCTGCTCCAGCCTCCTGAATGCTGGATTATAAGTGATGCCACTATACTTGACCCATGCACCTTTTAAAAAACAATTCTTTATTACTTTTTTGGGGTGTGTGTGCATGTGTTTGTATGTGTGTGCACACACTGTGGCATGGGTGTTGAGGTCAGAAAATAGCTCTCTGGAGTTGGTTCTCTCCTGTTATGTAGGTTCTGGAGCTCTAACTCAGTTTGTGAGTCTTTGTGTCAATTGCCTTTGCCAGCTGAGCCATCCGTCTGCAGGCACCTGTGCCCCTTTTGAAGTCTTAGCTTTCAGCTCTCAAGGAGAAAGCGGAGATTTCCTTTGCTAAACTCAAATGAACTCTTATCATTGGTTGGGCTGCGTTGGATGCACAGACAAGCAGAAGCAGAGGCAGAGGTTTTGGTTTCTGCACTTGGTGAACTCAGATTATCCAGCACACAAGGCAAGCAGGGGTCATGAATATCCACTACAGGAAGCTCAGAGAGTCAGTGGTCTTAGGGCATGCTAGCAAACTGTTATCACATGTCAGTGGTCTTAGGGCATGCTAGCAAACTGTTATCACATGTCAGTGGTCTTAGGACATGCTAGCAAACTGTTATCATGTGTCAGTGGTCTTAGGGTATGCTAACAAACTTCTATCAAATGCAGCCCCGAAACCATAGCGGCTTGTTTCCAGCAAGGTTAGACAGTAGGTGGCACCTGAGATGTCTGTTTCAGTTTGCCTTTCCTCCCAAAGCTAGAGTCTCAGAGCAGCTCTTGCACAGAGATAAGGACAGCAGCTGATTACGGTGTCTGTTTAGCTGGGAAAGGAGCCAACAGTGCGTGAGGACAGAGGTGATGTGTGAACGCTTAGAGCAGCCATGAGGAATGGGGCCACAGCTTCGGGGTGTTAAAGATTAGAATGAGGAGAGTCAGGAGCAGAAGGACTCTCATGGAGTAAAAAACCAGCACAGACAGAGAGCTGTGTAGGCAGGAGCACTGAGGCTTACTCAACGTAGCATAACAAAGGCTTCCCTTTCTGAGTACCTACTGTGAGCCAGGCATTGTGTCTAATCATGCCACTCAACTTGGCCTTTCTTTTCTGTCTTTTTAATCTTGAGAATAATTCTGTGGCATAAGTATTTTTCAATCCAATTTAAAAAGTGTGTATGTATTGGTGTATGTGTTTATGGGTGCATATGTGTGGCCATTTGGATAACAAACATTCCCCACAGGCTTATGTGTTTGAACATCTGGCCCCCAGCTACGGGTGCCATCGGGGAAGGTTATGGAACCATTAGGAGGTGGGACCTTGCTGGAGGAAGTATGTCACTGGGCTTTGAGGGTTTATAGCCTGACTTTACTTCCTGTTTTCTTTTTTTAAAAATATTTATTAATTTATTATGTATACAATATTCTGTCTGTGTGTATGTCTGCAGGCCGGAAGTGGGCACCAGACCTCATTACAGATGGTTGTGAGCCACCATGTGGTTGCCGGGAATTGAACTCAGGACCTTTGGAAGAGCAGGCAATGCTCTAAACCACTGAGCCATCTCTCCAGCCCTACTTCCTGTTTTCTATGGTGCATGTAGATCTAATATTACCAGCCAGCTTCCTGACCTTGCCACCACGCCTTCCCCGCTGTGATGGACTCCATACCTCTGGAATTGTGAGCCAAGGTAACATTTTCTCCCTTCTGATGCTCTTGTCAAGTTATTTTATCACAGAAAAGAAACTAACACCGGGTGTGTTAAGTGCCACTGTGTGTGCAAGCCAGAGGACAACTGCCATGGGTTGTGGAATATTAATTAGTTCAAGGTGTGTTACCTTTGCTTATGCTGTGGGACATTTATTTATTGACGCAAAGATGTGTTGTATTCTTTCATGTTGCATTTGTTTAACTCTGTGAAGCTGTGTTACTTTACCTGTCTAAAACACTTGACTGGTCTAATAAAAGGCTGGATGGCCAATAGTGGGGCAGGAGAGAGAAATAGGCAGGGCTGGCAGGCAGAGAGAATAAATAGGAGGAGAAATCTAGGGAAGAGAGGGAGGAACAAGAAAAAAAAGGAGAGGAGGATGCCAGGAGCCAGCTACCAAGCCCCACAGCCAGTCATGGAGGAAGAAGGAAAGAGAGATCTATAGAAAAAAGAAAGATAAAAAGCCTAGAGGCAAACTGTAGTTAAAGAGAAATGGGATAATTTAAGTTAGAAAAGCTGGCTAGAAACAAGCCAAACTAAGGCCAGGCATTCATAAGTAAGAAAGTCTCTGTGTATTTATTTGGGAGCTGGGTGGTAGACCTCCAAAGAGTAAAAAAAAAAAAAAAAAAAAGAAAATATTTAAAAAAACCTTGACAACAACCATATTGGTCCTCATGTGTTATCCACCTTTTGTTCTCCCTCTCTCCTCTCCTTTGTCCCTCTCTTTCTCTTCTACTCTTTTTTTTAAATATTTATTTATTATGTATACAATATTCTGTCTGCGTGTATGCCTGAAGACCAGAAAAGGGCACCAGATCTCAGATGGTTGTGAGCCACCATGTGGTTGCTGGGAATTGAACTCAGAACATTTGGAAGAGCAGGCAATGCTCTTAACCTCTGAGCCATCTCTCCAGCCCTCTCTTCTACTCTTTGAGACAGGATCTCTCACTGGTTTGGCTGACCAGTGAGTCCTAGGAACTCCCCTGTCTCCGTCTCTGGTTTCTAAACTGTGTTCTGGGGACCATACTCAGGTCCATGCTTGTAATGCAAATGCTCTACCCACTGAGCCATCTTCTCAGCCTCAGTCTGATTTCAAAGACAAAGAAGACTCAAGAAGGTAAGTATGCTCAAATCACATGGTTGATATAAAAGAGTTGAGGGGGTGGAAGTGGCTAGAGTCTGATGATATGAAAGTCACACTCTTATTAAACAAGAGAAAGAAGCGCGAGGTATATGAAGTAGGATGTCCAACTGTCCCTGTTTGCAGAGGATACGATTCTATACATGAAAAACCCAAAGACTCCAACAAAGGTTATTGGAAGTGATAAATGAATTTAGAACTAGGATACAAAGTACCAGGGTGCAAAACCAACATATAATCACTAGCTTCTCTATGTACTAGTAATAAATTTGCTGAGGTAAAAATCAGGACAGCATCCTCTTCACAGTAGCCACGAAACAAAAGCGGGAGTTGGGACAGTAGCTAAGCAGATTGTTTGCCTAACATGCATGAAGCTCTGCGTTCCGTTTTCAGCACCTTATAAACCAGATGTGGTGGGGCACACCTGCAACTTCAGCACCATGGAGATGGAGGCAGGAGGATTAGGAGTTCAGGGCTGGGGTTGGAGAGATGACTCAGCATTTCAGAACACTGGAACCTGCATGGTGGGTAGTAACCAGCTGTAACTCCAGTTACAGGGGATCTGATGCCCTCTTTGGACCTCCTAGGGCCCTGCATGCATGCGATCCCTTGACATATCTCAGGCAAACACTCACACAATACAATAAATTAATTAAAAATCCAAAGAATTTCAAGGTCATCTTTTACTATATAGAAAGTTTGAAGACAGTCTGGGTTATATGAGACTCTGTCTTAAATATAACACCTGCCCTCCAGGAATAAAACTAAGGATGTGAAAGAACTCTTCAATAAAAATTATACAACTTAAAACAAAACAAAACAAACAAACTGGAGGATACTGAAAGGTGGAAGGGCTGTCCATGTTCACAGATTGAAAGGACCTTTCAGTAAAAGACTTCTACCATGCAAAACATTCACAGAGGCAATGTAACCTTCATTGGAACAACAGGGACATGCTTCACAGAACTAAAAAGAAAAATCCTAAGATTTATGCAGAAGCACAAAGGCCCAAACAATCTTGAGTGGAAAGGATAAAGCTGGAGAGTCATGGTACCTGGTTTCAAGACACCCTGCTGAGCAATAGTTAAAAAGGGTGCTATACTGGCACAGGAACAGATGCTTAGATCGGTGAGGTAGAACACAGTGCCTGAAATAAGCTCAGCATCTTCAGCCAACTGCCTTTGAAGGTGCCAAAGACAACACCAGAGAAAAGACAGCTCCATCGACAAACAGTGCCGGGAAAAGCGGGACATCCAGATGTAGAAGACTGAAAGCTCATTGTCTAGCTCTCACCCTGCTCAAACAAATTAGCTCAAAATAGATAAGAGACCTTAATGTAGACCCTGAAACTTTGAAAGTACTCGAGAAAAACATTGGGGAGCTCTGTTGAGATGGTGGCATGAGCTGTGGTTTCTTGGCCAACTCCAAAAGCTTAGGAAGCAAAAGAAAGAACTGACAAACTGTTAAATGAAAAGGGCTTCTGCACCGCAAAGAAAACTGCCAACAGAGTAAAGAGACAGCCATGGTCTGGGAAGCATATTTAACTGCTGAGCGACCTCTTGAGTGGTTTAAAACTCATTGCCACTAGCCAGGTGGTGGTGGCACAGGCCTTGAATCCCAGCACTTGGGAGGCAGAGGCAGGTGGATCTCTGTGAGTTCGAGGCCAGCCTGGTCTACAGAGCAAGTTCCAGGACAGGCTCCAAAGCTACATGGAAAAATCCTATCTCGAAAAACCAAACCAAACCAAACCAAAAAAAAAAAAATCATTGCTTTTGCACACATGTGTTACTGCTAGCTGTGGGGATTTCAGTCTCAACTACATATTACACATGGGCATGGTCCAGGGAAGCTAGCAGATTTCCCAGTGCCAAGCAATTCCATGACTAAGGCAAGGCTTACATGATGTGACGGTTAGTGTTAATTGTCGTGTGGACAGAATCTAGAGTCATGTGAGAGAGGGGCCTCTGAACATGCCTGTGGAGTATCATTTTGATTTTGTTATTTGGGTTGGGAAGGCCTGTCCACCGTGGGTGGCACCATTCTCTGGAGAGAGCATCCTGGACTGTATAAGTAGAGAAAAGGAATAGGGCACTGTTATTAGCTTCTTCTTCTGCCTAAAATGATTTATTTTTTATGTGTATGGGCCCATGTATCTGTATATGCACTGTGTGTGTAGTGACCATGGAGGTCAGGAGAGGGCACCAGATCCCTTGGAACTGGAGTTAACAAGTGGTTGTGAACTGCCATGTGGGTGTTGAGAACTGAGCCTGGGTCCTCTGTATGCTCAGTAAATTCTCTTAGCCGTGGAATCATCTCTGCAGCCCCCTTTCTGCTTCTTGACTGTGGCTGTATTGTGTCCAGGTGCTTCAAGCTCTTCCTGCCTTGGTTTCCCCACTATAACAGACTTAAGTGTGAGCCGGAATAGCCCCTTTGTCCAAGTGTTGTATGATAGCAGAGAGAGAGAAACCAGGTCACATGGTCATCTGACTTACAGCTCACTTCTTTTCCTTCTTTGTGTTGTGTGGCTTCGGAAGTTGTCTCACTTGGTCCCAATCAGGGCAAAGCTGGGATCTGAACCCAGGAAACTAGTGCCACTCAAGCCTTTAATCAGGTTCTCTCTGAGTTCATGAACCCTCAGGGCCATCTGGTATGGCAGAAAAGTGATACAGAGGCCAAAGGACGGGAAACTTCCTGTCCTGGTTCTCTCAGAGCTCCGTTTCTGATCTGTCTGAAGAACCTGGCCCGCGGTGTGCCTCCCTCAGGTCCAGAGCTGGTGGGGGCCCCCATCTTTTCCTGATGTCCCCCAGCCTTCTTGCTCGTTTTCATTCAAGAGTATTAGAGGCACATCTCACCGTTGTGCCTTGTGCTGTCCCCACTCCAGATGCCCTGTCTGAACCTCAGTCTCCTCTAGGACACCACACTGCTGGGCGCCTTCCTAGTTGGATGTCACACAATCAGAGTTATCTTTGCTGTCGAGAGCCAAAAGGGTTTGGATAAGGAACTAAGGATCCTCGCTTGTCTTTGTGGCATTAAGAAATCCCAGTATGACTTCAAAAATTGTATATAAATACAGAGCATCTACTTGGATTGGATGTTGAATATTTGTTAGAACTTTAGGTGAATTGTGTCTCTAAACTTTTTATCATCCAGACACATTGGCTCCATGATACCCACTTCACAGGGAGGAATCAGATTCACCAGATTAAAGAAGAGGTCAAGCTCTTATCTATTTTTTAAAAATATTTGTGTGTGTGTTGTCTACATGTGTGTGAGCATATGTGTGCCACAGCACACATGTGGATGCCAGAGAACAACTTGGAAGTTGGTTCTCTCTTTCTACCACATGAGTTCAGGAGGATGACCTCAGGCTGTCAGGCTTGTCTGCAGGTATCCTGAGCCATCTCACTGTCCTGAGGTCAGGTTCTTACCTGACGCCACGCAGTTGCTAAGCACTAGGCTGTATATATGGAGTCTAAGACTTCTGGCTTTCGGTTCCACACTATTTTGATAAATGTATAATGTACTTTGATTTCTTTTTCATAAAAGTAAAACTGCCAGGCATGGTGGCACACACTTTTAAACTCAGCATTGGGCTACATGGTAGCACTTTTGTCTCAAAAACATTTTTTAAATTTTTTATTTCTTGAGACAAGGTTTCTCTTTGTAGCCCTGGCTATTTCTGGAATTTACCCCTACTTACAGAGATCCATTTGCCTTTGCCTCCCAAGTGCTGAAATTAAAGCCATGCACCACCACTGGCTGGCTCCAAAACATTTTTTCATACCAAAAAGTTCATCTACTTTATCCTAAACCTATTCTCAATATTGATTGTTATAATAAAAGCATTTAAAAAGTGTTTTAAAATTAAATATTTGCTATTTAAATATTAAATATTTTGTTCAATATTTAAAAATGTTACTCAATATAAAATGGATGTTAATTTTTTAAAAATTCTCTGTCAGACATGAAGGAGGGAGTAGAGTAGGCAGGGTCTATCAGGACCCCACTGAGCTGTGCCATATGCTGGGTCACAGTGTCCATAGTCAATGTCAGGAGGACTCTGGTTTGGGAGATTGACAATGTAGGTTGATGATATGGGATTTGTAACTGGTTGTTGAAGGGTTGTTAACCTTGAAAGACAATGGTGAGATGGGCCACTGATGCTCTTGGAAAGGAAATCACAAAGAAGGCTGAGTGGAGGCGGGGGAGGTTGCTCAGTAGTTACGGTGCTTGTGTCATAAGCATGAAGACTTGAATTCGGATCCCCAGCATCCGTGTAAAAGCCAGGTACTGTGGTATACATCTACAGCCTTTAAGACTGGTGGGGTGGACGGCAGGCGTCTGTGTCTACCCGAAACTGGCTGTCGTGATCTGTGCCCAGGGACCCTACAAGGGCACTTCTGTGGTGCGCCATGCCTTTCTTTGATGTGCAGAAAAAGCTGGGCATTAGCCTCGATCGTCACTTCGTATTCCAAAGTACTGAACAGCCCTTCAAGATTCCCGCTCGATGCCATGCTTTTGAGAAAGAGTGGATAGAGTGTGCACATGGCATTGGTGCTACCCGGGCTAAAAAAGAGTGCAAGATAGAATACGAAGATTTCGAGGAATGTTATCTTCGGTATAAAACGATGAAGCGCCTGGGTGAAATCAAACGACAGCGGAATAAGCTAGTTAAAGAGGGGAAATACACCCCTCCACCTCACCACATGGGCAAGGCGGAACCCAGGCCCTGAGCAGAGCAGGTGGACGCTGCTTTTCCTGCTGTTTTCCACTGGGAAGAAAGTCTAATAAAAGCTGCTTCATCAAGTATATGAAAATAAAGAATTAGTTAACCTTAAAAAAAAAAAAAGACTGGTGGGGTGGAGACAGAAAGATTCTGGGGACTCACTGACCAGCAAGGCTAATTCTAATGGTAAGTTATAAGGTCAGTGAGAGATCCTGTCTCAAAAAGAGAAAAAGAAAAAAGAAAGAAAGAAAGAAAGAAAGAAAGAAAGAAAGAAAGAAAGAAAAAACCGGAGTTTGGTTCCCAGCAATCTTGCAGGTACCGTACTTGCAGGCATGTGCACAGACCCCACACAAAGACAGCCACAAAGGCATGCAATTAAAGTAATAAAACGCACATATTTTTTTGGGGTGGAGAGATGGTGTGGAGGTGAGAGCACTGGCTTCTGGAGGACCAGAGCTTGATCCCCAGCACCGCCATGACAGTTCACAACCTATAGTTCTCCAGCCACAGGGGATTTGACAACATCTCACCTTTAAGAGAATCAGGCATTCACGTAGTGGGCATGCAAGCAAAACACCAATGCACAGATGATAAAGTGAAAAAAAAAAGCTTTCAAACTCTCCAAATATGAGATGGTCCCGTGAACAAGGGTACTTGCGCCAAGCCTGACAACTTGAATTTGATTCCAGGACCAACACAGAGGAAGGAAAAGATTGACTTTTTTTTTTTTTTTTTTTTTTTTTTTGAGACAGGGTTTCTCTGTGGCTTTGGAGCCTGCGCTGGAACTAGCTCTTGTAGACCAGGCTGGTTTCAAACTCACAAAGATCCACCTGCCTCTGCCTCCTGAGTGCTGGGATTAAAGGCATGCGCTACCACCACCCAGCAAAAGATTGACTTCTTTGCAAGTTATCCTCTGGAATGCTCTGGTGCTCTGCCTCTCACAAAGTACACGCCTTCAAACAGACACAACTTCCAGAGTCCCTTTCGGGCTACTATAGCGAAGACTGTCTGCATGTCAGACAAAGCTGGATGTGGTGGCACTTGGGAGTATAAGACCAACCTGGTTTACATACAGATCTTACAATTCTATTGCTGACCTATTAGGGCTCTGTCTCATAAAAGTCAGATAAAACAGTAGAAAAGAGACATCAAGTACCATAGAAGGAAATCCCCATTAGACTAAGCACAGATTTTGATGATATGTTCAGAGTAGAAGAGAAGGTCACTCTCTGAGAGTCAGACTAATAACTGAGATGTGTGTGAACAGATTCGGGGAGGCCTAGCCTCAGCCACAGCCACCTGTGGGTGCTCTCAATGTTTGCATACAGGAATTTGTTTTCTTGAGACAGGGTCTCCTGTAGTCCAGGCTGGCCTCAAACTCACTATGTAGCTGAGGATGACCTTGAATTATTGATCCTCCTGCCTCCACCTCCAGAGTGCTGGCTGAGCACACAATGTGTCTGAGTTTATGTGGTGCAGGGGATTGAATTCAAGGTTTCACGTATGCCAGGCAAACAAACTGAGCTACACTCCCAGCCCCTTAGGGACGTGTTTTTTTTTTTTTTTTTTGGTTTTTCGAGACAGGGTTTCTCTGTGGCTTTGGAGCCTATGCTGGAACTAGTTCTTGTAGACCAGGCTGGTCTCGAACTCACAAAGATCTGCCTGCCTCTGCCTCCCAAGTGCTGGGATTAAAGGCGTGCGCCCGGCTACGTGATTTAATTTAATAAGCAGAATCCAGATGCATCTCATTTACAGGATGATTTTGTAGACATGTTGGGATGATTCTGTAGTACAAGAAAAGGAAGGTCATGGAGCAGGGATTTAGCAGTTAATGATGCTGCATCATCTGGGGGTCAGGGTCTCCGTGTCCCAGTGGAAAATGACTTACATATGTTTGCAATGAATATATGTGTGTACATGTGCACACTTGTGCTTGCTTGTACATGTATACCTCTGTTCCCGTGTATGAGGAGGCATGAGGTTGGCATCTAGTATCTTTCTTGGTTGCTCTCTACCTTACTTTTTTGAGACAGTGTCTCTACTGGGATCCAGAGCTTCCCAACTATCTGGTCAACAACTCCCAGGGATCCTCCTGTGTCCACCTATACAGCACTAGGATTATAGGTGAGTTATGCTCATCTTTTTATGTGGATGCTGGGGACTGGAACTCAAGTCAGCATGCTTGCACAGCATCTTATCTACTTCATTTTAAAATTTTATTATTTATTTCCATGTGTATGTGCATGCGTTGGCATGAGTTCATGTGCATCATATGTGAGCCTGGTGTCCACAGAGGCCAGAAAAAGGTGTAGGATTCCCTGGAAGTGGAGTTGCAGGCAGTTGTGAGCTGCCATGTGGGTGTTCAGAACTGAACCCGGGTCCTCTGGAAGAGCAGCCAGTGCTTTTAACCACTGAGCCATCCCCCCTTGTCACTGGGAAAGGGATACTGGGTGGTCAGGCAACATGCATTTTAGAACTGTTCTTTGGGCATCCTACCGTGTGGGCAGTGATGGCAAGGGAGTCCCTTCGTGAGCATGTGAACAAGGCCCATTGCCTCTGTGAGCACACAAGCAAGCTGCATTGTAAGCAGGCATTGCTTGGCAGTCAGGTCTCTCCACTCCAATTTCTCTTGGATTATATGGCTGAGTCAACTCTCCCTCTCTGATGGAGAGCTATGGTCTGGGCTGCCCCAGACTCCTGACTACGGTATCCTCTTCTGTGGTAGACTAGGGGCAGTTATGAGAAAATGCTTCCAAGATTGCCCAAAGCCTCGTTTTCTGCCTATTGCAGAATCAAATGGCCTCTGCCTTCTCTTTGTGATCAATGGAGTATTGAGTACCTCTATAAATACAAAGGATGCACCATGTTTCAAAAATATTGGAGAGATGTCAATTGTTTCCATGTGAATTCCCATGAACTCAATGCCATCCTAGTTAGAGCTGGAAGAGATTTTTATAGGCTTCAAAATGTTGATTGAAGTCCCCTGGGATGAAGGGTGGACTCCATAAAAGCACACTGTGTGAGTGTTGAATGATATCACAATTAAACCCAATAATTTATACAATCAATGTGCAGAAATAACCTTCACTCACACACACACACATACACACGCACACCAGAGTAATACAGAGCAAAGCACCACACTTGGGTCCTGGAGCCCATCATGGTGACACTCTCAAACGGGGGCCTTGGGTACTGTGAAGGAGAAAGTGCTGGGGTGTGAGGCCTTTATCAGGGATGTGCTGTAGTGAGTCTCGCAGAAGGTGCTGGAACATGGAGACAAGGTATATGAGCAGGTGTCCTTATACCTTCGACTGAGAAATGTCATCGAGTGACTCCAGGAAACTGAGCACTCGGAATTATATATGCGGGCAAATTTGGACTATAATTTCCGTGTTGACACAGTGGTCGCAGATACTTCACACTTCTATGTGGCCTGGGGATTTTTTTTTTCCTGGCGTTGACACTGACTGAAGCTCTCAGGTTCATTGACTCAAAGAGTTCTCTCTCACAGAACTCAGTGACAGCCCCACCAAGGACTCCATGAATGTCAAGGCCCATACCCACATGATGGTAGAGGGACTTAGAGAGTTACAAGGCCTGCAGAATTTCCCAGAGTCATCGCCCCACTGCCTGCTTCTCCCATCCTCCAATGGAAGAGCCAGAATACCCTGGAATCACATAGCCCTTCTTCTTCCTCTAACTCTCCCTGATTGATGGAGTGCCCTAGAGACCAAAGTCACTGGAGGACCCATCCACTCTATAGAACCTCTCAGACACTCTAGAGGTCTTGCCTCCAACCTATATTGCCCACCTCACTTTATACGTTGCCCTTTTGTCACCTTGTGTACCCTGACCCCCCTCCGCACACTTTAAATCCTTTTCCTAGATATTTGTATCTGTATCCTTTGCATTATTGTAAAGAATGGACTGATAAAAAGCACAGTGAATATAGAAGTAAAAATGGCTAGTTGGGTCAAGAAGACCTTGTAAGAGGACTCCACCAGACACAACTACAGGGTTTTCAGTGATCTCAGATGTGTTATTGGTAGGGACAGGACAGGAGAAGGTATTGGATGAAGATTTGTGGCTAGGAATTGTATAGATAGAATTCAAATTCTGAGAAAGACAGTATTTCAAACTAGTGGAAAGAGAGTTTGCTGCATGCGGTGGCACACACCCTTAATCCCAGCACTGGGGAAGGCAGAGGCAGGGGGATCTCTGTGAGTTCAAAGAAAGACTGGTCCATAGTGAGTTCCAGGCCAGTCATGGTTGCATAGTGAGACTCTATGTCAAAACCTAAATCCAAACCAAACAAAACCAAACAGTGATGCATTCCTGTAACCCCAGCGCTGCTGCAGGTGGAACAGTCAGCCTTGTTGAAAAACGGTGGGCTCCAGGTTCAGTGAGAGACCTTGTCTCAAAAGAATAAGGAAGAGAGTATTAAAGGAGGATGTCCAATGTCTTTCTCTGATCTCCGGGTATGTATGTACGAGCACACACATTATACACACACACACACACACACACACACACACCCCTGTATATTATTCAAAATGCCCGATCAACGTGACTCACATTTGCGAAGAATTGAGAGTGCAAATTAAAAGTGACAGTGAAGTAGCATTTTCAAAATCATATTTGGTGAAGATAAAAAGCTTGATAATATCCTGGTTGAAGGATGAAGAGAAATGATCACCACCGTGGGTGAGACAGGTGATGGAGAACCTGTCTTCTCTAGAAGAAGGATGAGCAATAATATTTCTCAAAATACTTTCAAAAAGTGCACCCCAGGGCTGGAGAAATGGCCCAGAGGGGAAGGTGCTTGCTGCCTAAGGACAGGATCTTAAGTTTAGCCTCTCAGCACCCACAGAAAAAGTCATGCATCTGCAACCCCAGTGCTGGGGGGCGGACACATGAAGATTCCTGGGGTTTGCTGGCCTGCCAGTCTAGCAGAATTGAGGAACTCCAGGGCCAGTAAGAGACTGTCCCAGAAGAATAAGGCAGGGGCTGGAAAGTCAGGTCATCAAGCCTGCATAAGCCTGATGATCTGTGTTCAATTCTTGGAACCCATATAGAGGTGGAAGGAGAGAATCCATTCTTGAAAAATGTCCTTTGACTGTTATGTACACAACATCGTGTGAATGCTTGCTCTGTCTGTCTCTCTCTCTCTCTCTTACACACACACACACACACACACACACACACACACACTCACTCACACATTCACTAAATAAATAATGTAATGAAGTTTCCTAAAAGGGAAAGAGAGATGCTGGGCCCCTCCCTTTTATTCACTCCCTCTCTTCCTCCCTCTGCAAAGGGAAGAAGGCCTGAGAGGATACCATAAATGATAGCTCTGTCTACAATCCAGGAAGCCTGTCTCACTGGTAACCAACCCTGGTAGCACCTTGACCTTGGATTCTAGTCTCCAGGATTGAGACAAAGTCAATTGCTAATGTTTGGGCAGCCTACTTGGTGACGTTTTGCTGAGGAACACAACCATGCTCAGCCTTGCAATACATCACATCTCCCTGGCTACAGGTGTTGATATGGAAACAGAGTGCTGAACTGGTACCTGAGGACTGGAGCCCTGGAGAGCCCTCTGCTTCCCAGCAGCCTCTGGATTAGGGAGAAATGAGCCTCTGTGGTTGGAAGACACATTTGTTGGCATTCTCATCCTATGGAAGTCTAGCCTACAAGAAGTCAAACAGAACCAGAGCCCTAGAGCTCAAAGTCACACTTAGCACACACAGGGCTGTAAATGGAGGGGGGGAGGGGCGGGGGGGAAGAACCCAGGGATGAAGCCAGGACAACAAACAAACATAAACAGAAATGTGTATCCTTGAGCTTCTGTGTTGGAGTCCTTGGCTCATAGCTCAGTGGTTAATGACGCCTTGTACTTTTGAGGCAGAGAAGGCTCACACGTCTAGTGCTCAGTGTGAGCCTGTGCCCTTACTGGTAGAGACAGGTGCTCAGTGGGAGCTGTCGTGCAGAGGTGTCTCATGGTGGTGTTTCCTTCCTGTGCTGTGAGGAAACACTCTGACCATATCAGCTTAGGGGAGGAAAGGGTTCATTTCAGCATAGACCGCCAGGTCACAGCTCACATTGAGGGAAATCCGGACAGGGACTCAAGGCAGGAACTTGAAACAGAAACCCATGGAGCATGCTGCTAACTGTTGTCAAAGCTAACTGCATCTCTTCATGTATACATATGAACCCAGTGCTCACATACTCACAGCCATGTTCCTCATGGACACGTCTCTTTGATGTTACTTGTCTGTTTTCAAAATGGTACACACATGCACACAAGCATGTGTGCTAATCTGCATGGCCCCATAATCCCACAGCCCACACATGTACACAAAATACTGCACAGGAACATGGGTGTTGCACTACACACATGTGTATGGGAAAGCCAGTTGCTTCCTGCTGGCTTCTAGATCTAGATCAGTGGTTCTCAAACTTCCTAAGGCTGTGGCTCTTTAATACAGTTTCTCATGTTGTGGTGACCTCTAACTATAAGATTGTTTTGTTGCTACTTCATAACTGTAATTTTGCTACTGTTAAGAATTGTAATATAAGTATCCAATACACAGGACATGTATGTGACTCTAAAGGGGTTGCAACCTACAGGTTGAGAACCACTGGTTTAGACATTTCTCTTGTAGGTAGAGTTGTAGAAGAGGTCCTCCTTCACCCTCTCATTTTTTTTCCTGCTCCTGCCTTCTGAGACTGCTCTGGGAACGTTGGTGAGGGCTAACCTTGTCGGGATGAGTAGAGGCCACTGTGGTCTTTCTAACCTTCTCTGCTCTTAGGTCTGTTAGCCTGGTGAACAAAGCTAGCACCTCTCCCCCCACCACCACCAGAGAAGAAGAGGGAAAAGGAGGGAGGGAAGGGGAAGCTTGGGCTGGGCTCTCTAGTTGCTTCCAGGGCTACAACAGTCTCTCGCTGTTTTGCAGAATCATCAGAGCCTGCAAGGGTCCTGACACAGTGACTTCCTCTGGACTGCTCTAATCCCTTGGTGCCCAGGCAGCTCTTCATGTGGAGCCATGGGGATCTGTGGTCAAGAGCCCCCCATTCATTCCCTGTCACCCAGTGAGCTCCCTCTCAGTTCGGATGCCTTTAATGAAATGAGACAAACAAGTCTGGACGATTCCAAATATTTAGGAGAACATGAGCTTTGAGGTGAGAGAGATGCGTTTAAATTCTACCCTGGCTACTTACTAGCGGTGTGTCTTTAGGTCAACACCCTGAGATTTCTGACCCTGAGTTGCTGTTCTTATTACTGGGAGTGACCTTGCCCACTGTGGCGTTGCTGGGAGTCTAAGTGAGATAACAGAAGCAGGATGCTCTGCTCACAGTGTGGCACACAGCAGAGTCTGGAGGACTCACGTGAACAAGCAGCTACTTTTGCTACTAATGCAAACTCAGGCTGACTCTGCAAACACACCCTAAAAGACTGGGAAGGACACAAGCATGGGGGACATTTGTTTGGTAGGATCTAAGGCAGTGCTCAACTTGTGGGTAGAGACCCCTTTGGAGTCATATCTGATGTCCCGTGTATCAGATAACAGTAGCGAAATTACAGTTATGGAGTAATGACAAAATAATCTTATGCTTGGGGGTCATCGCAACATGAGGAACTGTATTAAAGGGTCACAGCTTTAGGAAGGTGGAGAACCACTGTTTAAGGGAAGAACAAAGTCCAGGAAGGGAAGCTTTGGCTGCTGCACAGAAATCCGCTTGGGTTTCTGGAACACTGTTTTGTGCTGTGTGACCTTGTCTCAGTAGCGTCAAGCTCACAGAGATCTGCCCGCCCCTGCCTCCCAAGTGCTGGGACTAAAGGTGCTGCCCACCATGGTGGGCAAGTTCTACAGTTTTTCGCTAGGTCTGAGATTTTAGATTTCTTTCTAAGTCATATGCAAAGTAAATTAAACATTATACACACACACAGTTAGGAAGATAATGAAAACATATCATAGTATTGTAGAGTGTGCGTGTTGGAGAGGGGCTGCCTTTTTCCTGCTTGACAGACAGGCAGCAAAGCCTGTGCCCTGTGGGTCATCCCAAGGGAAATGTATTATTATTAGTCCTTCATTTTGCTCTGAACAAAATGAAGGACTAATAATTTCCTTGGACTCCTGCTGTAGGCTGTCCCCAGGGTCATCATCTGCTGTTTTCCCCTTAGGTTCCCTGAGCCTGGTGTGCTGGTGTGTTTGGTCGGGTTCCCACTTTGTGCATTTCCTTCCTTTCTTCTTCCTTCCTTCCTTCTTCCTTCCTTCCTTCCTTCTTTTTCTCTTTCTTTCTAGATATTTATTTGTGTGTGTGAATGCGATTGGATCTTTTTTTTACAGAGCTTGCTCATTTCCATAAGCAGGTGGTCCAGCCCCTGATTTGTTTAATTAATCAACCAACTAATCTGCACATGTAGAGGTTGTAGGTTAACCTCAGGTATTGTTCCTCATTTGCAATCTACAGCTCCTCCCCTTACCCCCACACCCCGCTACCAGGGCTCACTGAGTAAGCTCTGCTGGCTGCCAGTGAGCTCCAGGGACCTGCTTGTCTCCACCTCCTCTGCACTGAGATGTGTATGCTAATATGCCCAGTGTTTTATATGGGCTTTGAGGGACTGAACTCAGATCCTCATGTTTGTGTGCAAACACTTTTACCGACTGAGTCAGATGCTCCCCAGCTCAGTCATCTTTTGAATGCACACCACACCTTGACCCTGTCAAGACAAGTTTCTTTGCCAAAGGACAGATTTTTGTCCCTTTGCCCCATGAAGAAAGAGTTCGGTGAGTTTGCAAGTCAAGGACCTGTTTGGAGAAACAGGTTCAGTGTTTGTAAATGTTGAGGACCAAGCAACAGCTGGGCTTGGTGAGCCGGGCATCTGCTTTGGCTTATTTATTTAACAGAATGATTGAGTTTCTGCAGCTGCACTGCTGGGCTGGCTGCTGAGGTTGGGCACTTCAGGAAACAAGACAAAAATTCAACCAGCCATGTACTGTCCTGGGAGGGACAAACAGACAGAGTGTGTGCAGCAAAACGTGTGACTGGGAAGTGTACCAGAGTAGAGACCTGAGACTCCAAATGAGGGCCTCCTTGAGGTGCTCAGCTGGCTTTGAACTTCCTTTGGGGCCAAGGGTGACCTTGAACTTCTGATCCTCCTGCCTCCATCTCCCGGGTTCTGGGATTAGAGGCATGAGCTAACAAATACAGTGTATGTGGTACTAGAGGAGCAAATCCAGGGCATTCTACATGCTAGGTAGGCCCTGTGCCAGTTAAGTTGTATCTTTAGCCCCACATAGGAGGTTTTCTGCTCCTACAGGCAGTCATGGTGTAATCGTAGAACACGAAGACAGTCTTTCCTACTATTATTTTTGAGCATGCATATTTCAAATCAGTGTCTTTGTGTCCCACTCTGTTGGAAGGTTTGAGTTTGCAAATTGTTGCTTAGACAGCTGATTTGAGTTTTATTTAAAAAAAAAACCAACTGAATGTGTTTTAGTTTGGGATTAGGGCAGGATTTCCAGCAATTTCTGAAAATGTCTTAAACACACGCCTGCTATTTTTGTACTGTGCATTGACGTGATGCATATTGACGGCTTTTGGTCCCGATGGTTCTGAACAGTTACAATATTGGCCAACCCTGGAAAATGCTGACAGTGTCTTGTGTCTTATGGCATCAAGTCTCTGGCCAGGATTAAATTTTGGAGACTGGGAAAGAGCGATTCCTGTGCAAGCCCGAGGACCGATGTTTGAATGCCCAGCATTTAAATAAAAAGCTGAGTATGAAGGGCTGGTGTGGTGGTGTGCACCTTTAATCCCAGCACTCAAAGACAGAAGCGGGCAGATCTCTGTGAGTTCAAGGCCATCCTGGACTACATACGACATCCAGGCCAGTTATAGATACACAGTAAGACTCTGTTCTTTTCTTTCTTTAAAGCTAAACAAGACTATGAGCATTTGCACCCCTAGCACTGGAGGGGCAAAGACATGAAAGAGTTTCCTGGCCAGCCAGCCTCTACCCCAAATGGCAGACTTCCTGTTTAGTGAGAGACCCTTGAGAGGCAATAGAGCAGAGAGGGTTGAGAGAGATAGAAGATACCCAGTGTTCTCTTCTGGTCTCTGCAGTTTCATCTCATGATCGTGCCCACCCACACACTCACATGACTTACATCTTACACACACACACATGTGCATGTACACACACAGGCACACTCACATAAAGAGGCATAGGTACATACACAAAATTTTAATTTACTTATGTAGAAACAAACTAAACATATTTTTTGCTTCAGTATAAACATTTTTGTCTTTAATAAATGGCAAAATTGCATACATATTAAGTAATTGTCTTAAGATGAATTTCTGTATGACTAACAGTAAATATTTAATTATATATACTTATCGTGTAAAAATTTATTGGGTACAAAGGGGTTTTATGTAGAAAAAAATTTAAGAAACTTTGGCAGAGAAGAGGCAGTGTGTTGGGGACATGAGGTGGTGGTGTGTTGGGGATGTAAGGTGGCAGTGTGTTGTGGACACGAGGTGGCAGTGTGCTGGGGACGTGAGGTGGCAGTGTGTTGGGGACACGAGGTAGCAGTGTGTTGGGGACGTGAGGTGGCGGTGTGTTGGGGACATGAGGTGGCA
>JAQHUG010000084.1:4491827-4511141 GCA_028555095.1 Dicrostonyx torquatus
GCCAACTTGTGGGTCCTGGGGATCAAACTCAGGCCATCACGCTTGACAGCAGGTGCCTTTACCAAGTGAACCACTTGCCAGTCCCAACTATTTGCTTTTGAAGCTGTGTCTATGTTTATATCCAAGGGCAGAGATCACATAATTTTCTTTTATTTATTACCTATTTGTTCTCTAATCCCCCAGGTGTCTACCCTGCTGTCTCAAACTTAATTGGTGCTTAGCGATTGTGTGGTGACTGAAGAATGATTGAGACACCCATTAATTAATCAAATAAATATACCTGCTAATAGGAAGTGTTTGTAAATATTGATACATGGGTTAACAATTTAAAAATATAATTAGACTATTATACACAGTAATAAAAACACAGACACAGTCTGGTGTTTCTTAGGAGATTTGCAAGGCATGCTGGAATTTCCTAGACATCCTTGCTGAGGCTTTGAGAATGCCCTATTCAGGTCTCAGGGAGCTGTACTGGGCTGATGAAGAACATTGTCATTGTTTGGATGTGGGTTGTGGTGCAGCTGGGGTCCTCTGATGAGATGGGCTTCCACATGTATTGATGGGGGTGTCATGTATCCCAAAGGAGTGTAACAGCTGTGTGCAGAGACTAGAGTGTGGATGTGGAGCAGATAATGTCACAGAGCTTAGTGTGAGCAAGCACAAGGGTGCCTGTATCTATGACAGGTTAGGGCCATTTATAGTCACATGGGGGGCGATGTGTACAGTGATGGGTGAATGCTGACAACTGTCGATGCGTGTATTATACACGTTTGTTTTTCTATGCATTGTAACATATAATGTAGCAATAGCTCCCGTTGGTGCTGCCTGTGTCATCCCAGAGAGAGGCAAGAACTGAGGGAGAGCAATGGAGAAGCACAGCTTAGTGGCTTGCTCCCCATGGCTTGCTCAGTTTACTTTCTTATACACTCCAGGACTTCCTGCCCAGGGGTGGCACTGCCCATCATGGGCTGGACCCTCCCATATCAATCGTTAATCAAGAAAATGTCCAATAGGCTTGCTTATAGGCCAATCTGAGGGAGGCAATGCTCAAGTGAGATTCTCTTCTTTTGAGTGATTCTAGGTTGTGTCAAGTTGACAATGAAACCTAACCACGGTAGGACCACATCAGCCAGTACAATGACAATTAGATGTAGAGGGGAGCGCTTTGGTCACCGGCGTGGTGCTGCTTGCCAGTCTCTACAGCCTGACGTTGTTCTCACGGGTAGGGGAAGAGCTGTGTCGGAAGCACAAACTTAGTTATGACAGCCTCTGAGACGATGAGATCAGCTGAGAGAAAACTGATTCAATAATGATGCAAGCTGGGCATGGTGGTATACCCCTACAATCTCAGGACTTGAGAGGCTGAGGCAGGGGGATTGTTCCAAGTTTGGGTCCAGTTTGAGATACATAGTGAGATCCTTTCTGGAAAGAAAAATGGGGGTGAGAACTGGCTCATCAGTTAGGGCATTTTACTGCACTATCAGAGGACCCAAGTTTAGACACTAACACCCACATCAGGTGGCTCACAACTGCCTGTAACGCCAGCTCCTAGGGACACAATGCCCTCTACCAGCCTCTGTAAATACACATACAAGTAAAATAAACCTTAAAAATCTGCCTCCCTCCAAAACTAAAAAGACACAAACCAACAAACTTAACTTCATTGTGTGTGCTCAACACCAACCTCCAAATCTCCAAGGTTTCCTAATATTTCCCCAGAAACAAAGGCTCCATCTTGATGCCAAAGTTGCCATTTCCCTGCACCTGATAATCCTCAGCCATTTCTGCCTCTGTTTGGACAGTGCAATTTGCAGAGGATTATTTTAAGCCTCTCCCTCATCTTCAGTGGATCTGTGCTCTGGGCATCCGTAGACAGTAAACATACTGCATTTGGAGTCACTGCCTCTGGGGACTTTACAAAAGCTGAATGAGTCTAAATATGAGGCACCTGGCCACGTATAAGCACTGGGAAGCAAGAAGAATTACTTCATTTTTAAAAAAATATTTATTTTAGATTTTGTGTGTGTGTGTGTGTGTGGTTTGTGCGTGTGTGTGTGAGAGCAGGTGCCCATGGAATTCAGAAGAGGGCACTGGATCCTCTGGGCCTGGGTTTAAAGGTATTTGTGAGCTGCCTGACAGGGTGCTCAAAAATATGTTAGGGTCCTCTTGGAGAGCAGCAAGTGTTCTTAACTCTGAGCCATCTCTCCAGCCCTTCGTAGATTTGATGAATACTAATTGCCAGAGAGTGAAGGGACCTCTGTCCCATGGAAGGTTTTTGGTAGTAGATGATCTTTGAACAGAGCATGGGGAATCTGTCATCTTATGTTCAGGGCATGTGTCCCCCCAAGGGTCTTAAGGAACCTGAGTTGTGACCCCAAATGGCAAATACCACGTGCATCTGTTTGGTTTGTTTTTGCCAACTTAACACAAACTAGAATTACCTGAGGGAAGGGAATCATAATTGAGGAATTTCCTCCCTCAGACTGGCCTGTAGGCATGTGTGGGGGTCATTTTCTTGATTCATGAATGATTTGATGTGGGAAGGCCGAGGCTACTGTGGGTAGTGCCACCCCTGGTCATGTGATCCTGGGTTGTATGAGAAAGCAGACTGAGAAAATCAGGGAGAGCAAACCAGTAAGCAGTATTCCTCTATGGTCTCTGCTTCAGTTCCTGCCTCCAGGTTCCTGCCCTGAGTTCCTGCCCTGGCTTCCCTTGCTGATGGGCTGTAATTTTGTAAGCCAAATAAGCCATTTTATCCCTCAAGTTAATTAATTCTGGTCATAGTTGTTTATCCCAGCAACGAAGAGAAAACTAGGACAGCATGGTACGGCTTGGGCCCAGTGTTCAAACTGTAAGGGAGGACAATGGAGGAACATGGGAACTGTGGGACTTTGGGTGAGTCCTGGTTTTCGGGTCCTTATGATCTGAAATGAGTGGCTTAGTATAAATTGAGAGGAGCCTGAATCCCATAAGCACCATCTTATAAGTTTGCTGTATCATGCATCTGGTCCTGGGGTGGGAGCTGGTCCTGACTCCTTTGGGAGATGCCCACACACTTGTCCTGGTTCTTTTCCATTCAGTGCTAATACGTCTGCTCATTAAGCCAACTCATTTCTCGGGGATGTTTTGGAAGAAAGGCTGGACTGATGTCCAGAGTCTCATTCTCCAGGGACAGGGAATAAGGAGTATGGATCTGCATTTTAGATAAGCCAGATCTGGCCAGGACATGGCAACTTCCCCCATATCATATGTAGCACCATGCCACCAAGGTTAGTGTGTGGGGGGTCCTCACAATGTTTCATGCATTCCACTTCCCCAGCTCACTATAGGCAGAGAAGGCCTAGAGGCAAGCAAAGTGATAAGGATTAGAGGCAATACAGGAGAGAAATCAAGAGGCCCAGGTAGCTGAGAAGGGGATTCTGGGAACTGGAGGAGGAAAAAGAAGCAATAAGGGTACCAAGAAGAGGAGAGCCCAAGGGTGGAAGCATTTGAGGGTGATTAATGTCTGCTATCAAGGGACGGACTATTGTAGAGCAGTGGCCTCAACCTTCCCAATGCTGTGACCCTTGAATACATGTTGTGGTGACCTCCAACCATAAAATTATTTCATTGCTAGTTCATAGCTCTAATTTTGCTACTGTTATGAATCACAATATCTGTGATATCTGTGTTTTCTGATGGTCTTAGGTGACCCTTATGAAAGGGCTGTTTGACCCCCAGGGGTTTGCAACCCACAGGTTGAGAACCACTGATGTGGAGATTGGATGCTCCATGCAGTTGTGGGAGTGGGGGCAGGTAAATGGGCTTGTGGGTGGAATGACATTTGCACTCAAACTCTTAGGCTGGCGTGGGGCTGCCTTGAAGACCTGGGGGAGGAAGAGTGTGGGCAGAAGGATCAGCTTATCTGAAGTCTAGAGGTGAGAGACTTGGGAATCAGAGAAAAATTTAGTGTGTTTGTGTGTGTGTGTGTGTGTGTGTGTGTGAGAGAGAGAGAGAGAGAGAGAGAGAGAGAGAGAGAGAGAGAGAGAGAGAGAGAGAGAGAGAGAGAATAGTGGCAAACAGTGGCAAGAGGGTAAGAGATGAGGGTGGAACACAGCACAGGTTGGAGTTGCAAGGATGGATCCATGGTCTATGTCCTTATGGTCTACAGTTAAGAGAAGTGGGGGCTGGGGAGATGGCTCAGTGGGCAAAGTGCTCGCTCTGCAAGGGTGAGGACCCAAGTTTGAATTCCATGAAAATCAGGGGACGTAAGCCAGGCATGGCAGTGCATATCTTTGATCCCAGCACTTGGGAGGCAGAGTCTCTGCCTTCTGTTTTATTAATATTTACCCACTGTATGCATCAGGTATATGCTTGTGGCATGTGCAAATAAAAATGTCACTGCTAACCAGAATAATTTCCCGTATGGATGTCTCCTTCAGTTCCTGGCACAAAGTAAAGACCCTTTGTTACCAAATGGAGCAGTCTTTGTCTTCTGTTTTCCAGAGAGAGAGAGAGAGAGAGAGAGAGAGAGAGAGAGAGAGAGAGAGAGAGAGAGAGAGAGAGAGAGAGACTGTGTGTATGTGCGGGTGCTTGTGCACATGTGTTCACATGTATATGGAAGCCCAGCGTTGATGTCATTCTCAACTGCTCTGCACTTGTTCTTTGAGACAGGGTCTCTCACTTGTGAACTTAGAGCTCACTAATGAGGCTATAGTGACTGGCCAGTGAGCCCTGGGGTTCTTCCTGTCTCCACTACCCTGGGATTATAGTTGTATATTACCGCTCTCAACTTTTTAATGTGGCTTCTGGGGATTGAACTCAGGTCCTCAGGCTTGCAATGCAAACACTTTACCCACTGAAGCACCTCTTCAGCTTCAGGGGACAGAACTGGTGAGCTACTATAGTTTTTAGGAGAGGAAGTTGCCATCTGGCTTAGATGGCACCATCAGACCCTTGTGGCAGGCTGGAAGAGGAAGGCAGTATCGGGATGATCAGAGACACTGTCTGAGGTTTTAGTCATTTAAACTTCTGTGCACTATTAGAAAGGCCCGATAGACATCTGCCACTGTCCACGCTGTGCTTTTGATTGAAGGGGATGGCAGATGGTGGGGAGGTGCTGTCTGCTGAGCTCTGGGGAAGAGATGCCTGAGCCAGGCTGGTGTTCTTGGTTTGATGGACTGAACTGATTTCTGCTCCTGGTTCTGGCCCTATCAGGTTTGGAGGTTGTTATCAGCAGAAGTATGGCTGGTCACCCCCAGCTTCTCCTTAGTTGCATCATCAGGTCAACATCTGGCTTCCCCTGGCCAGCTGTGCAGTTCTGATTTTATTTGATTGCGGTAAGGGGCTTAAGCTGGTGGGGGAGAGCCTGACATTTTATTACTCTCACTTCGTGATCCGCTAAGCAGTTCCAGGGAGCAGAATGTCACAGCCACATACATTAAGTTCCTCTCCCTGGGATCTTAGGGAACAAGATGCCCTTGCCTCAGCCTTCTTTCTATGGCTGCATGTGGGAAAGACGCACACACACTTCACTATGATTCTCTTCTGCTATCGAGGTAGAAGTCTATGCTCAGGGAAGAAGCTCAGGATTCATCCGGTTCTAGGCATGCTCTCTGGGCTCACAGTAAGATTCCCCAGCCTTCTGTGCACCAAACCTGTTTCTTCCAGTGTCCATACAGAGCAGGGCCTGCCACAGAGGGGTTCAATGAGAGGGCTAGTAAAATTTAAGGAGGTTCTCCTTCTCAGAGTTGTCAAGTAGGGACCTCAGAAAGAAAGTACCTTGCTCTCCTCACCCTGGTCCTGGCATCTTGTAGCAGCTTGGATCCTCTGGCCTGGTCTACTCAGGCCATAGTTTCATATATATTATCAAGTATATTCACCTGAAGAGAATATGTCTGTCTCTCTCACGTTCCATCTTATTTTTAAAAAGCTTCCCTTGGTGGCGGGTAACATCACGAGCCTCACACTGATTGTAACCAACATGCACGCTGAACATACTGTATCTTACTTTGTAGAAAAGTCCATCCATCTTACACATCGGAAACTGAGGCTTAAGTATGTGACTTGATCAGTCCAGCTTGTGGCCCTCCATTGGGGACTTGCTAAACAACGTTCGTGCTTTTCTTTATTCTCATCTCCTCCCCCTTTATGTGCACATGTCAGGGCTTGGGTAAGGGAAGCTCTCATTCTTTGGTCAACTCTGTAACCTTCCTTCCCCTCAGAATAGGAAAAATTGGCTCCTGTGCAGACAGGAGTCAGAGCATACTCTCATAGTGTAGTGGACATGGCTTTCTTTCTTTCTTTCTTTCTTTCTTTCTTTCTTTCTTTCTTTCTTTCTTTCTTCTTTCTTTCTTTCTAAAGATTTATTTATTTATTATGTATACAACATTCTGCCTCCATGTATGCCCACACACCAGAGGAGGGTGCCAGATCTCATTACAGATGGTTGTGAGCCACCATGTGGTTGCTGGGAATTGAACTCAGGACCTCTAGAAGAGCAGCCAGTGCTCTTAACCTCTGAGCCATCTCTCCAGCCCCATGGACATGGCTTTCACGAAAGAGAAAGTCTAGTGCATGGAAGGGACCCCAGAGACTTGTTAAAAGAATAGTAGATAGTTGAGATTCTGGATAAAGTTTAATTTACTTTGTAATCATATTTCATTAGGGGTTTAACCAGTCTGAAAGCCCCCAAATCCCTAGGCTCATGGCTGTAATTCCAGCACTTGGGAGGCTGAGGCAGGAAGATTGCTTTGGGGCTTCAAGTCTGTTTGAGGGTCATCTGGGTGACAGAGTGAGACTCTGTCTCAAACCAACCAACCAACCCCCCCTTCTGACCCTGGTGCTCTCAGTCAGACCCTTGGGAAGATTCTTCTTGTGTGTCTGTGTTCATGTGTGTACATGTAGAGGCCAGAGGTCAATGTTGGGCATCTCCTTCAGCTGCTTTCCACCCTGTGTTTGAGAAGGGTCTCTCACAGAACCTGGAACCCAGTGCTTTGCATAGACTGGCTGGATTATCCTATCTCTGTCTCCCTATTATTGGGGTTACAGGGTGTGTAACCCAGCACCTGGGTGCTGGGAGTGCAATTCAGATTCTCATGCTTGTATGGCAAGAACTTTATCGCCCAAATCATCTTTCCAGCCCTAATTCTTAATGTTCTCTGGGAGAACCCAGGGCTATGAAGTAGAAGCCATTCCTTTACATTTCTGGAAAATGCATGAACATTCCATGGAATGACATGGCAGCTTGCCACAGTCAAATCCATGTGTGTGCAGAGGCCCCATATACCTAATACCTTATGTCACTAATTATAATTCTGCATCCACTGCTTTTCTTAGCTTTGACTTTCCCTGTGTATCTCATTAGAACGGAGGTGGGGTGCAGTATGGGGTGGGGTAGGGTGTTAAGGGGTCCTGGATGAGACAGGGACATGGGGATACAGGGAACACTTTAGGGGCTTTTGTGTTGGGGGGCATGTCTGGGGGTGTTGCTGTAGCTGAGTCCAAGCTCTTAGCAGGCCTGGGGTCATCAGCATGCGCACCACGAACCAGTCTCAGCCGAGAGAGCGGACGGCTCTTATTACCTTCAATGCGGCTTTCTGTTTAATCAGATAAATCTCACTGGAGAGATGTGTGTGTGCAGAGAATGGAGCCTGGGCTTCTGAACAGAAAGTTTAGGGAAAAGAGATTGAACAGACGAGGAGAGATTGGTCATTTGAGGTCACAGATAGAGGAATATAAACATAGAGGGCAAATAGGAGCGAAATGGAGACATGTGTTGGAGACCTTGTGATGGTGGTGGCTCCTATTCACTGGGCACTTTGCATATGTTAGCATATTCGGTCTCCTTCATTACCCCACAAAGATGACATCATCACCCCATTTTACTGGTGCAGAGGCTGATGCATTCCCTTTCAGACACAGCCAAGATTGTGCCTCTAGTGACAAACAAACCTAGGATCCCAGCCATCTCTTCTGCCCACACTGTGACGTCTATGCTTCTCATGACAGCAGCTACTCTTCATGTTTCTATGTCTCTTTGGAACTGTAGGTGAGAGCCTGGGGCACTCGGGATTGAAAAACAACATGGACATCATTCTTGACCCACAACTGCCTTGGATCCCATAGCACCCCCACAGCAGCAACACCAGGCAAACAGGCTTGTTCATGGCGCTAGATAGTAGGGCTGTAAGGCCACTGAGGGGGTCCCTGGATCTGATGTGGGACATTTGTTTGAAGATTTGTTCATTCTCAAAAGGTAAAAGAAGGATGGATGAAGTCTTTATTACTTTTGAAATAATCTCTACCAAAACTTGTCTCAAGTAAACCAGCAGTGGGCAGGTGTGGTGGTGGGGTTGGAACACAGGGTGACCCTAGCACTTGGCAAGAGACAAAAGGATTGTGAGTTCAAGGCCAGCAGGAGCAACAGAGTGAGAGTCTTTCTCACAATGCCAAGGGCTGGGCATGGGGTTCAGTAGTAGAGTGTGTGTCTGGCACATGCAAAAAGGTAAAAAAAAAAAAAATCAAAACAGGTCTCCCCTTGCCGTTCATTTTACCCTTTTCCATCCAGTTCACTCATTGTTAAAGCTCTGTGCTGTCTGCCTTTACGAACTCCAGCTCTTGATTAACGAAAGGTCCCAGTGTTTTTTTTTTTAGACCAGTGCTTTGAAAACAAATGTTAATTTCTCAGATTAGTCAAGGGTTTTCTTTATTAGGCACTCCAAGTTAATAACCATCACATTTGAGATAGTGTTAAGTTCATTAGTTCATTTATTTACTTACTAAATAATTATAGAATACTTATTACATGTCTGAATAGTCTGTGTTGGAGCAGAGTTTAAAAACAGCAATATCCGCTGTTCCTTATTGAGTGGCTATAAAGAATCAGACATAGAATTAATTATATTCTATGAGAGATGACTCAGGGAGTAGAAATACTTGTTGTGCTGCTGTGAGAACCTGAGTTCGAATCTCCAGAACCCACGTGAAGCTAAACATGTTGGTACTCATCTATAACATGAGTGTTCTTATCACGGGATAAGCGGTAGAGACAGGATACTCCCTGGAAACCTGTGGGCCAGTTGGTCTGGTACATGCAGTAGCAAGACAGAAAGGGAGTGTCTCAAGATAGAAGGTGAGAACCAACACTTGAGGTCGTCCTCTGACCTCCACACACGTACCGTGACAAGTTCGTGCCTGCACTCTCACACTAGAACAAGCCCATGAACATATACATCTCTCTCTCTCTCTCTCTCTCTCTCTCTCTCTCTCTCTCTCTCTCTTTCTCTCTCTCTCTCTCTCACACACACACACACACACACACACACAGACTTGTTGAAGACAGCATCATACACTATACAAATAAAAGCTAGTTTTGGAGCAGAACATTCTTTCTCCTACTGCTTCTCTCTCTCATCCTCCAGAACTATGAAAAACAAATGTGTATTGCTTAAACACACAGATCAGGGTATTTGGTTGTACAAGTGACTAACATAACGTACTAGACCATGATCTCCCCTGCCCCTCTCTCTGCGTGGGTGTGGTGTATATACTTGCTGTTAACTGGGGTGGGGTGGGTTTTACAGAACAAGTGTTCTTTTTACAGCTTGTATTATCAATATGGGAGTGCTCCTGTGTCATCAGTGTTAAACAGCTATCATTGACTCAGAGTTGGCTGATCTGGGCTCTGTGATGGTGAAGCATGGAGGAGCGTCTAGAAATTTCTGGAAGCTTTTCTGTGCTCTACACTGGAGTCTACTAGGGCAACTCATAGTCCCATGTAGAAGTATCATGCATTCCTTGGGTAATTATTCTGCTGCATCCTTAGTGATTTCTCTGTAGTCAACCAATAGCCTTACATTAGTATTTTGATGAAAAGGATTAGGATCTGATAGTAAGAGAGCAGTCGTTGCACCCACACAGATGGATGCTGTCCAGTGGCAGAAATGTCCAGGTACTGGCTATCTGCTGGCCTTCAAACCAGGTCTGTGTAGTACTCTAAAAGACAACATTTTTCTCCAGTGATGGAGGCAGTAGATGCATGTTGGAAAAGTACAAGGATGCAGTAAAGATGAAACCCACCAGCATCCTGTCACTTGGACCCTACCAGGAATCCTTTAGGTGACATACTGATAAATTTCTTCTAGTTTTCTTTCCCCTGTGTAGATAGTTTGTGTTTTTTTCCTCTCTCTTTCTTTCTTTTTTCTTTTCTTTTCTTCTTTCTTTCTTTCTTTCTTTTTTTTTTTGAGACAAACAGGGTTTCTCTGTGTAACAATCCTGGCTGTTCTGGAACTCACTTTGCAGACCAGGCTGGCTTTGAACTCACAGCAGAGACCCATCTGCCTCTGCTTTAGGTAATTTTGTTTCTGGGTTTTTCTTGGAGGATTCTGAATGAGCGTTCCCCCCCCATTATTAAATTTTTAGAAACATGGTTTTAAATGACAGAGCTTGCCACCATGTGTTGGTCTTTGTCTTTAGTCAGTGGACTTTCTGTGGATGGGCATGGACAGTGGTTTCCAGGGCCACACCATTTTGTAAAGCTCCTCTGTTTTGGAAAAGCCATAGCTAGTCCTGTAGCTATGCTAATTATTTAGTTTTCAAATTCGAGTGAGTTGTTTCTCTAGACTCTTGCCTCCCTTTGCCTATGGGCTCCCAGTAGTGGTAAGGCAGGAAAGATGCCTGCCAATCATCTGATATTCTTTAACTGACTGTTCATTGACTAACCTCTGCAATGACTGTGTGTGGGCTAATAAAGGGAGAGTTGAACTTCCTCCCCTTTTCTCTAAAATGTATGTACAGGAAGAGACTCTCCCTCTGTCATGTGGACCTGAACTTACCTCAGAACCCCCCACCCCCGCCATGCTGCTATTGTCTGTCTGTCCACAGCATTAATGACTTTTGATAAATCTGTTATCCAAATAGCCATCTGCCTCAGTATCCCCCTTGGCCTGCAAACCAAAACCTTTTTGGCAGTATTTTCAACTTTGTCATAAGTCACGCTGAAAGTCCCCTTGTGGCAAATCTCTGCTCCTGTTGTGGAAGTCAAAGCTGCCGAGTCCAAGGCTTGGATTGCTTCTGAGGTAGACAGCTGTGACAGCAAGAAGGAGCCTCCCACCCCATCTGACCTTCAGCACCATCGCCACAGAAAATTAGAAATGGTATCTTCATAATGCAGGTTGTGAGCGGTTGACAAGAAGGGACACGATCCCTTCTCTTCTCAGGCACCAGCTCCCACTGCCCAGGTAGCCACAGTCACTGATGCATGCTGGTGGGAACGGACAGTCTCTGTGGCAGACGGCTCGGATGCCCACATGTGGCACATGGTGTCGCTTTCCCTACTGAATCGCTCTGCTTCTGTTTGCCGCCATTTTCATCCTGACAGTCCTCATGCCCTTAAATGCTAAGAACACAGGAAGGCCATAGGCTGAAGCCAACACAGAGCCTGCCTCTTATCACCTGGTGACCTTGGACAAGTCCCTTGAGTCTCATAGGGCTGTTTATTAAGAGTAAAAGAAAGACGCTAACAAGGTGCCCTCCAGGATTGCTAGGGTTAAATGAGAAAAGACATCGTAGGTGACAGAGACCTTGTTTTGTCTGATAACCACCACCACAAGTTCAGGTTCCTGCAGAAGGTATAGGTGGCCTTCATTGCCCTTTGATTCCAGTCCAGATTAAGACTCTTCATTCTGTGAACCCCAGAAGAATCTAAAGCCTGGAAGAGGCAGGGAGGGCAGGCACTGCTGGATGTGGGCTGCACTTCAAATCTTGGCTAATTTATTGTTTTCAGTTGTAGGCTCTGCATTTTAAGCGGGATATTAGCATCTGGAACAGGTCCAGAAAGGAACAACTGAGCTGGTAAACAAACTTGAAATTGACCTATAAGGAATAATTAAGGACTCTGGGTGTTTGGTGAAGAGAAGGTTTAGGCAAAAGGGACCAGTGTGCTGGGCTGTTGTGGGGAGGCAGGGGCCTAACTTAATGAACAATGGTCTGGAAGCCTTTTTCTGTCTTTCCAGGCACCGAGCTAAGCCATTTGCAAATATTAGCTATTTCTCTTCTGCTAGATGCTTTGCCAGGTGTGTATTTCACATTCCTGTTGTGGAAAGGAGGTGGCTGAGCTTCAGCAGGCGGAAGTGATGTGTCAAGAAGTTACATGGCCTATAGATGGCAGGGTGGGAGCGGGACTAGATGGTGTGTGCGTGTATGTTCTCATGTGTGGATTTACTCATGTGTATGTGTTTTCACACACAGGTGTGGATTCATCTGTGTATGAGTACATGTGGAGGTCAGAGGTTAGTCTCAGTCACCGTTCTTCAGGGATTCTCTATTTAGTTATTTTGAGGTAGGTTCTCACTGGCTTGGAGTTCAACCACTAGGTGAGTCTAGCTGGCCAGGAAGCCTTAGGGATCTGTGTTCCCAGCATCTTCAGAGCTGGGGTTACAAGTGTGTGCCATCACACCAGGTTTTTATATAGACTGTCTGCATCATCCCCTAGGCCCCTGTGTTTATCCAATAGGCACATCCCTGACTGTGCTATTTCCCTATCCCCGAGTGTTCTGCTCCTGTAGTTTTGTAGGTTTGTTCCAAGCAACCAGGGAAAGTGAGTGGGGCTTTCAGAGTGTGGCTACTTCATGCACACAAGGATGGGATATTCTGACCATCAGAGCTTTCTTGTAATGGAAGAGGCTGCCTGAGGAAGATGAGTTCCTGGCCAAAGTTCAAGTAGAAGCTGGAATTTTACTTGGCCCTGTGATTTACAGGGCACAGTTGAGATGGTGGTGCTGGGACCAGGATTCTATTTTTCACTTGTGTATTTTTCTAATAAATTAATTAAAAATTACTTTTTGAGGGACTGGACAGTGTTTAAGAGTGCTTACTGCTCTTCCAGAGAACCCAACGTCAACTTCCAGCCCCCATATGGTGTTTTACAACTGCCTGTAGTTCCAGTTCCAGGGAATTACCCCCCTCTGACCTCGTCAGCCACCAGCACTCATGGGCTCATACCATCTTCTCCTAAGTAAACATGATAAGTCTTTTAAAAATATAAACTAAAAAATAGTTTTTAAGATAGAGTCTCAGGTGCCCATCCTGGTTTCAGACATACCATGTAGCTGAGGATGACCCCAAGCTCTTGACTCTCTTGTCTCTAACTCCCCAGTACTGGGATTATAGGTACTGGGTCTATGTAGTGCTGGGAATCCAACCCAGGGACCTATGCATGCTGAATTCTTTCCATCTCTAGCTTAGTTCTCATCACACCCCCATCTTCCCTCTCTTTGAAGATTTTCTGAAGTAGCCCCCCACATAGGGTAAGACCCAAGTTGAGAATATGTCTTGGTCATCACTTTCTTCTAAAATATCCTGCAAGTCTGGTATTGGGGAGATGGCTGAGTTGGTAATGTGCTTGTCATGGAGTCATGAGGACTGGAGTTGAACTCTGGAACCTATATCAAAAAAGCTGGCTGTTCAGGCACGTGCTTGTCAGCATAGCCCTGGGAAGTGGAGACAGGAGAATCCCTGGGACTCACTAACCAGTCTAGCCTGATTGGTGAATCCAAGGCTGATGAGAGAGCCTGTCTCAGAGTCCCATAGACTCAGAGGAACTACATCTAAAGTAAGGTTCTCTTCTGACCTCTACATGCATGCACAGACGTGCACATTTAGACCCCTCAACTCATGTGTACACACATACACCAACACGTAAAATAAACAAATGAAAAGCCCAAGTCTACAGCATAACTTTGGCCTTCTATCTTCCAATGACCTTATACTTCCAGCATCATGATTCCAATGAGGAAAGCATCTTCTAGTTGCTCAGAAAATCCCTGCAAACATCCCAAAGGCTCTCAGCCTTTAGGCTCATATATTCCAGGGTGAATTGCAGTTGGCTCAACCACAACCATTTTGAATCTGTCTTTCCCCTATATGGCTCAATGTGTCTTTATCCTTGAAAGGTGGGCTCTTGCCTTGATCACATGTCTCCAAGCTTGCACTCTATTCCTTCAAAAACATCTTATTTTCACATTTAAAAGTACTTTATATTATTGTGAAACACCCAAGCATTGCTGAACTATTTAATGCCAGAAATGAGTCCCCCACAGTCTCATTCTCAAGAGATGGCGACTATAAACAATTTTGGGTCCATATCTCTGCACTCCCTGCTTCACATGAGAACACTTATCCACATTAAAAAAGTAAAAATGGCTTTCTACCAAATACACTCCTTAGATGATTGAGTTTTGCTAGCCCATTCAACTTCATCATTTACCTTGGAGATTAAAAAGATGTTTTATTACGTTTCATCTATTTGTTTATGTGTGTGTGGAGGCATGTATGGAGGTGGAATCGGTTCTCTCCTACCATGTGGGTCCTGAGGATCAAACTCACGTGGTCAGGCTTGGTAGCAAGAATTTCCACTCACAGAACCATCTCATTAGCCCCATCTTGGATAGTTTTGACATTCCTCCATGGAATGGGATTACTTTGTGCCTCTTTCTGGTCATGTGACAGAGGTCTCCTGTCTGACTTTTAGCCTCCTTGTCTGTAGGAAAATAGTTTCATCTGCCCATCTCCTTGTGTTATAGGTGCAATGAGAAGAGGGGTGTGGGTGAAAGAGTGGGCACTTGGGGGCAAACATTTGTGCATTGAGCTCTGGCCTATTCTTTGTTTTTTTGGTTTTGTAATGCTATCAGACTCTGAAGTTATTGTATATCTGTTATATACCTGTTCTTGCATGCACATGTGTGTGTGTGTGTGTGTGTATGTGCGTGCATACATGTGTAAGTATGCTAACCATAGCAGGATGTCTAGTATTTTTCTCAATCCCTTATCCACATTATTTTTGATACAGGGTCTTCCACTAAACCTGGAGGTCCCTAAATTGGCCTGGTTGTTTGGCCAGTAGGCTCTGGGGGTCCCTTTGTCTCTGTCTCCCCTGGGCTAAACACTGTACTCAGGTTTTTAATGTACATTCAGGGGATCAAAATCAGGTCCTCAGGTTTATGCAGCAAACACTGAGTGAGATGCAGACTCTGGAGTTCTCATTTTCTCATCTGCTCATTTAGTTTGTCATTTAAGCCCTTCTAGAAAGAAAGCGTCCTAAGGCCAGGATGCTCTTGCTTGTTCGTGTGTCTTTCCTTGTGACTTAGAACTATGGTTGGCCTCTAGTGGGAACTGGTTTTTTTTTTTTTTTTTTCAGAGTGAAGAACTGACCCACTTTCAGCTGAATGGAAGGCCACTGGGAGGGGATAGGCAGAGTGTGAGCCGGGTGATGGGGCCTAGAACTGTCTGCCCTCGTCTTTGGGCTCAGCTCCACTCTTTGCCTTTTATCTGCTCCACTCTCTCAGCATCCATTGGTCCCTGTGACTTAGTCATTTCCTGTGGCCCACTTTAATCATCCTGAGTCTCATGAAACTGTCTTCATCTTTATACCATCTTGTCGTCTCCAGGCAGCCAGTCGGACCCTTCGATGCTCCACCCACCCTTGGCAGCCAGCCCTCTAAAGATGGCCATGATGGCTTTCTTGCTTTGCATGATGTCCAGTTACCAGAGGCAGTACCCACACTCTGCTGGTCACCTGTCATTCAACATGAATGGTGACCTGTCAGGGAGGCACTATTTCCATGTCACAGAAGAGGACAATGGTGGTTCCAGAATCCTTCAAACAATCTTGCTCTAAGATGTACATGTAACACATGGCATTGCCAGGACTCCAGACAACCGATCTCCAATTCTAGGTTCTCCTGCTAGCCAGCTTAAATAAAGCCTTATGCACGGCAGCTGGAAAGGCCATCTTTCTGTAGTCTCATCTCGTCTCAGACATGGAAAACCCGAGACTCAGTTACAACCGTCTGTGAAGCAGAGGGCTGGGGAGATAGAGGGCTCTGTAGGCAGAGTGCTTGCCTCACAAGCACAAAGACCCGAGTTCCAACCCCAGAACCCACTTAAGAAAAAGCCGGGCATAGTGGCCTGTGCTTGTAATCCTAGCATGGAGGAGGCAGAGACAGAGGTTCCCTGGGACTCACTGGACAGCTAGTCCGGTCTATTTGGTGAGTTCCTAGCCTGTGAGAGACCCTGCTTCAAAACGAGGATGGACAGTACCTGTGCAGCCACAGAGGTTGTACCCTGGCTTCTGCATGTACACACACACACACACACACACACACACACACACACACACACACACACAGCAGACCTGGCTAGCTCTGAACTCCAGGTCTTCCCACCTGAGAGAGTATGAGACATCCCATCCTTTACTTGCTTTGTTACTGTCTTTCAGGAGGTGTAACTTTTTACGTGTTGAAGCCAACAAACCCTTTAAGCCCTTCTTTGTGGACATGATGTGGGCCTTTTCATTTAGAATTTTTTTTTCTAGTAGCTGTTTTGGGTTGTATAGAGGAAGCCACCTTCAATGAAGCCCATGCCTTCTTCACAAACGAAACCGTTTCTAATGAGATCACATGCCTTTACAGCAGTGTGGCTGTAGAGAAAACCACCTTAAAAAGTCTGTCCTATTCCATGGAAGGAAGTTTACTGCTGGCCCAGGGGTATGATGGGAAACAACATCATCTTGTCTGCCATGGCTCAAAGATCTGGGGAGGCCCAGAGCTCAGACATGCTCTGGCAGGCTGCGAGGCTTCCCGCAGCTGTGAACGATTTCCTGCGGCTGTGTCAGAGCCAGTACAGAGTCACCACTCTTAAGTCATGCTCTACCCTGTGACTCATTTACTGGAGCAGAAAGGGGTCATGGAGAGACACAGCAGTGCTTCAGGGTCAGTTGGGCAGAATCCTCCAGGTCCTGGGCTTCTGCCTAGCCAGTGACAGGAGGCTGTGAGGAGACATACAGGGACAGACACGGTGTGCTACGTACCTGAAGCCACAAGGATAGCACGGCTTGTAAAGGGCAGAAAGGGCTAGTTGAAACCTTGGGTGCCACCAAGGGAGACACCTTGGCTTTTGAGGGGTTTATGGTTCAGTGAGGAAGGTAGAAGGGCTCCGTCTGCAGGAAAGGCACTATGCCCAAACTGAGGGCTGACTTTAAAAAATGATTTATTTTTATTTTTTGACTTTGATTATTCTTCCTTAAGGGAATTTGTCACTGTGTGTTGGGGTGCCCACAGAGGCCAATGCATCAGATTCCCCTGGAAAAAGAGTTACAGGTGGTTATGAAACACTTGATGTGGATGCTGGGACTTGAACTCAGGTCCTTTGGAAGAGTGGTGTATGCTCTTCCAACAGGCTAAGACATCTCTCCAGCCTATCTTTCAGGGACATTTGAAAGGAGAATTCAGGCTCAGTTGGTGGTAGGGACAGTGTTACCCAGGGGATACCCATGAACGAGGTGAAGCTAAAGATGGGTCTTGAGTATGGGTAGGATCTCAGCTGTGGAAAGGGAATTACTCTCTGCTAACGGCTTGTGTTACTATTCCTATCTTTTAAAATTGTTTTTGAGATAGTGTCTCATGTAGCTCAGACTGATCTGGAACTCATCATGTATCCCAGGATGACTTTGAGCTCCTGATCTTCCTGCCTCTACGTCTAGAGTGCTGGGATGACAAGCTAGGACTCTAAGGTCAGGTTTGTATGGTACTGGGAGCAAACCCAGAGCTCTGTGATGGGAGGCAGACACTCGACCAACTGAGCAACACCCCAGGCGGTTTAAAGACAGGACTATTGAGGTCGAGAATGGCTGAGAAGTTGCCAAGATCCTTCAACAGGGAAAGCAGGATCCAAAAAGCTACACTCCAGCGCAGAGCTGGCTGTTCTGAGGGGTGCGCCGTTTCCAGCTTTATGGAGGGAGCTGGGGGCCACTGAGAGTCTGGAATCGGGACTCATGGACTTCAGCTTGGGACTTGATTTGTGTGATGTAAAGTAGATAGAATTAGAAGTGGGGGCTTCATGGGGCAAGCTGGGAGGTGAAGTGTCAAAGACACGGCATGCTCAAGAGAAAGCCTGGAACCATGGTGGTCCTGCACACCACAGACTGTGGGCTTGAGACTAACTCTGTCACAGATGGTACCCAAATCACATCACCATAGCAGGGGAAGGGTTTCTAAGGTAGAACCACTTGCATCCCTGTCTAAGATTGCCTGGTTCAGACTGGGTGGTCCCAGGAAGACTCTTTAAGCTCATTCATACAACGGGGTGAAAACAGGTTTTGTTCAACATCATAGCTCTGAGGAGACCACAGACTTACTTATATTCATCACTGAGAATGAAGCCATGTACAAATGCAGTACTATTTTGGTGACTGTTGTGATATAAAAATCATCCGAAAGGGTGGATGTCAAACTGCTAAATGGCTAATCCTAGGGAATAAGATTTCTTCTAATGTTGCTTAACTCAAACCAATTATACTGTTTATAACATAAAAAGATAAAGGAAAGGAACGGAACCCAGCAGCATGTCTGTCTCAAAAGTTGATTGCCAGAGACTTCGTGTGTGTTGATTTTTTCCCCCTCTGGCAGTGCCCTGCTAGAGGCACACAGGGTTATATCTCTGTGTCACTTGGAGAAATGCTAGGAACAAGTGGCAGAGCCAGGGTGACTCAGGAGGGTCACCTGTAGCACCTGGTCACCCAGCCTCCTGGTCTAGAGGGTTCTAAGGAGACATTCCCCTCTGTTTTCTGGCAGCACTACGAGAGGCATGAGGTGAGGTGGCCAGCGCCTGAGGCAGAACTTCCTCCCCAAACTCTCACACAGAAGGCAAGGGCACACTAAGGATACTGGGTCCTCCACGCTGGGGTTAGGCTGTGTGGCTGCACAATCGGTTGGTCTGAGTACAGGGCAACAATAGTTCTTAATATTTTATTCCTGGACCAGAGAGTGTGCTGCCCTGCTTGGTCTCTCAGTCAGGAATGTGCTCCCATCATGTAGATAGCTCTTCCGCTCAGATGATTTGAGGACAAACAAGAAAGGGTGCAGTGGGGAGAGCAGCCACACTCTCAGAAAGAACTGTAGCCTTAGCCTTTCATGTGGGGCTGGAGGGCAGCCAGCTTCCCCCTTATGGAAGGGGTAAAGAGTGGAAACTCACGTGTGTGTCTACAGGCCATGGAAACTGTTGCTATCTACTTTCGCTACAAAGAATCAGCTCTTGATTCTTTTGAGAGACAAACTTGCTTCCTCCATCCTCCTCATCCTCTTCAGTGTCTCCTGGTGAGTGTGGGAGGATCAAAGGTAGTGTAATAATTCTAAGGGCTTTCTTTCCTCTCTCCTCTCCTCTCCTCCCCTCCCTCCCCTCTCTCCTCCTCCCCTCCCCTCCCCTCCATTCTCCTCTCCTCTCTTCTCCTCTCCTTCCCTCCCCTCCCTTCTCCTTCCTCTCCCCTCCCCTCTCCTC
>JAQHUG010000084.1:4511199-4528581 GCA_028555095.1 Dicrostonyx torquatus
CCCCTCCCCTTCCCTCCCTTCCCCTCCCCTCCCCTCCCCTCTCCTCTCCCTCTATACCCTAGACTGGCCTGGAACTTACTATGTAGTCCAGGCTGGACTACATATTTCGTGGTCATGCTCCTACCTCAGCTTTCCAAATGCACTCTCCTTTGTGGTCCTTGGTAGAGAGGAGCGGCTGCTAATTTGCTAGCCACAACAGCTCCCCAGGGATGTGACTTTAGAGATTAAAATGTCACTGTGGTGATATCTAAGACAGGAGATCTGGCTTCTCTCTAGCATTAGAATGTCTAGAGAAGAGAATGTGTGCATATATCATATGATTAAAATGATTGAGAGGGGCCAGTGAGATGGCCAAGGTGGTGAAAGTGCTTACCACCAAGCCTGACAATAGATTCTTGCAAGTTGCCCTATGACCTCTACATCCTGTACTGTGGCATATGCATGTTTGCACACACATATGTGCACACAAAATAAAAATTGTAATTATATTAAAAGCAATTAAGATAAAGGGAAGGAATGCCTAATAAATAAATAATCAATAAAGAGTAAATACTATGGCTCTGTTAACTCCAAAGCTGGTTGAGAAATTCTTAGTTTTCTTCTCCCAAGGTTGCACCCACCCCAGCCCCATTGTGTAGACCAGGTTGGTTTTGAACTCATATTCCTTCTTTTTCAGCCTCCCCAGTGCTAGGATTATAGACATACATCACAGCACCTGGCTTTCACAGAATGAGAGGACTACCAGCTTGATGCCATCCCGGAGATGTGAATCAGTGTGGTAAATTAGCAGCCGGTGTTTAAACCTCGGCTCAACCTCGGCTTTACCCTGTGATTATCATCCAGGTTTCTTGCATCACCCAAAGGCCCATGATATTTCTCCCCTAAGACTCAGTTCTCTGAGCTCTGGAATGGAGTTAGGTACCATTGTCCTAAGTCTTTTTAAGATGACTGGATGATCGGGCAGCTTACTCTGCAAACTGTGGTGCTACTGCAGGAGCCTCGCTGCTTGCCGCAGTCCTTTGGAACTGGGGAGGGTTGCAGAAAGGAACTCATCTCAATAAACACACACGCTCAAAAGCCAGAAGAACAGAGCAGTAGCTCTCATGGGTATGAGGTAGCGACAGACTCCCTGGAAAGGTGGACAAACCAAAAGGGTGCAGAAAGAAGGACATGGTCCTGAGGTCAGACCAATGATGGGGCGATGCAGAGCCTTCTGAAACTCTGGGAGTCCCAAGCAAGGCTCTAGTTAATGCTGGATTGAGAGTATGAGGTGCTAATGAAGATGGGTGAGTGAGATTTTAAAGAAACCCTATCCTCTGGGGTTCCTTCTGACATCAGGTCCACTCTTCCCTCAGTCCCAGATGCTCATTGCTGTGTCTGACAGCCTCTGGGGCCAGGATAGCATTCCCATCCCTTGATACTTATCTCTGCCTGCATCCTCTCACAGTGCGGGTCTGGTGTGTGAGTGGGAGCTGATGGTGCACCAGGGTTCAGGGACTGCATCACCATCTCAGGTGGGGCTGGCTGCCCAGCAGGGGAAGGGAGAACACAGTGGCATCATCAGGCACATAGGCTTTGCAGACAACATGGTGAAGAAGTCTGGGGAATGGTGCGTGACTGATGGTTTGGGGAGCCTTGTCCCCCTGTAAGCACCTTGTTTGTATTTTCTCTTTTTCCTGCAAAGTGGAAGAGCTTCTTTACACGTAGCCACAGTCAGGATGCCCTAGGGCCTTGCTACTCCCACTTCCTATCCATGTAAACCTCTGTGTCATGAGAGGTCTTGCAGGAAGACTGACTCCCATGCCCCAGATCTCAGAAACTGCACCTTCCCAAGACCTTTGGCACTTGCTTTGTGCTGAAAATTTGAAAAACTTTAACTCAAAAAGTCTTTTTTGAGCACTTCAGTCTCTGGTCCCATCCCAGGAGAGCCTGATTCTGTAGTCTGATTTGGTACCTGTATTTTACTTTTAAAATGTTGCTACTTTGTGGCACTAGGGACCCTATTCAGCATTTCATCCTAGGGAGGTACTCTACCACTGAGCCACTTTCTACTCCCAACTATTTAATTTTTAAAGCTATCTTTAATTATGTTTGATTGACATGTGTAAAGCTGTGCATATGTGTACATCTGTGTGCACTGGTGAGGTTATCTCCACCATCAGTCCCTGCATCTCTCTACCACTTCCAGCACTGACCGTTGCCTCTTCACATGTTATCATTTGGTAATAAGACCCTTTCTGTAAACTTGAACCTCTCAAGTTCTTGGGCTCTGTCTCTTTAGCAAGCCCTTCTCAACTAGGCTTGACAGATCAGATTCTGAGTCTGCTCAGAACTCATGCTGCTTCAGATTTCTTGGCTCCGAGGGACAGTGTGACCCCCTGGAGTGAACACGTGTCAGATATGAGGATGCAGCTCCTGAGGACGGGATTGGACTTGGGTGTCCTGTGGGCATCCCCTACATGTGAGGCAAGAGAGAGGACTGCTGACTACTTCATGGCCGAGATTCCCAATTGTCAGCAGCATCCTGTTAAGATGGTAAACTCATTTAGTAATAGATCCTACAAAACAGGCGGACTCAAAAGCTGAGAGTGGTAATCTAATTGTGCCGAATTAGCTTCAGACAATATCAACTTCAGGAAGCCACAAAGGGATCTTTAAACACCATTTCAAAAGCTTTGGTACCCCCTGGCACCCCTCCTAAGAGATCACATTTCGAAGCCGGGCTCTGTGTGGCTAACCCCCCTCCCCAGCATCCAGCCACTGTTCCCTTCTAACTGCTTTCTCAATGAAGTTGCTGGCACCCTGTTGTGTCTTTGGTTGTGTGTTAGGCTTAACAGGGAATGGGGTTGCAGGAGACAGTTGGAGTTCAGGGCAGGGAGATTCTAACTGCCAGGAACAGCAACCATGACTGTCGCTTTATTTGCCGACTGGTAAATTTTCTGCTAGGTCCTTCTGGTGCATTCTGATGCCCTTTTCCTTTCTTAAATGCAGGTTTTTATATAATTAAGGTGGCTTCCTTTTAATAATCATTTGCTACATTGTGTGTGTAGGTTCATTGCCTAATTTAGTTATTATCCTATCTATTTTGAAAAATGAGAAAAATACCATGGAGTATGTGCTCTTGGCCTGATTTAGCACCCGCAAATTTCAGGTGGCGATTTGGGAGTTAGAACAAGAAGTTTGTGTGGGGTGTAAGCATTGCCAAGGTTGCCTCTGGTCTGCATTTCATTTATTCTTTTGCAGAAAATCACCCACACTCTCATCATCTATAGAAGTGGGAGTTTCTATATCACTCTGGCAGGTAGATTTCCACTCCCTGCTTTTCCCCCCCTCTGACTGTCATGACCACTGTGGCAGCTCCTGCACCATTCAATAAAGATTCCAGAAAGTTCTTCTTTCCCTTGAGCCAGAATTTCTGTGTGCATTAAATCTTCTTTTGCAGTTGCATAGGCTAAATCAAATCTAATGTTTCTCAATGTGGAGGCCACGGGTACATCAGAGGTACTGGCAATCTTATGGAGGACTTGGAATCTACTTAAAATGTTTCAAAGACTGTAGCCAATTGGGTATTTACCTCTGCCCAAACCATACGGGCTGACAAGGAAGCACCACAAGTCCTTAGCAGTGTTTCATCTTAAGTAGACTCAGCGAGGTGTATTCTTTTGACTAATGGCAATGGGTGGGTAAGGCAAGGATGGGTTCAGTAAACCGCATTGGGGGGGGTAAGTGTTTAACAGTTGTGACAGAAAGTAGAGAACCTTTGCCTTTCTCCCCCAGATTTTCAGATGAAGGCAGTGGTGGGGCGTCATGCCATCTCAGCATGTTAAACATTTCCTGGGATGGGAAGGTGGACGTTTACAGTCTTTGTCAGTCATCACGTCCATCTTAGGGGACCTGTTCAAAGAGGGAAGGAGCTGGCTGGGGGCCTCGATCTTTTCTGACTTCTGGGTCTGGGAGCAGCTGGGAATAGCTGTTATTATTATTATTTCGGTAATAGCTGAGATACACTGCAATCACTTTAACCCAATCTGTACTGTTATGGGAAAGACTGGGGAAAAGGTCATTGCCAACAGGAACAGCTAAAAATAATTTTTGTGAGTATGATTGGCGGAGCCCTTTCATTTTACAGGTGGGCAAAGTGAGACTCAGAAGGGTCACAGAGTCTTCTCAAGGTCATGCTACTATAGCTCAATTCCAGATCTCAGGTCTGCTGCGGCTGAGGCCACACTAAAAAACCCGCAGAAGCGCCTCGAGCTGGGCAGACAGGAGATGGTACCATTCATCTTAAAAATCATTTTGGCTTCTGCCAGCTGATGAAGGAAATAAAGTTAATGACATCCACATCAGTGTGATGCTGTCATAGGCCCTGTATGGGCTGCCTGGAGGTGAGCACTGTAGGTTCTCTTCTGCAAGGGAAAAGGCTTCTTGCTGCAGGAATGGTGTGTGTCCCTGTGGAGCGCCCGGTTTTGAATGGGACACACAGTCACATAATTAGTCAATACCTGGTGAAGGGATGAAGGCAGGGGAGCCACTGGGACTGGTTTATCCAGAACCTTTGTGCAGATGGGGTCCTGTTTTTGCAATTGGGTTGCTCAGAGCCTGAAGGGAACTTCTAATGGTTGGATTTAGCTGTCTGAGTTGAAACTAGAGTAGCCACATGGAAGGAGCCTTGTTATGGCTGTGCCGCAGAAGGAAGGCAGAGTTGGCTCTGGAAGTCAGAGTCCATGGACCATAGCAGTTCTGCTCTCTCCATTGCCCCACATAGCTGTGGCCTTTCATAAGACCATCTCAAAGATAAATTTCCCATATGTTCCTGGTAGGTCATTCCCAGTTTCTCAAATAATGCAGATGTTCTGTGAGGATTTATAATTCTATTTTATTGGCTTTAGGTCCCTGTCCAAACTGCCAAAATGACATTTCTTTCCCATCTTTCCAAAGTCGCCAGAGGACATTTTGATTGGCCCTGAGGCAGAGTTGCCTCATGGGCTTAGTTCTTTAAAAGAAAGCCCTTGAGTCATTTCAGAAACTTCTAGATGTGTTTTGCAGTGCCCCCAGATACAGTGGGCAGGACTCAGGCAAAACATAGCTGCTGCCAGGGAGAAAGACCCAAGGTGGTTGTTTGCCCTTCTTGGTCAGCTTGGGAACTTTTCCAAGAGGACCTATTTCAGGAAAACTCATCTATTTGTCTATAGTGATAGAGATATTAAATAATATATTTACCATGGTCCTTCTTGCCTTAGAATTGATAGTAACACCTGAATTTCAAACTTTTGATCAGCTTTCTTAGCAAGTGATTGACACACAGAGGCTAAAATCTCAGCACAAGGTGTCATCGACTGGGATGGGAATTGGAAGGGGTATTTAAGGAAAAGGTGGTGCTTTGTGGGGAAATCACTTAGTTTCTGTACCTCTGTATTTATCCCCTGCTGAAGCACAAGCCAGGTTTCTTTCTGTTTCAATGGGACATGCTGTGTATTCTGGCAGGGGTTGTTTCCCCAGGCACACTCGACTTTTCATCATTATGATTAGTGCATCAGAGCAGCTGATTCCAAACCTGGTTATTTTTGTTGTCATTTTTTTTTGTTTTTGGCTTTTCAAGACAGGGCTTCTCTGTGGCTTTTGGAGCCTGTCCTGGAGCTAGCTCTTGTAGACCAGGCTGGTCTCAAACTCACAGAGATCCGCCTGCCTCTGCCTCCCAAGTGCTGGGATTAAAGGCATGTGCCACCAGCGCCTGGCTTTTGTTGTCATTTTTAAACTGGAGCAATCCTGCGCCTTCTCACTGTACCCTGAGTTAGTTTGCAGTGTCTGGAGACATTTTTGTTTGTCGTGATCAGGGAGAAAAGATGCTACTGGCACCAGACAGTCTGCTACAATGCACAGGGAAGACGTCATGACAAAGAATTACCAACATCAAAATGCCAATAGTGCAGAGGCCAAAAACATCCCCATAGATCATGTCTGTCTGAGTTATTGAGAAGGCAAGAAACTGTTGGGGTCATACTAGTCCCATCCTTCTACAAGCCTCTGTAAGGACTCTGGGGATCAAAGCCCTGTTCCCTTTTGTTTAAAGGTGGGTTGAAAGGAATGCATTTCTGGTATTAAATAAATAAAGAAAGAGTGAATATCAGTTTTAGCCTGAGTAGATAGGTCCCGACCTCCAAGTAACGCAAAATTTATATTATTGGATTAAGGGGTGTCACGTATTAAATTTAATACTGTCAGGCTGTTTAACATGAGAGCAGGAACTTCAGCCAAATTGCTTCCATGTTTTTGTGGGGACATGGCTGATGAGCACTGCAGCGCAGCTGGTCTCCTAGGACCCCAGTCTGCCTTTCCAATGCCTCCATTCACTCCCCGCATTGGTAGTGTGTGAGGCTCCAGCATCGCTCACGTCAGTTGTGTTTGTTTTGCTGTCAGTGTTGCTGTTTCATTGGTTACACACAGATGTGATGCTGCAGCACCTTGGATATACCCTGGTGGCTCCCCAAGATTTTCAATAATTTCAAACAGGTGAGCAGCTGACTTTACTTAATCTAAGGAGGGCTTGAACCCTGGAAATATACACTATCTCATTCCAGTCTGTCCCTTGGTAAGAAGGGCTAGTTATTCTCCTGTAACCTGCAAGGGAGCTGCTGGCCTCTGTTTACCAGATTCTAAGTCTATTATAAGTCTTACCTAAAATTTACCTAAAGATGAAAGTATTATAGATGCAAATACCATTTGATCAAGGGCATATCTTGGTTAACCCACTTGTGACCCCTTTTGCATAATCTATCTGGGAAATTGCAAAGGGTATGAACATTGACTTCTGAAATGAAGCAGCCATCCTTCTGCTTTGATAGTGCCGCAGCACCAGCGTGATCTGGATCTCTCTAGTCATGCTTCTTGCTTCCTCAGAAGCACAGTGAGTTCTCGATCAAGTCCATTGCTGCTCATGTGTGCTTTCATCCGTAGAGGGGAAGGGAGACACAGTGAGACTCTCTGATGGGCCACCACCAGTTCACTTGAGGAATTAACACAGCAGAGTCTCACCCTCATCTAAGCGATTACAATGCAGATCATTTAGGCTGATTCTCCTTTTCCTTTTTATGAAAGCTCATGTCTGGGAGAGGGAAATCAAGGACTGCATCAGGAAAAAAGGAGTGGGGGTGGGTAGAGTGATAAGACACTTCTTGCCACTTCCCATGAATTGGTAAATCTCCCAAGGTCTTGGAATGTTGGACTTAGGAAAATACTTGGCTATTTACATTCTAAGATATGACTGAGACAGTGGCATGCTAAAGAATTATTTTAAGAGGGCATTAAAAGCTTTAGTAGTGGGGGTAACCCTGGGAAGGAAGGAGGTGTCTTGTCTTCATCATCTCGAGAGAAAAAACACAAAGAGAGGCTCAAATTCAGAAATTGTCACTTTGGAGTGGAGGCCTCATTCATATCACCAACCAATAGATTAGTCAAACCAACAGCTCTTTGCCGTGTAATCAAATCATACTTACGTGCTGTTTTAGGATCAGAGAAGATCTTATTGGTGGTCATATAGGCCTTTAGAACAATCAGATTGGGTTTTCTTTCTTTCTTTTTTAAAAATGCCTATTAACTGACTATAGTGGTAAAACACAAGAAGCAGACACGCAAGAACGAGGAAGATTAACGATCTCTGCAGAGCCGGGAAGAATATTTTTCAATTCCTACAGATGGAATTTATCATCACCACCTCTGAAGATGGCATGATTTGCCCACTTACAAAAGGTCTATCTGTTTCAATACTTCCTAAAGACGTGATTTTTCACTTTTCACTAGGGCTAATACAAGAACGCTAAGCCTGTAAACAGAGAATTAGGAGTCAATGGAAGGATATGGAGAGCCCAGTTACGGCAGCAGGGATAGGCCATCATTCATAAATAAGAACTGCCCTTTGGAGTAGGGGAGGGTCGGCTGTATCAGAGTTTGTAAAGAAGTGTGTATCAGGGAAGATGGAGTCAAAGTTTTAAAAGGAAAATATTTCTCAGTATCTATTCGCAAATTGGTCCGATCTGCACTTAAGTTCGGGCTTTGCAAGCTGAGGTCATAACTGCGTTATTCCCCCTAACTCCAAACCACAAGAACCCTGACACCCCCTCCCCCAGAAAAATAACAAAAAGAGAGACAGAATGCTCTGTTTTGTGCCCAGCCAGTCCAACTGCAACCTTTCGCGTCACCACTAGTTGTCACTTCGCTCCCAGACGGGAGACCCGGGATTTCCAGCACTGCGGTTTGAGAGAATGCGGTCCCAATTAAACTAAAAAACTCGTAAAGCTTTCCTTTAAGTCCTCAGCCGAGTAAAGGGTAACGAGAAGAGGGGCTAGAGGGCGAGTATCGGGGAGAGTGTAGCAGTCAGACAGACAGACAAACCGCAAGAAACAGGCAAACCGCTGCTTGGAGCAGCCACTGTCTGGGATTTACACTCACCAGCCAGACACCCTGCGGGTGGGGTGGGGGGAGGGGAATAGAAAGGCCTTCAGCACGCAGTACCCCCTCCCCAACTGATGAAGCCATGGCAGAGTCAGTCTCTTTACACCACCTGAACCCCATTTGCACCATAGGGATAGTCGTGGTCAGTATAGGAAATCGCGTACCTGAAGAATACAATGGTCTCCCAAAGGTAGAATCGCAGAGTGTTGAAGCTGTACATTTTCTAGATTCTTGTGCTGTAAAGTCCACGAGTTATGGAGATGCAAAAATGTTTCTGATGGGCACCGACGAAGCCAGAGAGCGCCACTGGGGAAAATAATCCAGATGTTTGTTTAAAGGAGCTAGGGAGTAGAGGGACGAGGTGGCAGAGCCTTGGGAGAATTGCAGCCAGGCAGCTTGGGCACCGCGGACAGCGGCGGCCGTGCAGGTTCAGCACCACGGAGAGCGTCCAGCCCGACTGCGGGCGGGAAGAGCGCTGCTGCTGCTGCTCAACTCGCTGGAGGCTCCCTGCGGCGCTGGGAGGCACTCTTGGGGGTGGGTATATTTTCTTCTTTTCTTTTCTTTCTTTCCTTTTCTTTTTTTTAACCCTTGATTTTATGTTGAGATGGCCAGCTTCATGTAAGCAAGAAATCCGTGGGGATCAGAGTCCTGGCCTCGGACCCTTAGACCCGGCTGGCATCTTCTTTCTGGCCCTGGGCTGGCCCGAAGGGTTGTAGGGGTTGTGTGTATGTGTGTGTGTGTGTGTGTGTTGGGGGGGAGGTGGAGCAGGTGACGGTGCTGGCTTCAGTTAGATGTCGGAGAGTGTGCCAGGCTGGCGCATCGCAACCGAGTCCCGGAATCTCGTTCCCCTGCCTCCGTTCCAGTCTGCTGTTGCCTTGCAGTTCGTGTTCTCTGGTCCCCGCTGAAGAAGTTGGGATTGCTGCAGGAAAGGTGTCCCATTGCTTTGGGGCTGCAGGTGCAATAGAGCCCACCACAACTTTCAGGGGCTGTTGGGGTTCATGGCTTCCCAGCAGGGCTCAGGATCCCAAGCTTTCAGAGGCATGTCGGGTTTGTGAGCTTGCGCATCTTCCGGCTAGACTCCCTCAGATCTTCAGACTTTCTTACTGCATTAATTGAACAAACTGGCGGCGTAGATGATGAGAGGGGCAAGGGCCGACGGGAGGGGGTGTAGAGGGGAAAATGGGGGGAAAACTCCTTAGAAGCTTCAAACCCTCCCACTTGAGGTGTTCATTGGCCCGCAGCTGCGAAAACCATATCTTCTCTCCAGGTTCGGCCAATTGTGTGTTAGGCTCTGGGTTGAATTTAACCCTTGAAGTGCTGGTAGAGACGAGCTTCCTGCACTTCCAAGGCCCCAGTATCATTGCAGGTCTTCTGTCACTCCAGGGAGGTCACGAAATTCATCTTTTAAAAGACTGCAGTCTTTTAAAATCTTAACTTTGATTTTTTTTTAAAAAGAAAATTGTTGCTTGTAAGTGAAACACCACGAATCCCAGTCCAGATGTGCTCAGGGGACTAAGTGTATCATTTAAAAAGGCTCACTTGGAACCAGAGCCCTCAAGTTCTTTAAAGTGCGGAAGCTATAATATTTGGGTCCAGAAGATGTAGAAAAAAGTCTGGTGGACAGAGTAAAAGTCTCCTTCCAGGGTCACTGTGGTAGGGAAATTCAGGAAAAAACAAAACAAAACAAACAAACTAACAACAACAACAACAACAAAAACAAACCAACAACAGCTTAGTCTCTTAGGATCAAAGGGGAGCTGACCTGCCTGGTCTCTTTTGAGAAAGACAGAAGACACACTCTTTCATCTGAACCAAAGATCCATCATTCAGGCTGGGGAAACTGGGCTCCAGATGAACAGCAGAGCCAGAGAGGGCATGCACAGATCTTGTTCCCGTGGTGCTCACCTTCCCCTCATTTCTCTCACTTGCCTTCTTCTATTTCTCTGCCTTATCTGACTCTCCGAAATGAGATATACATTTCACTGTTAAGCCCATCTGGGGAGGTAGAGTTAATCAGATTTTCCCTCAGCCAGGGGACTTTAGTGGATTAATAGCCTCTGCAGGATTTTCTGGCCCGCTGGAACTGGCTGGGACTCTGGGGGCTCTCCCTTCCAATGCTGCTTTGAGAGGACAAGCCTTCCGTTTACCCAGCATATTCAGGAAGTCCTTTCTTAGGGTAATAGTTCCCACATCTCTCCTCTGCAAGCTTAGCTCTTTACCCAAGTGGAGCTTCCTTTCCCAGTTCAGGGCCAGCAGAACTCCTCTCTCCCCTACTGCAGAAGTATGTGCCAGAGGGACTCTTTCATGACTTCCCCACACCAGGGTTCCCAAAATGTTTTCAGTAGTGTAAAGGAGATTTGCTATAGATAATGGATGCTCACAAATCTGATACAAATGTCTATGTAGATGCACCATATTGAATATATAATGTAATTATGTAGCATATGTAATCAAAAGCTGACCATTATCAGCACACCAGCAGGCACCCCACATGGCCTCATTGCTCTCTAGTCATACCTTAGGGTAAAAATCACTGTCTTTGCTCATGTGTTTGTGTGCATATATGTGTGTGCTCTTGAAAGTGAAGTTATTCTCTCTTTCTTTTCAGACAGTCTAATTATGTTGCCTTGACTGGCATAGAACTGGGACTATATACGTAGACTAGTTTGGCCTCAAACTCACAGAGATTTACCTGTTTCTGTCTCCTGAGTACTGGGACCAAAATCTTGCACCACCATGCCTGGTCTAATAAGTGTGTGTACTCCCGTGTGTATCATTTTTGATTGGTGTTCTGCATTAATCCTGAAGTGAACCTGAAGTGTCTATTTGTGCTTGTATATTTCTGTTTGCAACTGGTTTCTGTCCAGATAGGCATATATATATTGATATATTCCTATATGTGTGTATGTGCCACATATATGTCTCAACATGTGTCAGTGTGGTGCTCCAGAGACATTGAAACAAGGAACAAGTCAGCAACTGTACCCCAGCCACAGCAGGCTAGGAAACACCTGCACAGCCAGATATGCATGCAATGTCTAACATTTTCTTTCACTCCTCCCATGATGGAAATGTGTGTGTGTGCGTGCGTGCGTGCGTGCGTGCGTGTGTGTGTGTGTGTGTATGTTGTTGCTGCTGGTGAGTGTGAATATTTCCCAGCTTGTGGTAAGAGAAGAGAGTGATTATGGCACAGGAGAGGAGTACTTATGTTTTTAACAGGTTTCTATTTGTGTAAGGCTGATGAACTGAGTATGTCTCAAGCATGGGATAAATAGTGGTCTGAACTCCTGGGATAGACAACTACTTCAGAGACTAGTAAGAAAGCCAGAGAGCCAAGGGTCTGTCCAGTTTATTAACTTTTTCAAAGAGCCAACTCTTTGGTTGATTTTGTGTATTTTTTATTCTCAATTTCATCCAAAGCATAAATGGATGGGACGACATGAATATAAAAATCTCTCAATAGCCAAGGAAATGATCAGCAGAGTTCACAGACAATCCACAGAAGGGTGGAAAATCTTCACCCTGCACCCTTCAGACAAGAGGTTGTTATTCAGAGTTGTTCGCAAAGAATACATCACAGAAAATAAATCCCAAGGAAATAAAACTACAAGTCAACAGATGGATGAATAACTGACCAGTCTGTTTTCAAAAAGGAGGAACACAAATGGCCAATAACCGTTTAAAAAGCTGTTAGTGGTATACAAATTAAAACTACGTTTAGACAGGAGGCAGAGACAGGCGGATCCCGGTGAGCTCGAGGCCAGCCTGGTCTACAGAGTGAGTTCCAGGACAGGCTCCAATGCTACACAGAAAAACACTGTCTCGAAAACTAAAAAACAGAACAAACAAGAAACTACTTTCAGATACTACCTCATCCCAGTCAAAATAACTGTCATCAACAACCCTGACAACAAATATTGGAGAGGATGTAGAGAGAAAAGAACCCTTATTCACTCTTGTTGGGGTGTGTGTGAGTTCATCCAGCTATTGTGGAAATCACTCTTGAGATTTTTCAAAAATTAAAAATAGAACTATCATGTGATTTAACTATTTCACTCTTGGACACATACCCAGGGAATTTGGTACCCTTCCACTGAGATATTTGTACCCTGCATTTGTTGTTCACCATAGCCAGGAATTGGAATCATCCTAGATGCCTGTCAACAGATGAATGGGTAATGAAAATTATATATATCTCAAAACATGTTCACTGACCACTATGTGTGAGCTATACCATGTGCATGCCCACACACATGCACCTCCTCCTATACAAATAAAAGAATAAAACATGTGATACAATTTTAAAGAAGAAGAAAGTTAAGGGGTTTACTGTAACATGGAGATATGGTTTTATATGAGGCAACCAGATCAGGGGATGTTCTGAAAGAAGACATGTGAACAGCTGTTGAAGGAAATGAGGACTGAGACAGAGGAGAGTTTTCCAGGTGAGGGCAAAAGCTGCGGGGAGACAAAGGAAGGAGGAATATATATTAGAGTGTGCAAGTCCCTGATCCAGTGTGCCTGAGGGGAGAGGGGCAGAGAGACTTTGGGGCTAGACTACTTCCAGTTCCTGGGGTTTAGTATCACTTCCTGGATAAGGACTTCGAGTTTTACTTAAGTGAGGTAGGGAGTCACTTGAGTGTGTGTGTGTGTGTGTGTGTGCATGCGCGCACGTGTGTTCACATGTGTGTGCACACGAGTATGCTTACATGTGCATTTTTTGCATGAATTCTATGTGATGGATTTGTCTGTGTGTCTACATGAATCAAAACAGGAGAAACTCATCAGGAACAATTGAAAATATTCTTAGTGACTGGCCTTTTGTTCAAGTGTTTATGTACAGAAGGGAAAAAATAATCCAGAGAGATTAATCAACTCCCCCTTAGACCAGTAGCAGTTGGCAGAAGAATGTGAGGATCTTAATTATAGCTAAAAAATCTTCCCAGTGCTTTTGCTTCAACTAAGAGGAAGGACATACAGGAAAAGGATCAAAGCAATCTAGAAGGGAAGGGATTCTACCTGGATTATTAATGATATACAGATAAATACTAAGTATTTAGAAAATGCACTTAATACTCTTACCATAGCAAACAGCTTAGTTTAGCCTGGCTTACCTTAAGCATGTACAGAACTCTACCATTTGCCTATAGTTGGGCTACATCATTAAGCATAATGCTCATTTGATTGTAGCCTGACTACACACACACACACACACACACACACACACACACACACACCATAGGAGATGCTCAGTAAATATCTCCTGCAGGAATGAGTGAATGAATAATTGAAAGAAAAATAAAAAGTTATAAAAAGTTTCAGGCAGAGGCTTTAAAAAGAGGGAAATGGAGTGTTAACCAGGTGAGATTTGCCATCATGTACCACCTGGTATTAACAGTGGGCATGGAGTGACTGGCTGTTCCTACACTGCTCTGAGAGGCACTGTTGACATTCTGTTAATTAAGAATGAAACAAAATAGGGGCTAGGCAGGTGATCTGGAGTTTGACAGTGCTTGTGAGTTCGGTTCCTTGCACCCATGTTCAGTGTGGCACATAATCACCTGTAATGCCAGCTCCAGGGGATCTGCTGCCCCCCTTTGGCTTCTGAGGGCACCTGCATGAACTGGGGCACATACAGGCAAGCAGGCACATATATCTATGCATTTATATACACATAAAAAACCCAGACATGGTGATGGATGACTTTAATTCCAATACTCAGAAGGTAGAGGTGGGTGGATCTCTATGAGTTCAAGGCCAGCCCGGTCTACACATGAGTTCCATACAAGCCAGGGCTACAAAGTGAAACTCTGTCTAAAAAAAAAGAGGGGACCCCAGGACTCCTTGGATACTCTAGGTGACACCAGATCTCTGTTCTGAGGCACAGCTGCTTTCAGTACTAATGATACTACCAGAGCACTGATTAGGTACTCAGGGCTCAGCGAAGAATGAGGGACTTATCTAGATCTCAGAAGTCTACAGGGATGTATCTGAACCCTGCATTCCAAAGCCTAGAGTGAGGAAAGGCAAGCTAGGCTCTGCAAGGAGGAAATGAATGCCTGCTATCAATGCAGATCAGACCCCGGCTTCCTGCCCCAGCAGCTTGACACCCACATGAGACCCTGCATTATCTTCCGAGACCTCATTTCCATGCTTCCCTCAGCCGCCTCTCTCCTTTATTCTCTGCCTGGCTTTAACTCTTATTTCATCTTTATTTAGTCGGTTCTTCTTGCTCAGCCTCTTATCTCTTAGAGCTTCCGCAAGGACTTTGCATATTACGGAGTCTTGGCAGAGGGTACACTTTTTTTTTTCTGAATCTGTTCTTTCACTTGAGTTCATTTATTTGTTTTAAAAAATCATCATCTGAGGCTTCATTTGAGTGTGATGCTGCATTGAGGTTATTTCTCCCTTTATCCAGTGTTTACTGAGGTTTTTCTTTGTTCTTTTGTGTGTGTGTGTGTGTGTGTGTGTGTGTGTGTGTGTGTGTGTGTGTACCAGGAGCTGTGTGAAATGGTAGCAGAATAGTGTTCATCCACTTGAAAATTGAGAGTTCGGAAAGAGGCACTTGCAGGTCATATTTTAAAATGACTTGAATGCCAGGCATGGTAATTCTTGACCACAATCCCAGCACTGTGGATGCCGACACATGAGGACTGCTAGTTCAAGGCTAGCCTGGGCTACTTTATTAGTTACTTCTCTTGTCATTCTATGTACCTGAAAAGAAGCAACTTAAGGGAGGAAGGGCTTATTCTGACTCACAGTTTAAGAAGGGATCATCATGGTGGAGAAGGTGTAGCTACAGACTGCTCCATGGCAGCAGGACTGTGAGGCTGCTTGTTCACATCTCAGTGGGTCAGGAAGCAGAGAAATGGAGGGTGCTAATATTTAGCTGATGCTCTATTCTTTGCCTTTTATTTCTTAAAAAGCCCATGGATGGTACTACTTATATCCAGGGTAGGTATTTTCTCCTCAACTAATCCTCTCCAGAAATGCCCCTCCCCGGCACACTCAAAGTGCATCTCATTAATGTCATAGTTGTTTCTTGGTGTATGAGGTTTTTTTGTTTTTTTTTTTTTTTTTTTTTACAGGGTTTCATTATGTAGGCATGGCCTGGAACTTGTTATGTAGACCAAGTTGGCCTTGGATTCACAGAGATTGTTTGCCTGTGCCTGCTACATGCTATAGGAATGAAGGTGTGAGCCACTGTGCATGACTTTGAATGCATCCCTCCCCCCACTTGAGACCGAGTTTCTCTGTGTAGCTTTGAATGTTCTGGAACTCACTCTGTAGACTAGACTGGCTTAAAACTCACAGGGATCAACCTGCCTTTACCTCTCAAGTTCTGGAATTAAAGGTGTACACTACTACCACCTGACTGAATGCATTTCTTAGCCTAATCTAGTGGACAATGAAGATTAACTATGACAGCCACATAGCAAGTTACAGGCCAGCCTTGGCTACATAGTCAGCACAAACAAGCAAACTGTCAACAAATGGCTACTTAAAATTGAATACACAGGGGGAACATTTAATGGGAGTAAGGTAATTAGCAAGAGGTGGAAGAGGGGAGAAAAGAGGGCAATGAAGTGAATATCTGCAAAATACATCCTTTATTTTGTATTCCAATTATTAGTAAGGGGCTGAGGAGATGGCACAGTTGGTAAATACCTGCTGCACAAGCATGAGGACCTGAGTTCAAATCCCCAGCATCCATATGAAAGTTGGAATACTGTGGTTCAGGTTTAAACCCTAGTGCTAGGAGGTAAGAGACAAAATGGATCCCCAGAGTTCATTGGCCACCCAGTCTAGACAATTAGTGAACTCCATCAGGTTCAGTGAGAGACCCTGTCTCAAAAATAAGGTGGAAGGATAGACATCATCTGATGTTGACCTCTGGTGTTTGCATGCATGCACACATGTATACATACCCAATATGAACATGTACATATACTGCACACAATTTAATAAAATTGAAGTGCATAATATATGTGTTCCTTTTTAGGTATTATTTATAAGACAGGAATTGCCATATCACACTCTCTGCTTTATTCTCTTGAGACAGGGTCTCTTACTGAACCTAGAGCTATACTGGTGGTAGGGAAGTCCCATCCATCCCCCCATCTCTGGCTCCTGCCCCTAGCACTGGGTTTGCAAGCAGTTGTCCTTTTTTTTTTTAATGAGCACACTAAGATCCAAACTTAGGCCTTCATGTGTATGCATCAAGTGATCTTATCACTAGGCAATCTTTTCACCCTAAAGCATCTTTATTTTTCATGCTAGGGTTTAGAACTTGGTGCTTGACTTGTGGTAGGTAAGTGTTCTACCACTGAGCTACTCTCCTAGCCTTTCTTTCTGTTCTTTATTATCCTCTATGTAGGGCTGGTGTTATGGGGCTGGAGAGATGTCTTAGTGGCTTGGGAGGGGGGGTTTGCTGCTCTTCCAGAGGCTCCAAGTTCATGTCTGGCAGCTCATAACTGCCATTCCAGCACTAGGTGACCTGACACCTTTTCTTGTCCTCTCAGCCTTCTCATGCATCTGGCATATACTCACATCCACATTAAAGAAAAAGTTTGGTGCCATTCTTTTTTTCAAATGTTTGCAAGTGTCCATTGGTGAAATTCTTCACAGGCGCAGGTTTCTCTGTGGAAGGCTTTTGCTTTCAGGCTTTTGCTTTTACTAATTTTTAAAAAGCAGATAAGGGGTCACTCCAATTTCATCTTTTCTAATAACAGTCTTAATAAGCAGTGCATTTCTAGGCACCCATCTGTTTCATTTAAATGCTTAAGTTTATTTGCATAAGATTTGATAATCCCATGATTTTGTTGCTTTGTAGACTTTGGTGACATAGTGACACCTTTCTTTGTCATCCTGATGCCATGTACACCCTCTCTTTCTAGACAGTTCTATGAGGTCAGCCATTTTATTTTATTTTTT
>JAQHUG010000084.1:4562752-4580820 GCA_028555095.1 Dicrostonyx torquatus
CACACACACACACGTTACGTCTGTGTTGCGTGAATTAGAAAGCACTCTGCCAGTGGATGTGTCCCTTGTCTCTTCTTCAGTGTGGCATCTTAGACTAGTAAAAGCAATCTTCCTCTAAACACCCAGATGCTTTTGTTTCTTTGCCTTCCCTCACAGCCTCATTCCCAGAAAGCACACTGCCCAAACCCTGATGTCTAAAACCACCTTTGCTCCCAGCCTTTGGGGGTTCAATTGGGCCATGCTGGAGACCCCTAAGGTGAGCATTGCTCCAGGGAGCAGATGACCTGAGCACTCTGGGAACTCCTGAAAAGAAGCAAACCTATTTGAAGTCACCTTTTCAGTCCAGAACATTTATTCTGGTGAAATCTTTTTCCTGCCCCAATTCACTCACTGCAAAAACTAACATAATTTATCTTGGATGCAGACATCAGCTTGGTGTTGGCTGGTTTCTTTTCTTTTCTTTCTTTCTTTCTATTTTTTTTTTGCTCAAGTAGCAGCTAAGTCCAAATCACTTGAAGAAAAAGAGGAGAAAAAAACCTCATATCACGTTGCCAATTTGCAATCTGGAAATAAAAATTAATATGCACATTACCACAAGGGCTGGGAAGAGATAGGCAACAGAGGATGCCCCATCAGAGTTTCCTGCTCCCTGTTTGTGTTGCAGTCACAGACAGGTTTGGTTTTGTTATAGGATCAGGAGACCTTAGACTACTGGGTGCTCCGAGCTGCAAAGGAAGGCATTTGGAATAAGACAGGGGAGAGAGGGCAGACTTGTGGTCTCTTGTTATCCCCATGATAATTCAGGAAACAGGGCAGGTAAACCTTCTGCAGGTCAGAAACACCTCCAAGGTCACACACATCCCCAGAATAGCAGAGTGAGGGTTGGATGAGGCCACCCAGATGCTCACATTATGCTGTTCATGGCTGCCCTGTAGGACTGGAAGTTTGGTGGTGACTCTGTGGCCTCTGTTTCATGCTCTCTCCATGTGGGACTGGCCACAGGGTCCCCTACAGACTGGCATCCCTTTGGACCCATTGACTTGGGGAATCAACACATCCCATAGAAGGACATTAATAGTGTTGCAGCAAAATGACCTCTCCTGGGGCTGGGGAGGTGGCTCAGTTGATAAAATTACTTGTCACGTAAGCATGAGGACCCAAGTTCCCCACCGTTCATGTAAGAGCTGGCCTGGGCAAAGAGCATGTGTCATTAAGAGCTGAGGAAGCAGAGACAGGAAGATCCCTGGTACCTGACGCTTGCTGGCCAGGCCTCTGAGCCCATCAGTGAGTTCGTGGACCAGTGAGGGACTTGTCTTGGGAAGCAAGGTGGAGAGTGATCAACCAGGTCACCTGATGCTCACCGCTGGCCTTCGTGTAAACGCACATATCTGACCCCCAAAAGCAAAGCAAAGCCGAACAGAAAAAATAGTCTATATTTTTCTTTTTTTCACATGGCCTCTTTGTAAATCTCACCAAAGACCTTTGGAATGGAGACCCCTTTCTCAACTGCTGTGGCAAGAGACCCCCACTCCCCCCAAAAGCAGTCATTTCTTTCATTTTGTACAGATATGGACCAAGCTAAGATAACTTTGCTTCTATCCTTAAAGAAGTGTTTAGTGCTCAGCCCTAAATGGACATCTACTCCAGCCTTACAAGGCTCAGGTAGGATCACTGAAGGTGAAAGGCTGGTAGCAGAAAGATTGCAAGGGCAGAGGAATGGGACTAAGGGCTGTTGTAGAGCTCTTTCTCCTGGACATGGCATGGGTGTGGCATCCATGAACTCACGGACCCGCACAAGATTGAGCACATCAACATTTCATCGTGGACAGGGGAGGGGGTCCATAAGGCCCTGGCCCTAGACCAGTGGTTCTCAACCTTCCTAATGCTGTGACCCTTTAATACAGTTCCTCATGTCGTGGGGACCCCCAACCATAAAATAATTTTTGTTACTACTTATAACTTTAATTTAGTTAGTTAGAAATCATAATGTAAATGAATCATATCTCTGTTTTCTGGTGGTCTTAGGCGATCCCCATGAAAGGTCACTATACCCTCAGGGATTGTGACCTACATGTTGAGAACCTCTGCCCCAGGGGCTATACTCACACTCCACACTTTCCTGCCTCCAGAGTTAAAACATTTTTTTTCCATGAGTGAGGAAGTTGCTCATTTCAGAGCTGACAGAAGACTTGAAGGTGATTTATGTAGGCCAAGCAGGGCCAAAGGCCCGTGTAGGTCAGGTCAGCAGTACTCCCTTCCCAGGATGGACGAACAGCTTGGCCAAGACCCCAAGATTCTGAAGACGCTTATTAAAGGCTGTATGCAGATGGTAACCCTGCCTTCCCTGCCTATGATGGACTTGTTTGCAGGGCTAGGAACATTCTGGGACAGAAGTAGATGGCTGGGGTTTCCCAGGCTGCCTGTCCAGTGAGTAATGGTCCCCTGCCAGCAGCTGATATGTGCTACAGAGAGGCTCAAGCTAGGGCATATGTTTGTGTGTGTGTGTGTGTGTGTGTGTGTGTATTCTTTATACTTTATACACATATATAATATTCTTTGAACAAAGAATTATTTTATTATTATTATTATTATTATTATTATTATTTATTCTCTTTTCATCCCACCAAATCTTCTCTTCTCCTCAAGCTTCCCTCCTACATCCATGGCCTTTTTTGTGACCTACTGGCATTTAATTATGGGTTGCCTGCATGAGCATGGGTGTGGGGTTATTTGCTTTAGTGGCAGCAATGAACTAATACACATACCACTGAGGAATAAGACCTCCCTCCCTGCAACCGTCTGTAGACCACCTGTGAGGCCTGGGGCCTTATGGACTCTTTCCCTGTCCATGATGCAATGCTGGTGGACTCAGTCTTATTCTGGTCTTGGGTGGGAACCACTGTGGTGAGTCTAGACACAATGGCCGTGCCGTGTCTAGAAGACAGTGTTTTAAAAGAGTGGTACTTGTTCCCATCACCCTGCTCTTCAATTGTTTCCAGTCCCTCTTCTGTGATGTTCCCTGAGCCTTAAAGGGGTGGAAGAGATGTCCCCTTTATGGTTGAGTACCAAACAATCACTTGCTCTCAGCACTTTGGCCAATCATGAATCTCTGCATTAACAGTCACTTACTACAAAGAGAATCTTCTCCTACTAAGGTTGACAGCAGCACTAATCTATAGATATAAGTATGAACATTTAGAGAACAGTTTGGCATCGTGTCCATAGGTCCCTTCTCCCAGGGCCTATGACCTCCCCAGCTATGGGCTTTTGTGAAGGTTTGTAATGTCAGATACGAATGGATCAGAACTCAAAGACAAGCAGAAAGTGTTTGGTTACTCCTATAACTATCATGCCACTACTGTGCCTTTGAGCACACCTTGTCAGGCATATTGGTATAGCGATTCATCGAGGTCACAGCTGGGAGAGACTATTGTCAACTCTCCTCTCTCAGCAGCTTGAATACCAAATTCTAGCTCTTTGACATCTTTGAGGCAGAAAAGTGATCTCTTCAGACCTTGAGAGTGTCAGTGCTTTGACCTTGGTGTTCCCACCCTCCAGAGCTGTGAGGTGTATTTCTGTTGTTTCTGGATGACCCCGTTCATGGCATCTAGTTACAGAGCTCAGAGGCTCTGAGACCTGTGACTTTCTTTATGCTTTCCTGAGTTCAGATCAGGCTGTCCCTGATCATATTTGAGGGTAAATGTGGAAGAGGAAGAAAACCAGGGCTTCAAGTCTGACCTGGGTTGGAATCCTGACTTTGTTTCTCAATGACTGAAGGATTCTAAAATAAAGATTTAACCTCCAGTCTCACTTTCTCATTTGGGGGGATTGCTTAGATTATGTCAATGAAGAGGTTCCCCTGCCCCTAGATTTTCACCTTCCTCTTCTCTCTTTCCTTCACCTTATCTCTCTTGTTACTGTCTGGGAGAAGGAGCATTCTGGAGTTGTAGATAAGCCTTCCATGGGTACAACTGGCTACTAAGTCCAGAACAGTGTCCAGGAGCTGTTCCCAAAGCGGGGGTATCCATAGCACTGCTGAAGCAAGGGGAATTTCAAAGAACTAGAAGGGTCCTCAGTAGCTCTGCAGTGGGGATAGTAGATAGCTTGTGAGAATCTCACTCTGTATTGGTTGTTGATCCCCTCTCCCCACGTTTTACATCGATGACCCCATGAACAGCTTAGTGCCACTGTCCTGGACCTGGCCACTAAATACACCTAAGCAGACTGCTTATAAGAGTCACTTCCACACCATCACACCTGTGTATCCTGACCTAGCACTTCCTTTTAGAGACAACAGGGCAAGAGGATGGAAGTGGGGCTGGGGTGCTGGTTATGTTTCAAGCACAGGAACCTGAGTTTGACACCTCGAGAATCCATGTAAAGAAGTCAGGCAGAGGGTAATGCACCTGTAATTTCTGTGCAGGAGAGGCAGAGACAAGCAGATCTCTGGGGCTCCCTGGTCAGCCATCTTAGCCTAGTCAGTGAGCTTGACTTGAGGATTGTAAGAGATCCTTCTCTCTCTCTCTCTCTCAAAAAAAAAGTACAGAGGAGCTGGAGAAATGGCTTAGCAATTAAAAGCACTTGCTGCTTTGTCAGAGACCTGGGTTTGATTTCCAGAACCCACATGGCAGCTCACAACTGTCTGTAAGTCCAGTTCCAGAAGATCCAATGCTCTCTTCTGGGCTCTAAGAGGCGCCAAACATGCACATGGTGCACAGGCATACATACAGGCAAAATACTCATGCATATAAAATAAAGTAATTAAAGCAAAAAGAAAAGGAGCAGAGTGTCTAAGGAATGAGAGCTGAGATTTATGTCTGGTCTCTGCATGCATGCATATACATGAGTACACTTGAATATACACACATACAGAGCCAAGATTTATCTCTGGTATCAGCATGCATGCATGCATAATTATGCACTAGAACACACACAGACATGCACAGACATAGACACTCTCTCTGTCTCTGTCTCTCTCTGTCTCTGTCTCTCTCTCTCTCTCTCACACACACACACACAGAGCTGAGATTAATCCCTTGTATCCGCATGCATGTGTGCACAATGCACTAGTACACACATAGACACACACACACAGAAAGAGAGAGAGAAGAATATAAGTGGCTCCCTCAAGGTCATGCAGTGGCTGGGATGGGATACACTCCAGCTTGAGCTCGCTCCCCATGCAGAGAGAGGGGTGTAGTCTCAGGACAGGTATGTGTTCCCTGTTAGGAAAAGAAAAATTTGTTTCCTAAGGAGGTTGATTTTCTTTAGATTGTTTTGACTGTTTACTCCACAAGAGTTCCCTTCTGGATCTTGTTTATGTAGCATTCTGCAGATTGACTGTTTCTTATCGTCCTTTTACAATCAATGAAAGATTAAACACACACACACCACCCCCCTAGTCTCCTTCAGAACACGTGGCTTGGCTTCTCTGCCTCTTCCAGGGCCCCTCCCATGGGTGAGATTTTAAACATGATGAATTACTGTGGTCAGCCGCAGCAGCGGGCTGTGCCCAGGGGAGCGGGCCCTTGGCTCCTTGATCAGCCTGGAACTCTCCAGCAGGCTGGCCAGCCTGCAGCACTTGCAGACATTGTTGCTGCTGCTGTGGCCACTGCTGCTGCATTGCCCCTATTCCAACAGAGACATCACAAATCACAATGGGGACATGTCCAATCCCTGGCCTGGCAGAGCAGAGAGGAGAGGTAGGTGCCATGGCCAGCTGGCTAAAATGCTTCTGGTCGTTCTGGGGGTTGGATCCCCTCCCCTGGACCTGGCAGCATTGTAGTGTTTCTTCAAGTGGATCCTGTGGTGTGGATGTCCCTAGGGCGCTAGATACTCTGACTCATGGAGTGGTATTATGCTGTCGATCCACGAGCATTTGCACAATGAGACATTTACATCATATGCTATGCAGTATCTAGACTGGGAGGACAAGTTCCCGACTTCTGGGTTTGCATTCTAGTAGAGTTGCAATCCCCTGGGAGAGACATTACTAGGAAGCACATTAATCCAACTAGCAAATGCTTCAGATACCTGGTGGGCTTCTGATTGTCTGATTATGGTTGCAGGTCACTGGCCAGTGAGCTCTAGACCTGGAAGATGGGGAAATCTTTGCAGGGCCTGAAGGTTAGGAAGTAACATTTGCTCATTACCCACTTGGTACGGGAGAGTCTTCCTCTGTGAAGGAGACTTGAGTGTAGCCCCATTTTGTGGATCAGTCACAGGCCTAGAGAGTCCAAAGGCTCCCTAAATGGTAAGTGGTAAGCCTAGCAGTGAGCCCCAGGTTTTCTTGACTGTGACTCCTAATGACTTGGTGGTTCTGGTGAGTTTAAGCTGGAACTGGGGAACAGGCTGGGCCAAGGAAGACAGATGCATTCGGGTTAGACATTACTGTTAAAGGTCTGGACTTAGATGTTTCAAGCCCCCCTCCTATCTCCAAGATAAAAGAGAGGAGAAACCCACACAATGCAAGTCTCCCTGGGCCCTCTAGACTGCCCAGCTGTTCAAAGCAAGGGTTCTGGCTTCTCCACCATTAAACAGACTCCTAAGGAGGAGCAAAAAGTGATCCTGCTTCCCAGGGCTTTGCTCTCCATCTGCCATTTGTGACTCAGGCAGCCCGGCTCCCCCAGCGACTACCTGGTTCAGGTGAGCTACTTGACTCTCCTGAGACTCAGTTTCTTTGTACATGGGGATGATAATGGCAGCCACATTTGAGAGTGTTGAAGGGACTAAATAAGATAGCAGTATGTCGATGATCCCTTGAGTGGAGTAATCAGAAGAATTAGCTTTGCTTTTTAATAAGTGCATGTGTGTGCAGGTGCACATGCACATGTCTGCCTATGTATGTGGAGGTCAAAGGTCAGTCTCAGGTGTTGCTCCTCAGGCACTACCTACCCTCTTTTTAAAGACAATATCTTTCACAGGCCTGGAATTTACCACATAGGCCAGGTTGACTGGCTCCAAAACCCCATAGATCCTTCTGTCTCTACCTCCCCATTGCTGGAATTACAGGCTCAAATGGCTATGCCTTTTTTTTTTCTTTTAGTGTGGGTTTTGGGGATTGAACTCAGGTCGTTATGCATGCAGGCAAACACTTTACTGACACAGTCATCTTCCTCATTTTCCATGCGTATTTTATTTAAATATGTAACCATCGTTTAAAGTTGCTATGTTTATTTAATTACTGTGTACATTGCATTTTCTTTATTAGACTTTCTAGAAAGCCTGGAATACGACACAGAGAGGCTGATGAGAAGCCTGCAGGCTAACATGGGTATGGCTTCAAATTTGCTAGTCCTCTGCTTCAGCCACTCTAGTTCTGGGAATACAGGTGTTTACCACCACACTCAGTTGGATTTCTTTTTTGAAATGTATTGGACATTTCAAGTTGCCCTGACATCTTTGTCGTTGGCCTGGTTCCACAGTAAATGGGTTCTCCATCAACCTTCCACTTCATGGGAGGATCATCTTGTCCAATTCACGTTCCACTATTGTTTGCAAACCAGCCCCTTTCCACCCCTTCTGCATGAGCACATACACCCCACTCTCCCATGTGAAGGCCAGAGGAAAGCTTTACGTGTTGGTCCTCACCTCCCACCTTGTTTGGAGACAGGGTCTCTGTTGTTCTTCTGCTGTGTGCACCAGGCTAGCTGGATCTTGAGCTTTTGGAGTTTCTCTTGTCTCCACCTCCCATTTTTACTGTATGATGGCTAGGATTATAGTTGTGTGCCATTATGCTTGGCTTTACATAGGCTCTGGGGAGTCTGGACTTGGGTGGATCCTTCCCTTCCTTCCTTCCTTCCTCCCTCCCTCCTCTCTCCTGCCCTCCCTTCCTTCCTCCCTTGCTCCCTTCCTTCCTTCTTTTCTTTTTGAGAAAGTGTTTCTTTGTGTAGCCTGCACTGTACTAGAACTTGTTTTGTAAGACCAGGCTGGCCTCGAACTCGGAGATCTGTTCACCTCTGCCTCATAAGTGCTGGGATTAAAGATGTATGCCAAGCAGTAGCCTGGCTGGACTTAGAGCTTCATGGCCTGCTTGGCTTTTTCTACCAAACCATCCCACCCAGCCCAATTTATCTAATTCTTCTGTTCCATCTTAAAAAATGACTCTTTCTCTCCACTCTCAACTCCTCCCTCAATGTTTTAAAATAGCACTATAGGACCCTTCAATAGGAGCACGTGTAGAGGTTCCCACATTTAATTGCTATAGCAGTTTGGAGCTGGACTGACAGCATGAAAATCAATGGAGATCTTTATAAAAATATAGATTCCAGGGTTCCACTCCTGTGAATTCTGATTTAAGAGGTCTGCGGAAAAATATCAGGAAGCTTCTCATTTTTAAATCGAGTTGCTAAGCGCAGCTAGTTCAAGGAGAAAGTGTCTTTCAAGCCATTGCCACTTAATGGGGCAAGAGATGAAGTTCTTGTTTCTGTCTGTCCTTTCTGGGTGGGATGGCAGACTGGAGAGATCGGGGTGAGAAAAGCAGAAATGAGCTGGGGGATGTTCATGGAGTTGAACCTTCTTCTTACATCCTCACTTGGAATTAGAGCCGAGTTCCTGCTGGTCCTGGTCTCCCACATTGCCTGCACCCCCAGAGCTCCAGACTGTCACCTCTCTGCTTCCCTTGTGGGATGCCCAGTGCAATCTAATTACAGTGATTTGTGGGGGCTGCAGCCCACAGAGCATTTGTATGGATTTTGCTCAGCATGCATCATTTAGTTCCCACTTCCCAGGAGGCTGGGGTAATTGACAGAGCCAGTGGGATGATTAGGCTTTCTAGGGAGGGTCTGCAAAGGCCTCAGTTTCCCCATGCTCTAAAGTCACCTGCCTAAATTTCAGTGTCAGCTTGTTAGCAACTCCAGAGATCCCAGTGACAGATTTCAGGTCACATGGGCTGGAAAGCTTCTCAGGGGATTTTGCTATTAGAAGCCCAGGGACCATGGCTGGAGACACACCGTGACAGGCCCTGTAAATGATGTGGAGACTGGAGGGCCAAGAGCATCAGGGCATCGGGATGGCAAGATGGCTCAGTGATTAAACACACCGGCTGCTCTTCCAGAGGTCCTGGATTCAATTCCCAGGACCTACAGAGCCATAATTTAACTCCAGCTGCAGGACATCTAATTCCTTCCATGGGCAAAACTCCACTACACATGAAATAATAAAATTAATAATAATTATAGCTGTGAGTAGTGGTATACGCCTTTAATCCTAGCACTTGGGAGGCAGAGGTAGGTGGATTACTCTGAGTTTGAGACCAGCCTGTTCTGCATAGAGAGTTCCAAGACAGGCAGGGCTACATGGAGAGACCCTGCTTCCTCTTCCCCCCACCAAAAAAGAAAGAAGAAGGCATCATCAGGGAAGACTCTCTCTCTCTCTCTCTCTCTCTCTCTCTCTCTCTCTCTCTCTCTCTCTCTCTGTGTGTGTGTGTGTGTGTGTGTGTGTGTGTGTGGAAGGTTAGGTGTCAACATGGAGACTAGATGATTANCCACCAAAAAAGAAAGAAGAAGGCATCATCAGGGAAGTCTCTCTCTCTCTCTCTCTCTCTCTCTCTCTCTCTCTCTCTCTCTCTCTCTCTCTCTCTCTGTGTGTGTGTGTGTGTGTGTGTGTGTAGAAGGTTAGGTGTCAACATGGAGACTAGATGATTAAATGACTTGGGTCCTAAGCTGATTGTATCAGGACCCTGAGAACATTCTTCCAAAGTTCCGTTTCTTCTACAAGGGCCTAGGAGTAGACCTCAGATTTAAGATTGTAGATTCAGACTATGTAATATTAATATTTAAATGGATTGTATGGGTTTTCTCGGGTGGAAATGGGGGTGCCAGTTTGACTCACTAATATCCCTGCTTGTGTCTCTAACCAGGCTTGGGGACTCCTGCCTTCTATATTACATCTACATACGACCCTAAACTTCTGTAGAAGCATTAAAAACTGTAAAAATTACACCCTTATTTTATGTGAATGTGTGTGCATGTGAGGGGCGCAGGAATGGTGTGCATGCAGAAGTCAGGTTCTCTCTTTCCACCATGTGGATTCTGGGAATTGAACCCAGGTCATCAGCCTTGGCAGTAGGCACCTTTACCTCCTTAACCATCTCACTGGCCCCTTGGAGAACCATTTTGAAAACCACTGGGCTTGATGGTGATGGAGAGTCTCTGTAAGCTAACATTCAGTAATTCTGAGTTTGAGTCTTTTCATTCAGACACAGACCTACACTCTGGGAGCCTCTTTCAAAGAACAGAGACTCCAGTCAGGCATTTCATCTCCCACCCCCATAAGAGCTAATTTCAAAGTCTGTCTGCTGGTAATGGTGGTGGGGTGGTGGTGGGCCTTTCTGAATTCTACATAGAAAATTCTAGAAAACCATTGCTTGAATTGGAAATGTACAAACTCTATTCTTTTTTGTTTATTGTTTTTTATTGAACTATACATTTTTCTCTGCTCCCCTCTCCTTCTACCCTCTCCCATGCTCCCAATTTACTCAGGAGATCGTCTTTTTCTACTTCCCATGTAGTTTAGATCCATGTATGTTTCTCTTAGAGTCCTCATTGTTGTCTAGGTTCTTTGGGATTGTGAATTGTAGGCTGGATTTTCTGTGCTTTATGTCTAAAAGCCACTTCTGAGTGAGTACATATGATATTTGCCTTTCTGGGTTGGGGTTACCTCACTCAATATGATGTTTTTTAGATCCATCCATTTACCAGAAAATTTCAAGATGTCATTATTTTTTTCTGCTGTGTAGTACTCCATTGTACCACATTTTTCTTATTCATTCTTATTCATGTCGAGGGGCTTTTAGGTTGTTTCCAGCTTCTGGCTATGACAAATAATGCTGCTATGAACATAGTTGAGCAAATGTCCTTGTGGCACGATTGAGCATCCTTTGGATATATACTCAGTGGTATTGCTGGGTCCTGAGGTAGGTCGTTATCTAATTTTCTGAGAAATAACCATACTGATATCCAATGGGGCTGTACCAGTTTGCACTCCCACCAGCAATGCAGGAGTGTTCCCTTTACCCTACATCCTCTCCAGCATAAGTTGTCATCAGTGTTTTTGATCTTGGCCATTCTTACAGGTGTAAGATGGAATCACAGAGTTGTTTTGATTTGCATTTCTCTGATGACTAAGGATGTTGAACATTTCCTTAAGTGTCTTTCAGCCATTTTAGATTCCTCTGTTGTGAGTTCTCTGTTTAGGTCTGTACCCCATTTTTTATTGGATTATTTGTTCTTTTGATGACCAATTTTTTGAGTTCTTTGTATATTTTGGAGATCAGCCCTCTGTCCAATGTGGGGTTAGTGAAGATCTTTTCTCATTCTGTAGGCTGTCGTTTTGTCATGAAGACCATATCCTTTGCTTTACAGAAGCTTCTCAGGTTCAGGAGGCTCATTTATTAATTGTTTCTCTCAGTGTCTAGGCTACTGGGGTTATATTTAGGAAATGGTCTCCTCTGCTAATGCATTCAAGTATACTTCCCACTTTCTCTTTTATGAGGTTCAGTGTGGTTGGTTTTATGTTGAGGTCTTTGATCAATTTGGACTTGAGATTTGTGCATGGTGATAGATATGGATCTATTTTCATTCTTCTACATGTTGATATCCAGTTATGCCAGTACCATTTGTTGAATATGCTTTCTTTTTTCTATTTTGTATTTTTTGCTTCTTTGTCAAAACTCAGGTGGTTTTAGGTGTGTGAATTGATATCTGGATGTTCGATTCAGTTCCATTAGTCCTCCTGTCTGTTTTTATGCCAATACCAGGCTGTTTTCAGTGTTGTAACTCTGCAGTAGAGTTTGAAGTCAGGAATTGTGATGCTTCCAGACATTCCTTTATTGTATAGGATTGTTTTGGCTGTCCTGGGTATTTTGCTTTTCCATATGAAATTGAACATTGTTCTTTTGAGGTCTGTGAAAAATTTTGCTGGGATTTTGATGGGCATTGCATTGAATCTGTAGATTGCTTTTGGTAAGATTGCCATTTTTACTATGTTAATTATATCTACCCAAGATCATGGGAGATCTTTTCATTTTCTGGTGTCTTTTTCTATTTTTTTCTTCAAAGTTTTAAAGTTCTTTTCATACAGGTCTTCCACTTGTTTGGTTAGAGTTACTCCAAGATATTTTATGCTATTTATGGCTATTGTGAAGAGTGATGTTTCTCTGATTTCTTTCTCAGCCCATTTATCTTGTGTGTAAAGGAAAGCTACTGAATTTTGCGAGTTAATCTTATATTCTGCTACATTAATGAAGGTCAAACTCTATTATTGTAATCATTCCCTAAGTAAAATAGCATTTCAGTAACTTAGGCGGCATTGTATCTCATCAGGTATTATAAGTCACTTAGAACTCATTCAAGTAGATGGAAGGGTGTGTAATGGATTATTAAAAATTGCTGCAGGATCCCTGGGGGTGGCAGGCAGCAGAAATGCTGCAGGTCCCCAAGCGGTGGTAGTGGGCCATGTGGTGGCAGGCAGGGGGCAGCAGGTTCCGAGAGCAGCCAGTCCCAGGCAGGGAAGTCGCATGAGACCAGGCTCTGAAGGTGGCTGGTCCTGGTGGCATCCTCGGAGGTGAGCCATGTGTCGGCGGGCGAGAGACAGATGGATAGGCACACCATGCAGAGTGAGGTTGGATATATATTTAGTGCTTATGGAAGGGAGGGGAGAAGGGGAGAAGAGCAGAGAAGGAGAGAGAGAAAGAGAGAGAGACAGAGAGAGAGAGAGAGAGAGAGAGAGAGAGAGAGAGAGAGAGGGAGAGACGGAAGCTGCCTCTCCAAGAGGAAGATAGAAAAGAGAGAGAGACTAAGACTGCAAGCAGGAAGACCTGCCTACCTCAGCAGATGGGCAAGGGAATGGGCGTGGCTTGTCTCTTAAAGAGACAGAACAATCATTACAGGGTGCACATGACTATGCGAGTCCTATGACATTTTATCTTTTAAATACTTAAAAATGTTTTTATTTTAAATGTCTTGGTTAATTTCTTGTTTTGTAGCACAAATTAAAATTGTATACAATTAAAACACTTATTTTTATCTGTGTGAGTGTTTTGCCTTTATGTATGTATATGTGCTGTGTGTGTAGTGTCTGAGAAGTTCCAAAGAAGACCTTGAAACCCTTGGAGCTGGGGTTATAGACAGTTGTGAGCTGTCATGTGGGTGGTAGAAAAGAAGAACCTGGGTTCTCTGGAAGAGCAGCCAGTGCTCTTAGCTTCTGAACCATCTCTCCAGCTTCCCTTTTCATAATTTTGTTGTTATATGTTCATAGCATGTAATGTTACTGCTGTAGATAATGTTTTTTTGATTATATCTGTCCTCATTAACTCATCCCCCCCTTTTTTTTTAAAAAATTGTCTCTAATCTTCTTTCTCACCCCAACTATGCCCTTTCTACTTTCACATCACTATTTTCCTGGATCTCCTGAAAGACTTTTAAACCTGACAATTTAATAAGGTTTATCAGCATCCTTCAATAATGAGCCTGCAGAGAAAGCAGCTGGAAAAAAACCCATTTACAACATTCTCCTCTCAAAACCACAAAATAGCCAGAAATATACACGAACAAAAAAAGGAAAAGACTTCTATAATGCAAGCTATGAACACACTGTGGAGAGAACTGAAGAAGACACTAAAGATGGAGGGAACCCCACGTTTGTGGATTGGCAGAATTAATATGGCTCAATGACAGTATTACTGAAAATGGTTCAGATTCAGTTCAACTCCTATTAAAATTGCAAATGACATTCTTGACAGAAGTAGAAAATATAACCATAAAATTCACAGGAAACCACAAAGTCTCCAAGTAGACCAAACAATCCTGAGCAAAAGAGAGTGGTGCTGGAGGGACCACAGTATCTGATCTCAAGTTATTCTACAAAGATAGAGTAGCAAAAGGGTACAGTCCCTTGCTTGTCCTTGCTGGACTGTGGACCATCTTGATCTTGTGTAGATAACCACAGGTGCTGTGAGTTCTTGAGGGCAATAGTCACGAAATGTCTCCAAGACAGCATTTCACAACTCTTCTGCATCATCTGGCTCTTATATTCTTTCTGGCCCTCCTCTGGGATATTTGCTGGAAGACTTCCAATTGATGCTCAGTCTCATTGCTTGTTATTGGTATGTTTAGGTTGTTTTGAGCTCTTGGCTCATTATTTTGTGGGTCACGTATTTATCTCTTCTGGGAAAATTTTCAAGTTTGTTGATGTGTAAAGTTTTAAAATATTATCTAATAATTCTCTGTATTTCAGTGACATGTGTTGTAATATACCCCTTTCATCTTTAAATCTCACTATTTGATTATTTTCTCTTTTGGTCAGTCTGAAAGAGCTTGTCACTATCATTTATCTTTTCAAAGTTTCGACTCATTGTTTCATTGATCCTTTGTAGTGTCATTTTACACTCTAATTCTTTATTTCCAGTCCTGGTATTTATAATTTCTTTCTTTCTTCTGGTTTTAATTAGGCTTGATCTTGTTTTTCTAAGTTCTTAGAATGCATCATTAAGTTATTTATTTGAGATCTCTCTGATGTAGGTACTCATAGCTATAAAAATTTATTGAGAGAATTGCTATTCCTCAAAAATTCTGCTATTTCTGTTTTCATTTGATTCTAGAAAATTTAACTTCATCTTTGGTTTCATTAATAGTCTAGGGATTTAATATTGTACTGCTCAATGTTTGTGTAGCTTCTCTTATTGTTGATTTCTAGTTTTATTCTGTAATGATCTGATGAAATGCAAAAAGTCTTATTTTTCCTGTTTGTTAAAAGTTGTCCTGTGTTATAAATGTGGTCTATTTTATGAACTGTTGAAAAGTGCATTCAGTTGTTGGGTAAAATGTCCATTCCAGCTCTCTTAAGTCCATTTGATCTATAATGTAGCTTAATTTGATGTTGTTTTTGTTGATTCCCTCCTTCCTATGACTTATCATTTGTTGAGATGGCATAGTGGAATCACCTAGAGCTATTATTATTATTTTGGGAATCTCTCCCTTTATGTTCATAGTTTTTGTATTTTACATTTGTGCAGAATGATATTTGTTGCATGTGTTGTTGTGTGTCCCTTAAAATGTGCAATGATCATATTTGTCTCTTATTCATTTTGACTTGAAGCCTGGCTTGTCATGCATGAGTACAACTACTCTGTTTGGATTCAATTTGCATAAAATGCCATCCTTCACATTCTCACTTGTGGTTTGTGTGTCTTTGCTGGTAAGATATCTTTCTTGCAATCAGCAAAGAACTGGCTTAAAAGTTGATTTTTAGTTATGTGTATATATGTGTGCTTGTGTATATGTGTGTATATATGTGTGCATACATGGGTGCAGGGGCTCATGGAAGCTGAAAGAGAGTGTTGGATTCTTTGAGGCTGGTGTTATATATAGGCATTCGTGAACCATCCTATACTGGTGCAGGGAACTGAACTCTGGTCCTCTGAAAGAGCAGTAAACACTCTTATCCACTAAGCTATCTCTCCAGCCCCTTGATTTTCTTTTTTAAAGCCAGCCAGCCTGTGTCTTTAATTGAATAATTAAGACCTGTGTCTTTAATTGAATAATTAAGGTCATTTACATTTAAGACTCCACTTCAAAGGTGTGTTCTGCTTCCTGATATTTTGTTATTTTTGCAATATTGATTCTTTCCTTATTGTCATTTTAGCAGTGTTTCCTCTTTCCTGTGCACTTTTGCTTATTTGATTTTTTTTCTTTTTTAAAATTGTTTTTATTGAACTATATACTTTTCTCTGCCCCCCTCCCCTTCTACACTCTGCCATGAAATCACCACACTCCCAATTTACTCAGGGGATCTTGTCTTTCTCTCCTTCTCATGTAGATTAGATCCATATATGTCTCTCTTAGGGTCAGTCCTCTTTGTTGTCTAGGTCCTCTGGGTTTGTGAATTGTAGTCTTTTTTAAAAAATGTTGATACAAGGTATCAGGATAGCCTCACTCACACTTGCTGTGTTGGAGACTGGCTCTGAATTCCTGATCTTCCTGCCTCCACCTCCACAGTGCATGTATTACACAGGTGTACCATTGTGCCAAAAATTTCCTGTGCTTGTGGTGTATTTATTTATCTTCTTTTTGCTGTCCAGAATTCATTCAAGTATCTTCTGCCACGCTGGCTTTTGCTCTATACTCATTCTGGAAGGTGTATGTTTCTCCATTGGCTCTGAATGATAACTACCTGAGTATAGTAATTTAGTTTGGTGATTGTTTTAATTTAGATCCTGAAATATTTTACTGCAGATTATTCTGTGCTTCAGTGTTTCTGTTGAGAAATCTGCTTTCCCAAGTTTGTTTTCGCCTTTGCCATTCTTTGCTATGCACTTAGCATTTTAGGTAGGATTTGGCCAGCGTTTCTTTTCTGTTAAGTCTATTTGGACTTCTAAATGCTTTCTGTGTCTGGATGTCTGTAATTTTCTCCCCAAATTTGGGACAAATTCCTGCTGTTATTTCACTGGAGATGTCTTATGTGCTTTTCAGTGGACCCTGAACACACATTTTGATCATGTTCCACAGGTGCTGCATATTCTCCTCTTTGTGTTTTGCTTTTTTTTTTTAAAAAAAGGTTTTTATTTTTACATTTAATTAGAGGTATATGTTTGTGTCTATACGTGTGAGTGCAGATGCCTGTGGAGGTCAGAAAGGGGTGCCAGATCCCTGAAGTTGGAGTTATAGGCATTGTGAATCACCTGACATGGGTGCTAGGAACAACACTTAGGTCCTCTGGAAGAGCAGAAATGCTGTTAACAACTGAGTCCTCTCTCTAGCTCAGGTTTAATTGTTTTTAGGTCTCCTGCATGTTCCATTGCACCAGGTCTGTCTGTATGTCCTGAGATGTGCTCTTTTTAAGACCATGCTGAATTTTTTATGTGACTTATTGAGCTTTCCTTTCCTAGATTTCTGTCAGGCTCATTCTCAAGATTTCTCTTTTTTTATTGCTCTCATTCAAATCCTGCCTTGTCTTCTTTAATTTGTTCAGTTGTTTTTCTTTATTTTCTTGGAATTAATTGACATTTTTGACCAGTCTTTTGAATTCCCCATTTTGCATTGCATCTACTTCAATGACTGGGGAGTTTGTTGCCAAATAATTATGAATGTTTTGATCAGTCATGCTGTCTTCCCCCACCCCTATTTCTTCGGTTTCTGTGTTGAGATCACTGCTTCTTTGGGGGAAGGTATCCCTTATGCTTTATGTGAGAGCCTTTTTGGGGACCAGTGTTCTCTTGACACAGTGTTCTGGGCTACACACTGCTTTGAGGCAGTGACTGTCTTCCCATAAAGATCTTTGTTGTATAGCTACCCCGTGACTTTCTTGTTTGTTATTACTCTGTTTTGACAGTGTGTACTGCCAGGAGCTGGAGGGTCCTGGATGTCATGGGTCTTCTACAGGTGTAACATTTTTAGCAGACAGAGCAGTGGTGATGTAGACAGTGATATTTCTGAGCCATGTCCTTTCTGTTTACTCCTCCAGTCAATAACAAAGGATCTAGAATCAACATGGAAACTGTTTTGTGGCAGCCCACTGTAGGTATAGGGACCACAGTGCTTGTCTTCTCTCTGCTGTAGCTGTAGGGATAGAAGCCCAGGAGTCTGTTTTTAGATCCCTCCTCACCGTGGCTGATTGGTTCCTGGTTGTCAGCTGGACATTTTTATCTTCTCTGTTCTTTGAGATAAAGCATTCACTGAAGTTTGAACAGGTATGTGTTGAGCAGGGCGGGTTGACTGTAATCTGTGCTAAGTGTAACTCAACAGAAGAATATCTACACCAAGCACTCAAGCTCTGTGTGGAAAGGAGAAGACACTTGTCAGTAACAGTGTCAGATATCAAGCTAGAAACAGACATTACGTAAAAATTAATATTAACTCTGATATATACAAACTTAACAACACCAGTACAAGACTGGTCAGAACAAAATTAACATAAGCCAAAAAGCTTTTAAAAGGAAAAAAATATTAAAAGTGAAGGATGATAGTAAATAAGTTAGAATACTGAGTAATGAAAAGGGGAGCATAAATGGTGGTGAGTGGAGGGAGAACAAATAATGAAAAGAAAAAAGAGAGAGAATGGATAAAGAAAAA
>JAQHUG010000084.1:4618489-4639165 GCA_028555095.1 Dicrostonyx torquatus
CTCTCTCTCTCTCTCTCTCTCTCTCTCTCTCTCTCTCTCTCTCTCTCTCTCTCTCTCTCTTTCTGGTGATTGTATTTTCAGAAAGGCTAAATATCTCGCATTCAGTTTTCCATTCTCTTTCAGTTTCTCTCATGCTCTGTGCTTGTTTTTTTCTGCTGTCTGGGAAAGCCCCACATTATGGTAATCTTTGCACTCACTCCTCTTTTGTCATGTGTCTTGGTTCTATTGTTGTAGTTTTAGGCTTATCACTGGGCAGCCCACTTAGGTTAATTTCCTTTTGTTAGTAAGTTCCCATTGGTCCGTCTCATGTTATTGTGTTTTGTTTGTCTTCTACTGGGCATCAGTCCTATTGACTGCTACCTGTTCTTTTCATGGGTGTTAGACATTACTGCTCTTCCTTGAGAAGACATATGGTTTTCTGAGATGTCTTCTCCATTGTGCGGTAGATCTTCACTAGGATCTTCAGGATACTCTTTCTTATCTTTTCTCAGGGCTTCTCCATAACCCAAAACTAGCAGAACCTTCAGCTGCCTCAAACTGTCACGTCCCATGTTTGAGGGTTCTGACTTTCCTTGCATTTGTGTGTGCTGGGTCAGGCTTACAACCAGAAGGCAGGGTGGTGTGAGTGGCTTACCCCATCATCTCTATGTTTGTAAGCATTTGGATGTGACCATGGTTCATAGCTGAGGATGACTTCCCACTTCAGTGAACTTTTGTGAATGTCTGGAGTCATATCTAGTACCATCTGTAGGTGGGGTTTATGGGCCTGGTATCTAGTGTATTGTTAAACAGGCCACAGAGCATGAGGTATTCTTTATCAATATGGCAAATAGTGCTGGAGATGGAGCTTTGGTTTGTAGTCGCCATGGTGCTGAATTCACATTATGCCTTACTTACTTTGTTGTATTGTATTCTTATTTCATGGAACATGTGTGAGAGCCAATTTCCAACATGTATAAATACCACACAGAGATCAGTAGATGGTGGACAGATAGACAATAAATAAACGGATGATAGGTAGATGATAGTTAAATGGGTGGGTATATAATGGGCAGACTGATCAATGATGAATAGATGCATTATAGATAGACAGACAGATAGATGAAAGAAATATAGATGTTGAATAGATAGATTATGGAAAGATAGATGGATATGTAGATATATGAGAGATGATGGAGAGACATATGATAGATAAATGATGGGCAAAAGATGATAGGTAGTTAGATGATAGATAGATCAATACATACATATATGATGCATTGATGAGAGATAGAGATGGAAAGAGGACAAATAGATGCTAAATAGATAATCAATAGATAGCTTATGGATAAAAGATAGATAATTATGGATGATAGATGGTAATGATAGATGATGATACATAATGAGGATGGATGATTGCTACATATAAGGGCATCCCTTTCTCCCAGTTGAACACTTAGATACATGAAAACATGTTATATGATACACATCCTCATTTCCAGCTCTCTTTCTTTCATGTGCAAAGTGTTACTGTCTCTCAAAGGATGCAGAAACAGGGCATCAGAAGGTGGGGATGAGAGAGTGGATGGACCAGTGTTTGCTCACTGACTTAGCCAGTTATCGAGTGTCATGAAGCATGTGCCAAACTCTGTGTTCCTGGCCCCCTTTGGAGGAAGCACGCATGTCATGTGGCTGCTGCATGAGCTGCTGTGTTGGCTGAGCTCAGCTGGCAGGTGGCAGGGACCCCTGAGAAGCCCTAAGGTGTCGTAGGACAAGGTTCTGGGAGGATTTCTCTATGAGACCATCTGCTTTATGATGAGCAAACATTCCTGGGAGAAAACCATTTCTTTTTCTTCATTATGAATATCTTAAAACTGCATGTGTTTTCTGTCAGGGGCCATGATAGTTACTGCAGGTGACAACTCATGTTCAGATGTCAACCCACCAGAGGCATGTATCTGATGGAGGTTAGTCCTGTCCAGACAAGATCTGCAGGACCATCAACTCTGGAAGATGTTGCTCACTTTTGCTAAAGCAGCTTAGTGTCTCCACAATACCTGCTTTGCATATGTAGTCTCATGTGATGTGTGTATGTAATCTTATAATTGCATCTCAATATTATGAGCACATATATCTGTGGGTGGCAGGTAGATTACTTTTCATTTTGCTATCTAGTATTGATATATAGAATATATACTGGGACATGCCTCATCATTGGATCTATTTGTCCCACAAGGACTGTGGACACTTGAAAGCCTGCCTTGTTCTTCTGCTTATTAGGTGACTTTCCCTTACTCTTTGGAACCCTGTTGAGAAAATTTAGTCACACAGTCGAAAACCTTGGTTCCCACAGTCAAATCTCCACTCCATTCCCTGAGATAAATCTTAGAAGCCAGCTCCCCGCATTCATCTTATATTTGGGAGGACATTAGTCAGGAGAGGAATCTTTCAAATAGATCACATTTGGGACCTTCAAAGATAGGGATGTCTTGTCCAAGCTTGTTTGATCCTTAGTCCTTCCTGATAAGGAGATTGGGTGTACCAAGTTCTTCTGCAGTCAACTTGGGAAAGTGCTAACCTCAGTTGACCCCCAGCGCCAGCCCTAAAAAAGCTATTAACTCCCTACATGTAATCTTACCTCAGTTTATCAATACAGGATTTTAACCTAGAAATGTAGTATCATGCACGAAATCCCCTTTTCTCTTTTTAGAATTTAAAGCCTTCTAAATCAGCTCTTTTTTTTTTTTAACCTCTTAGTGCTGCCCCAGCATCTTTCTAGCCACACCTCCCTGAGAGTCATAAAGAAGCTGACAGTGTTGCTTTGAGCAGTTCTTATCTGTTTTATGGCCCTGAGAATTTTGGGCCCTTGTAACCTTGCTATTACCAGAGAATTGCTGATTGTGTGTGCGTGCACACACTTGCGTGTGTGCATGCACGTGCATGAGTGTAAACTGGAGACTTTGCAGCATGGCAGAAGAATAAAGAAACTTGCATGAAGAAGTACAGATTTTTTTTTGTTCACCCCCCAGATAGCCAGAGGAAAAAAGTCCTTTTTGCTTCTTGTAGCTTCTAATCTGAACCCCGAGAGTGCGTTGAGGCTGCCCCTCAAATGGCCCTTGACAGTTTCCCACCGACATGGGCTATTTTAGTGGAAAGTTGACATGAGGGCTGGATAAATATGTGTCTTCAAGCTCCACTTCATGTTTTAAATAATGTTTTTGGTATTTTTAGCTAGGAATTCACAGCATAGTCCTGACTGGCCTTGAGCTCATAGTCTCCTAGTTTCTGCCTCCTGAGTACTGGACTTGCTTGTGTGTGTCATGATATGTAGCTTCACTTGAATTAAAAAATTTTTTTTTAGTTTATAGCAGTTGTACAAATTAACATATTTCATTCTGACACTTCCATGAGCTCTAGTAATACATTCTGATCAAGTTCACCCCATTGGTGTCTCTTTCCTTTTATCCACTTCACTGATCCTCTCTCCTCCCTGATAATCTCCCTTCTATGTTCATGTTGCTTTTCCTCCAGATTCCACACGTAGGATTAAGCAGTAAACACAAAATACTTTTCTTTGTGAGTTTGTATTATTTTGTTTAATATGATGGCCTCAGTTCCATCTGCTTTTCTTGTTTGTGGCTCCACTATCTGTCATCTATCCACCCACTTACCTATCTGTGGTGGTTTGAATGAGAATGGCTCCCATAGGCTCATATATTTGAACACTTGAGTGTCACGGTCCACGAGAAGCAGGTGGCAACTAGTGTTCAGATGACAACCCACCAGAGGCATGGTTATCTGATGGAGGTTAATCCTCTCCAGACAATGTCTACAGGACCATAGACTCTGAAAGCTGTTGCTCACTTTTGCTGAAACAGTTTGATATTTCCCCAATACCTGTGTTGTAATGTGTAATCTCATGTGATATGTATGTGTCATCTCATTACTGCATCTCAATATTATGGACACACATATCTGTGGATGGTCAGGAAGATGACTTTTCATTTAGCTATATAGTCTTGATGTACAGAGTATGTACTGGCACATGCTTCATAACTGGACCTATTTGTCCACAAGGACTGTGGACATTTAAAAGCCTGCCTTTTTCTTTTGCTTATTGGATGACTTTCCCCACCCCATGAGATCTCCCCGTACCCCAAAACCTTGATTCCCACAGTCAAATCTTCATTCTGTTCCCTGAGACACATTAGAAGCCAGCTCCCTACAACTGTCTCCCATTTGGCAGTACATACAGTCTGGAAAGGCGTTCATATAGATCACATTTGGGACCTTCAAGGATAAAGGGATGTCCAAGCTCAGAGAATTGCCTTTGTTTTGTGTGTGCATGTAAGGAAACTTCATAAAACAGGAGGAGAACAGCAGAGGAAGAATAAAGAAACTGATGCAGAAAAGTATGTAGTGGAGAGTTTATTTCACCTTCAGATCCTTCTAAGTCCCCCCACTGCTGTGAACCTTGTACCTGAACCCTGAAGGGACACTGAGGCTGGCACTCAGAGGCCTCTGATACTTGAGCCCCAGTTGAACTGTTTGGGAAGGACTAGGAGGTGTGGTCTTGTTGTAGGAGGTATATCATGGGGGAGAGTTTGGAGGCTTCAAAAGTCTCCTGCCATTCCCAGTGTACTCTCTACTTCCTGTCTGAGAACTGGGATGAGAGCTCTCAGGTACTGCTTCAGCACCATGGTTGTCTGTGTGCTACCATTCTTCCCCTGAGGATGGTCATGGTCTCTAACTCTCTGAAACTGTCAGACCCAATAAACTCTTTTACAAGCTGTATTGATCACGATGTATTATCATAGCAATGGAAAAGCAACTGATTATCTAGCTATCTGCTATCTATCTGTCTGTCATCTGACTGTCCATCTGTCCGTCTGTCTGTCTATCTATCTGTTAGAGGCTTAAGGCTTGTTCAAGAATAGGATCACATCTTCGGTACAGATAATTAGATTTCTTCCTTTCCTACTTGTATCCCATTTCTTGTATTTAAAAGATATCTTTAGATTTCATCTCTCTGTATGTCTTTGTGAATTTGTGGTGTATCATCTCTGTGTGAAGGTGTGTGTGCCACAGAGGACCTGCAGAAGTCAGTGGACAACTGAGAAAGTCAATTCCCTTTATCTACCTTTAACAACTGAGCCATCCAGACAACCCTCATTCGTTGTCTTGTTGCTTGAACAACTCAAGTCCACAGTAATGAGAATGGGAGATTCTTTTTTCATTCCTGATTTTAGAGAAAGTATTTTACTTTTGTCCCATTCTGTGATGATGACTGTGGGTTTCTTCTATGAAGTCTTTATTATTATGTGGAGGATGCTTTAGTCCATACATGCTTCATTTAAGGCTTTTATTAGGAAGGGATCTTGGATTTTGTCAAAGGTTCTTTATGAATTTACTGAAATGATGAAGCAAACTTTTTCCTCTTCATTGTAGGTTTTTCCTTCCTTCCTTCCTTCCTTCCTTCCTTCCTTCCTTCTTTCCTTCCTTCTTTCCTTCCTTCCTTTTCTTTCTTTCTTTTTTTTGAGACATGGTCTCACTTTGTATATCTGGCAGGCGTGGGATTCACTTTGTAGACTAGAGTGATCTCTACTCACAGAGATCCCCTGTCTCTGCCCCCCATTTGCTGGTATTAAAGGTGTGCATCATCAGCCTCCCTTCTATTGTATTAACATGCAACATTAAATTTATTAATTTATGTGTTGAACCATCTTTATATCTTTGGAATGAAATTATTTTACTGATGGCATATAACCTTCATGTTTTGTTGAGTCAAAGTTGCAAGTATTTTATTGAGGATTTTTGTGTTTGTGTTTATCAAAGATACTACCTTGCAGATTTTTTTTATTGATTATTTCCTAATCTGGTTTTACTGTCAGGGTAATACTGTCTTTACAGAGTGAATCTGAAAGCATTTCTCTCTTTCTATGATATGGAATAATTTCAGGTATATCAGTATTTTTTTTTAATATGTGGCAAAGTTTGTTAGTGAATCCATCTAGTTCTGGATTTTTGTGTTAGGAGAACTTTGTTACTGTCAATCTCATTATATATTATCCATCTGTTTAGGTTTTCATGTCTTAGTGCAATTCTGGTCAGTCATATATAATTACACCTTTTCCCATTTCCTCTTGTGTGTAATCCTCAATAAACTTCTGAATTTCCGTGTTACTAGTTGTAGTGTTCTCGTTTCTAACTTTAGCGTTTTTCTTTCTTTTAATTTTTGAGTCATCATCTGACTGTGTGGCCCAGACAGGCTTCAAACTCATCATATGTAGAAAGATTAGTTCTGAGCTCACATTCCTCCTGCCTGAGCCCTGTGAGTACTAGAATTACAGGCATTTGCTACTGAGTCTGCCTCTAATTCTACAATTTGGATCCTTTTTCTCTTCCCTTTGGTTAGTTTTGTTAAGGGTTTGTGAGTCCTTAAATATTTTCAAGGAACCATCTGTGAGTTCATTGATTCATATTAAATGATGGTTTTTAAATGATATTTCATTAATTTCAGATCTTACTTAATTTATTTCTTTCTCTTGGTTTTGGGTGCACCTTACTCTTATTTTTCTAAAAATATGCAGTGCGTTGTTAGGTTATTTCTTTGAAGTTTTCTAATTATTTAAGTATTTTGGGCACTTAGGATTGTAAACATCCTTATTAGAACTGCCTTTGCTGTACCTCACATGTTCTGATTCTAAGAACTTTAAAAATTTCTCATTGATCACTTCCGTAAACTACTGGTGCTTCAAAAGTTCAATCTATATGTGTTCATATATATAATATCTCTAGTTTGTCCTGTTGTTTTCGAGTTTTCTCTGTTATATTGATGAGAAAAGGATGAAGAGGGTGAGAATGAAATGGGAAATGGAGAACAAAAAAGAGTTAGAGTATTCTAGCAGTGAAGGGAAAAAAAAGCAGGAGAAATGTGAAAATGAGGCCATGGTTACAGAGAAGGGGAATAAAGAAGAAACACACACACACTATATATGCAATATATATAAACATATTTTTATATATAACAGAAATATATATTGCACAATATATTGGCATATACTATATATTAATATATATTATATATGATATAACTATATAATACATAATTATATAGTATATAATATAGAAGTTGTATAAGTATGTAATACATATATTAATATATGAATATATCACTATATAATGTATATTAAATATATGCATATGATTAAATATATAACATATTATATAATATATTATTTATATTATATATTGTATGATATATAATATATTATATATAGAGAGAGACAGAGAGAGGAAGTTAACTTGAGCATTAGAGAAGAGAAAGAATGAAGTACCTAAAGAAAATAATGAAAAAGAATGCATGTGCACACATGTGCACACATGGCCTGACCAACCAATCCATCAGCAGATTAAGAAAGAACTGAAATGTTGTCTCTGCTGTCATTGTGTAGGCAAGAATATGCTCACTCCAAGGCCAACTGACTATTTTTGTAGTGTCTCGGGTTCTGTGTTTTTGAAAAGCATGAAGTCTTAGGGGGTGCCCACCCATTTCCCTTTCCTCTCCCCTTCCCTCTCCTCCCTCTCCCCTTCCCTCAGCCTTCAGATCCTTGTTTTTTTTCTTTCTGAGACAGGGTTTGAAGCTTTGTAGCTTTGAAGCCTGTCCTGGAACTAGCTTTGTAGACCCTGCTGGTCTCAAGCTCAGAGCTCTGCCTGCCTCTGCCTCCTGAGTGCTGGGATTAAAGGCGAGTGGCACCACTGCCCTGGTATGCCAGATCTTTGCTGTGTTTGGTTCTCAGGCCCCTCAGAGCTCAGGTGAGGGTGTGGCTCGCACAGTGGTCCTATGCTTCCCTTCACCCACGACTGTGGTTTGTTGATGCTGTCCCAGCATGGGATCACCAGCTGGCTTTGTCTCTAGATGCCCTTCAGCTGACCTCAAAGCCACCCACCTTAAGGATGTGAGCTTCACTACCTTCCTCATCTCCAACCTAAATCTTACTGCACGTATTGTCAATGGGCTTGCTTGAGCTGCTTTTGCTGGTGTCACACTCGGTTGCGAGGAAAACATGGGTAGCCCTAGCAATACTTGTGGGTTCCAGGGAAAGGAAAATGTTTGTTTCCAAGGCAGTAAACTTGGGTGCGTCCTTTTCCTAATCGTTATTGTACCAGGCATTTATACAAACACCGAACTATTCTCAAGTCCCAAGGCAACATCAGTCAAGCCCGGCCTGCCTCCTGCTCTCAGCTGTGTCTGGGTTTGCTCTCTCCCCCTTGCGTTTCTAGTCCTTCCCTCTGCTGCTCTGAGGGGCTACCACGGATTGAGCATTGAGATTCTTTCTCATCTTCTGATCCTATGGGATCTCAAGTCTCTGCCCAGAGTTGAGCTTCATTGTGTCTCCGTGTCACCCACCTTGCTGAGACACTATTTTGTGACAGTTTGGCTTCTGAGTTGCTGAGAAGCTAAAAAGAGCTGCTTGTCCCCGACCTGCCATCTTGGCTTCTTCTCTTGATTCTGACACATGCGCCGTGCGTGTCTTTTGTCAAGCTCCCTGAGAGGTGCCGTTACAGCTTGTTTCTCTTTTACTATCATGGAACCAGCACACAGGGACATCTGGGAACATTTTGTTAGCAAGTGAGATTTCTGTCTGTGTTCATCACACAAGGACCGGAGAAAGTTAGCGTGCACCTCTCTTGGAGTGACATATACGCCCAGAGTGAGGGTTGGTGGGAGGGCTGCCGTGAGGGTCACACGGAGCGCTGGCGGTGTTGCCTGTGGGTCTGACATGGACACTGGGAGAGTTGTGTCTGAAGAGCATTCTGACTGCTTGCCCAGCATCAGCTGCAGGCAGGCCTGTGTGAGGGCCAGTCACTGCAGCAGCTTCCCTCAGGTTAAAGCCGGGACCATCTGGCCAACAGGAAGGAGCCAAGCAAGGCAGGCTCTGTAACCACCGCCAAGACCATCTTTTGATAGATGCAGAACCACTTTTTCTTGGCCTCCGAAATAGATGGGATACTTTGTGTTTTTGAGTGAGCCATCACTCCAAAGCATAGGTGCCCAAGGCACCCCAAGGGCAAATGGAATGCTGTGCAATGCCAGTCTTTCTGTGCGTGGCTGCAAACTTCCTGCTTGTGGAGCCTAAAGCATGCCAGTACAGAGTTTGTGGGGCGTATAGACCTCTCTCACACAGGTGAAGGGAGAAGAGATGCGGGCAAACTGCTCATCTCAAGCACCCCTGCAGTGGGCATTCCTTTTGAACAAAGATCAGTTGGAGACCCATTAGGTCACTGCCTATGGCATCACTTCCTTTTCTAGGTACCTGGCCTAGTGGATCTGACCTGGGACTTCCGGCTAGAGTTCTCAGTTCCACTCAGCAGCTGTGTGCCCTCCTCTTTCTGGACCTCATTCATTTCATTCACAGGGAAAGGATGAGATAGAAAATGGGCAGAGTTCTCATTCTGAGACATGGAGAAGCATTTCTCATAGCTGTTGAGGAGTAGGGTTTTTCAGCCAACAGCTTGGGCACGACTGTAGGAAGCTGCTCACACTGGTAAGGCGGTGTCAGCAGGGTCAGACAAGGTACAGAGTCCACACATGAGGGCATCCATTCTCTCCTTCCAATCCAATCCGCTCCTCCCCTCTTGACTCGGAGCACACTGGGCATGTGACTGATCCCTCCTGCTCCTTCCTAAGCATCACTCCAATGGTCCCTGCAAATCCTAAATGTGGGTTGTTCCTAATCCTGTCACCCAATGAAGTCACAGATTTTATCAGAAGGGAAGGGGTAAAGGAGTGCTCGCTTAGCATGTCCAAACCTCTGGTTCCTTCCCCAACATGGCTTAAAACAGATGCGGTGACACACACCTGTAATTCCAACACTTGGGAGGCAGAGTCAGAAGATTCAGAAGCTCAGGTCATCCATGGCTAAATAACAGGTTTGAAGCCAGCCTGGGCTACATGACACCCTGTATAAAATAGCAATAAAAGCAGACAATATCAGAAAGGTGATAACCTAGAAGGTGGACATTATCAAGATGACTGTTGTATGTGGAGCGTTTGCTTGGGAATTGGGCTGTTCTGAGTGCTGTGAACCGTAGCTAATATTAATGTTTGCCGTATGCCAATGTCGGTTACTACAGCCAATCCTTTCCAAGTGTGGCAGTTGACTGACTCCTCCTCACTGCCAATCACAGGAAGCAGTGCTACTACCAGCGCATTCTCCAGAGGGGCAAATGGAAGCTCAGAGAGGTTAAGTGACTTTCCTGGGATCAACAGTTTATAAACACAAGAGCTTGCCTTTAGCCCATGTAAGCCGATCACAGTGCCCAGGCTTTAAGACACTGCATAATTCAGCCTTTTTGGTTCTCTCAAGTCTGCGAAGTATTTAAAGCTTAATTGCTTCCATAATACCGATAAACAGACGGGTGCCTTAGAGAGGAGAGGAAGCTTTCTTGAGGCCATAGAGATGGAATTTAAACTCAGGTGTGGGTAATTTAAAGTCCACCTCTCCCGTTACTGTGTCTTGTCAGCAAATTCTCCTTTAAGAGAGAGAAACTCATTGCCTGAGAGACTTCTGTCAGCTCTTACCACATCCAGTGCGGGGAGGAGGCTGAAAAGGAAATGCCTGCTTTAGTCTCCCACAGGTCTTTGGCCTTTCCCTCATAGGTCTCCAGACCATCCATCTTTCACCCCATGACCTCAAGGAATGACCCACGTGGTGTCCACACTGAGATGGGGCTGGTCCTCTTTGTAGCAGAGGAAGCAATGGCCAGCCAGGGCTACGGGACAACTGTGTCGTGCCTTTCCCAAAAGCAGCTTTTGCTGCGGGAAGAGGAGGGCACTAGATGGACATCAAGTTCAAGGGCGAGAGGAGAAGGCATGATGGATTGTGGAGAGTTGCGCAGAGCAGAAAGGCTGGAGTTGACGTCAGACCTCCAGCCGGGCCAATTTGCACTGGCAACTGGCCTTGTGCAAGGTATACTTTCTTTGCATTGAATTAGTTTCTCTCTGTAACCCTGGGCTTCCTGCAACACTTATCCTTGTCCAACCCAGTCTTGTTGCCCAGAACCCAGTAGCCAAGGGTGGAGTGCTGGGTTTCAACTCATTTTGCTCAGGGCTGCAGGGTGCGCATGCACAGAAGCCTGTGGGCTGCCGTGCTGTAGTATTGCGGGGCTGCAGGGCCGCAGCTAATAGAGGTTGCTGGTCGGTGGGTAGAGACCCAAAGGCGTGATGAGTCCCCTCACTCCGATGCTTTCTCAGCCTCACCTGATGTCTCTGTAGCCCCTGCACCAAACAAGAAATGGGCTTTGCAAAGATGCTCAGTGGTGGAACACTGCGAACGCGTGGGTTGGGAGGGGGAGGGAAGAGAGCAAGACGCAGTGCAGATGCCGCTGAGGCCGAGGCTCTGCTCCAGCTCCTGCCCGGGGCGGAGGAAAGAACAGAGTGGGCGGGTGACCTGATGGGAGATGGGCAGCTGGTCCATGGCATCTGCGGTCTTTTAACCCGTTTCTTCTTTTAGGGAGTAGGCAGGTGGTAGCAGGGTAGATGGAGCCTTTACGACCAGAGAGTTGGGACCATTCAGAAGGGAGAAATGGTTGGGAGCCAGGCAAGGGCGGTGGATGTCAGCACTGGGTGACCTACAGGACTGAGGTTATTATGGTATATTTCAGTCACCATAGAGACTCTAAGGTATTCTGGGCAGAAGGCTTGGGTGACATCTGGATCCTTTATGTTTGGGGCCTGGGGAAAAAGGAGTCTAGGAATTCAAAAGACTTCAGACTGTGGAGGTTTCCCCTTGTCCCTGAAATTGTGGCCTGTGTGAATCATATCATGTCTTTTTGTCACCTGATGAGGCCACTAGCCAGTTTCCTTTATAAAACTGATAAAGATCTAAAAAAAATGTGCATGGGCAGAGATTGGTCATGATGTCATCGGAGTGGCACACCCATGTGGAGAGCTGTAAAGTGGCTAATCATGAAGGCTGAGGTCAGAAACAGGCCCCTTCTCCCCCAAAATTGTCCCCCCATTCATCTGTGCCAGTCATGAGGTATGATGGGGAGGTCTTTTTGATGGGTAATGTCACATAGCGGTGGTGATGAGTAGCAAGTGGCCACTAAACCCTCAGCTATGGCTGGTGGGGTTGGGCTCACTGTGAACCCTGCCTTCCTACAATTTCAGACATTTGTATGATTTCTGCACTGGGCCAGCGATGTGCCTGACTCTAGTATCCTGCACTGCCCGACACAGTGGCATTTGCTGTCTAAGCAAGTGACTGCTTCTCAGCGATGCTGGATGCTCCTTCACTTGACAAATGTGAATAACCACAAAGCTGACAAGAGACCCATGGGAGTTGGGCAGGGGACCTGGGGGCCTGGGAACCTGATGACTCAGCCCCCTTCTGTTAGCACAGTGTTCTCAGTGTCTCATGTCATCTGTGAGGTCAGGACCCTTTTGTGAGCCTTTCCTGGGGAGGACCCTGAGTTCTTCTGAGGTCAAAAGAGGCCCATCTCATGTGGCACTGAGAGGCACATTTGAATCCAGGTGGGAGAAGCTGCTGGTGAGATGATTCAGCCCCTCGTGGAGCTGTGTGGAGGAGCCCAGTACTTCATAGCAGGAGATCAATGGAGCTGAGCGCGTCCATGTTGCCTCTCTCATGCGTGGAGGGAGAGAGGTTAGGTGCAGCCTCTGCTTCCTGTGAGCCAAGTGAGAACTGGGGAACAGACGTGGCCTCCTCATTCACACAGAGGCCCTGTTTTTGACTCAGCTTCCTTGAGTCCATGGAAGCCCAAAGTCATTAGCTTATCTCTCGAAGAAACTCCTGAGGGAAGGGGACTATAAAATTTCTCCTCTGATGAGCCAGGCAAGACAGAAAGTGGTAGTGTGTTTGTGCGTGCGTGTGTGTATCACATACATACGTACATGGAGACCAGAGGATACTTTGGCACTCACAGCCAAAATATCAGAGAGGAAAGGTGTAGGGACTCACCTTCCAGACTCAGAAACACAAGGGGACACAAACAAGGCAGAGGGGGACAAGCATGAGGAAACAGCAGAGGCAGTCCCCTCACTGCGAACATCTGTGTGTAAAGGCCTGAGTTTCCACATATGGCCCGCTGTCTGTACAGGTCGCCAAGCCAGGGGTGACAGGAAGGAACACCTTTGCTCTACTTAGGGGAGCTGGAGTTTTCAAAGACAGCTTTGATTAGGCATTGTGATGGTCCTCTGCTCCAGCCTTGGGACTCAGCTGTGTGTCGGAGTCGGGTTGCTGCCATGTCTGACGAGCTGTCACTGGTCACTTAATAAAGGCCGTGGAGACTCTCGTGAAGAAGTCAGCCATACTTGAGGAATTGCCAGCCCAAGTGTATGGGCTATGGTGCAGAGAGATTTTGATTGTAGGGTTGGAGTGAAGAAAGGGCTGAGAAATAGCGAAGGACAGGTTAAAGCAAGCAAGCTCCCCTGGGAGACGGGAGGGCGCTCACCCTTTGACCCCTCACTCACAGCTTCCTTCAGGGCAGCTATACCAACAACCAGTCCATGAGACATTTCACTTGTTATCCTCTGTCTCTGGAAGTAAAGCCTGTCCTTTGAGCCAAACTCTGTTCTGCCTCTGCTTTGAGAATTGACATCTCCCTCATTACAGGTAGGCTATAAAAATATGTATATATAGTCTTCATCTGTTAAGTTTGCCATGAAAACCTGGAAGCTTTTTTTCCCCAAGCCTGCACACATCTTCTTATCTTTACCTCAATGTCTTGCTTAAAGTCCCTTCCTCCTTATTGAGACAAGTGGCAAATGTAGTCCCAGAAGGCCAGATAGGAACCAGATAGGAACTCTGGCTTTTTCTTTTTTCCTATTCTTTTTTTTTTCTTTTTCGAAACAGGGTTTCTCTGTGCAGCTCTGGCTATCCCGGAACTCACTCTGTAGACCAGGCCGGCTTCAAACTCACAGAGATCCATCTACCTCTGCCTCCCGAGTGCTGGGATTAAAGGTGTGTGTGTCACCATGACCGGCAGAACTCTGACTTTTACTAATAACTTATAAGGGGGTATTTGGGAGAAATATCTTCTTTGGACTTGCATTTTCCTGTTGATGGCAAACTGGGTGAAGACCCAAGGTGCTGTGCACAGGGCATTTCCAGCCGTTAATCTCTAGAGAAGCCCATGGAGAAGGACTTGGGGATGGGGAGGAGAGGCTGAACATCCAGGTTGGTGAGAATCTCACCCTCTTCATGAGTCTGTGTCAGCTTTGAGCTCTAAACCTCTTTCTAGTTGATACTGGAAATTTCAAGGGCTCTGTGCAATCTGTCTGGTCCTCCCCGCTCTTTGGGGAGTGGGAGGGAGTAGTCAGGATTCCCTTCAGGGCCAGGAACCCCCAGAACTCCTGGCCATGCTTGAATATTCACGTCCTTTCTTTCAACCTGCATTGTTCCATTTTCCCAGCTGGCCTGTCTCCAGGGTCTGAGCCCCCAGCCCCTTTATGAGGTCAGGCTCCATTACTGCCAATGTGGGTCAGCTTGCTATTGTCAACTCTCAGAGAAGAATAGTGTGGAAGAGGCAGGGGGCAGGGAGAGGCTGGGTGCTCCAGTTTCGCCAAGACCCTTTTGAGAGGTGAAAGGAAGATTTGTGATGCCAAGCATCAGCAGAATGATGGATGGAGGTGCCCAGACTGTGAACTCTGTGTTTGAAGTGGGGGTTATGGTAATGAGACCTGACCCTGGAGATGGGGCTGTTAGGGGTGGGGTCACCTATCCTAGCAGAGGTGGTTCCCAAGTCCCCTCCTCTGACTCTTTGTTCCCTTGATGGGCACCCTTTGTCCCTCAGCAATCTGTCATTCTGTTTCCAGTACAGCTAGCCATTGATTGATTAACTGTGTTCAGCACAGGGGTGTCACCTGCTGGGGAGAGATTTTTCATGGTCATGCCTTGGATAAATAAACAGCAGAGTAGCAAAAGAAATTGATTTGGGGCCTGAGAATTAAAAAAAAACATTACATTTATTTGTGTGTGTGTATAAGTCTGAGGACAACTTGTAAAAATTAAAAATTGGTTTTCTTCTGGGCTCAAACTCAGGTCCTTAGGCTCTCTGTAAATACCCGCTGAGCTGTCTTGTCTGCTTACTTTGAAACTTTCTTGTGCTTTGCTTGGACTAATGGGAAAAACCTGTATGAGCCTATTCATACCATATTTTATAAACTGTGTTCTTTGTGTGTGTGCATACGTGCTTCTCTCTGTGTGTGTGTGTGTGTGTGTGAACATGCACTTACCCTCTGTGTATGTGTGCCAAAGGACAACCTTGCTCCTCAGGAACTGTCCGACTTGGATTTTGAAACAGGTCTGTCACTGGCCTGGAACTCTTCAAGTAGGCCAGGCTACCAGCTAGTGAGCCCACAATCCTCCCATCACCACTTCCCAGTGCTGGGATTACAGGTAGGCACCGCAAGCCTGGCTTTTTAAGACTGTTTTGAGGATCAAACTCCGTGCCTTGCCCTTACAAACATGCACTTACCTGCCGAGCTGTCTCCCCATCCCTGCCTTCTTACTTTGTATCTGCCCTCAGGCTCCCATCCTTTGCCACTGACCAACGCATGGCTGGAGGAGTCTAAGTTTCAAAGCGACTGTCCCAAAGACATTGAAAGCATTTTGGAATGATGTGTTTTAGTGGAGTCTTCTCCTCCATCTACCCCACTGCTGAGACTTGGCTTTCCCTGTGTCCTTCAGTCTCTTGTCTTCTGTCACGTCCCATGTCTACCTTAGTTCACTCCATCTTCGTCACCTGTTTTTACCCTTTCTGTGTTTAGGTTTTACTCACACTTCCCAGACCCACACATGCACTCACCTGTTCCACCCCCCTGCCCCTCTCTCACTGGCCTCTTTGTCTTTTCCCCCAACATTACCCTCCCTCTGCTTTCATGTCACATGTATGGAGTGCAATTTTATTTCTGGGGTTCATCCCTCATCAACACACACACACACACACACACACACACACACACTCGCGTGTGTGCATGCATGTGCTACAGGCTAGGGGACCCCATATGAGAGACCATGCAGTCTTATCTGACCCAGTCATGCTGACACATTATCCCATTCACATGCCATTGACTTAGACTTAGCAGAGTTTATAGAATTCTCACATTTATGTTCATGATGCACACTGTTGGCTTTCTATCCTATGTGTCTTGATATTACTGGAAGTGTGACCTCACAGGTGACAGGGGAATGTCCCCTCCTCTTCATTCTTCTAAGACTTTGTATAGAATCGATAAATTAAATCTTATGCAGAATTTTTCATTGAAGCCATCTAAACTTGAAATTTTCTTTGAAGTGAAGCTTCTATTTCCTTCCCCTATCCTTCCTTACTTCCCCCTCCCTCCCTCCCTCTCCCTCTTTTCTTCTCCCTCCCTCCCTCTTCCTCTCTTCCTCTCTCTCTTCCTTCCTTCCTTCTTTCCTTCCTTCCTTCCTTCCTTCCTCCCCCCCTCCTCTTGCTGTGAAGGTTAGCTTGATTACTGAACTTGACACAATCTAGCATCTCCCAAGAAGAGTCTCAGCAAGGGACTGTCTGGGCCAGGATGACCTATGGGTATGTCTGTGGGGGAGTGTCCTGATTTGCCTGCAAGTGGGCAGCACTAGTCCGTGTTTGGACTCTGGACTATTGAATAGTGGAACAGGTGAGCTGAGTGTTGCTGTGTTTATTGCTCTTCGTTACTGACTGGGGGTGTGATGAGCACAGCTGTTTGAAGTTTCTGACTTCACATCCCTGATAGGGTGGACTATGACCTGGAACTATGAGGCAAAATTAACCCCTTCTGAGGAGTGTTTTGCTAGGATATTTTCATTGCAGCCACAGAAGTAAGATTAGGACAACAGTTCTGGCTGTGGAAGTCACACCTCCCAGGTCTAGGATGATAGGCGTGTGCTGCCAAGCATGCTTTGTTTTCTCTATTTGGGATCAGCCTGACTAATGGTTTATCAATTTTATTGGTTCTATGAGGGAACCCATTCTAGTTTCCTTTATTTTTCTCCGTTCTTTTCTGCTCCTGTCTTGACTTCCTAGTTATGATGGTGGAGGTTGAGATGAGTTTTGTCTCTATTTCTGTTACTTGGTGCTGAGTATTTCCCTCAAGCACTGCCTAGGTGATATCCTGTCATTCAGACATGTTGCATCTTCAATCTTAATTAAAGTGCTTGCTATGACTTAATATGTATGGGGAATTTCCATGTGTCACTTAGAAGTATATTAGACACTTCCCAGATATTTAAGTGTCTTCCAGTTTAATGTATTAAAATATATTAAATTCATTCTTTGAGAAGTTCACACACACACACACACACATGCACACACAATATACTCCCTCATGTCCCCTTCCCAACTCCATGTCCTTTAAAAAAGTAACTCACTGAGTCCAATTAAACCCTTGGGTATAAACCATCTTCTGGGACATGGGCAACCTACCAGTGGCTCCCCCTGCAAAGTGACTCTCTCCCAGCAAACATTTATTTTCACATACCCCAGGCCCACCTCAAACTCTCCACCTGGTGGAGGGTGACCTTGAGCTCCTGATCATCCCACCTCTGTCTCTTGGGTGTTGGGGTTACAGTGTGCACCACTATGTCCTTTTATGAGATCTGTGGTATAAAAACCCACCACCAGCAAGATGCTTATTGGAGGGAACTGAATCATGGAGTGGTAACTGCGATAGGGGTAGAGCTAGAAACTATGCTCCCCTTCCAAGGTCTAATACATACACCATGTCCTTGCTGTTCCACACCTCTGCCCAGATAGTGTCTAAGTGACAGCAAGGTGCACTCTGTTTGAAGGGATGGGCAATCTGCCCAGTGTAGTAGTGGTCAGACAGCATTTTGGGGAATCAGGAAAGCAAGACTTAGGTTTGTAGTTACGTGATGCAACTTTAAGCAAATTGAGATTTCAGCCAGGTTGTCCACTGGTAAACACAGAGTCTCATTAATGCCAGTATGTAGGATTGGAAAGATTCACCTTCATGAGAACTGTTGGTAAAAACCCAAACACCTAGTCATTAAGTGAAAACGGAAACAGCTGTGGGGGAGCCGAAAGACAGCTGTTGAGAGTCAATATGGAGCGAAGACTAAGCAACCGTGGAAACTGATTATGAATCAGAATAGAAATATTATATACCTTGACAGTGGGGAAATAATGGAGCAAATAGAAATACTGAATGGCAGAAGGCAAAGAGTGGAAGCATATGAATTCTGACATTTTTATGAGACTCAAATGATGTTATCCAAAATGAAATCATGGTATTATAAAACTGATGAACATAGAATCTTTTTAGAGACAAGATTTATTTTGTATTTAATTTTGTGCCTCTGTATCTGTGTATGTGTTTGTACGTGTGTATGCAGGTGACCTCAGAGGCCAAAAGAGGGTATCAGAACCCCCTGGAGCAGGAATTACAGGTGGCTGTGAGCCACCCAACACAGGTGCTGGGAACTGAACCTAGGGCTTATGCAAGAGCAGTGCTGGCTCTAAACACTGGGCTGCCTGTCAGCCCAAACCACTCCTTAATGACGTCATACTTTGCCCCTTGAGCGAGAACAGTGTTTGGAATGAAAATAACCTGTTCTCTACAGGTCAAATATTCCTCCTCTTCACTTATGTTTTCATTAAACTGTAATCATGTGTTCCACATTTACTTTTAAAGGAGTTAAAACCATCTCTACTTGGTTATATGCGCATGTATACATAAACAAAAATTTTAATCACAGAAATTTCTGGAATTTTGCCCATATTCTAATATATGGAAACGCTGGATTTTAGGTTATTACTTCTTAATTTTTTTACTTTATGTCTTTGATTTTTCATCATAATTTTAAAAAGATGCAATTATTTTTATAGTTAAAACCTAGAAGAAATCAGAGCATATATTAATTTCCTTCTTCTAAGCCTTTAAAAAGATTTGTTTTCCATTTTGTGTGTGTGTAATGTGTCTATGTCTGGAAATGTGCATGGGCATGCAGTTGCCTGTGGAATCCAGAAGAGAGCGTCACATCCCCCTCTAACTGGAGTTACATGGGGGCTGTGATCCTCTCATTGTGGGTGCTGGAAACTGAGTTCCAGTCCTATGCTAGAGCCACTGAGCTTCAGCCCCACACTTTTATCTGTATAAACCTATTTTTACATTTTTGCACCTTACCAAGTCTATGTACACCCTTGTTTCTTGTGTCACTTCTGTTTCATGTATTATTCTATTGCATTCAGTATGATGACTCTAGTATAATACTTATAAAATGTTAGTATTCTGTTATTTTTAATTGCATGTGTGTAAGTATTTTGTCTGCATGTACGTAAGAGCCTGGTACATGAGGTGACAAGAAGAGGGCATTTGGTCTTCTGGAACTGGAATTACAGGTGGTTGTGAGCAGTCTTGTAGGTGCTAGGAACCAAACCTGTCTCTTGTGCAAGACCAGCCACTGAGCCATCTCTCTGGCTCCTAATATTGCTTTGTAAGACAAGCGTGGGCATGCTGGAGGAGGTATGGCCATAGACATTAATATTCCTTTTATATACCAGTTTAATTATGTCTTTATTTGAGAGATTTATATTGCATGTAAGATTTCAGTAATTACTGTAATAATTGTATGTAATTGCTGGTACTTTAAATTATCATGAGGACGAGTTCTTGGGAGACAATTATCGGGCCGAAATAGCTGTTAGAAGCCTTAGAGGTATGCCACCAGTCAGTGTGTAAGCTAACAGATATTGGTTCTGATGATCTCAGAAGCCCTTGGAGCAGAAACAAATGGGTTAAACTATCATTTGAGTTTACTTGGAGGTCAAGTCTCATGCATAATTACATTTTGGTGGTGGGAGGATGTGTAAAATCATGACGACAGAATAAAGCCACATATTTTTCAGGTTGAATGATGTCCTCTGTTCTGTGTGTGTCCCTGGGGGTTAAACCCAGGTCCCTGTGCATGCTAGACAAATGTTCTTTCACCATGGTCATTGTTTTTATTTTGTTCTACCACTGGTTAAATTGGAGATTGTTTCTTCATGCCATTTATTCATTTATGTAAATATATCTATTGTTTTGATTCAAATTTATTGGTTTACAGCAGCATTATTTATTTTAAGTAAACTTATCTCTCTCTCTGTGTGTGTGTGTGTGTGTGTGTGTGTGTGTGTGTGTGTGTGTGTGTGTGTGCGTGCGCGCGCCCATGGAAGCCAGAGCAGCACATCAAATGTCTCTTACTGGATCTGGAGTTAGTTCAGTATCAGCAATCCCTAGTCGCCCTCCTTTTCTTTCCCCAGAGGTTGTCCTCTGGCCTCCACATGCTCCACGACACACATCTGCAGTTGCATGTGGACCAGTACACACATGAACATGGGTACACATGCAAAGGCACACACATACACACTCACACACATGCACATGCATACCTGTGCACACACATACCTGTGCACACACTCATACCACTGCCACTTACTCCGCTTGCAGGTTCAGCTGTTTCCTTCCTTCCGTACCACAGGCCTGGATGCCATCCATGCCTTTCCTGTCTTTATTGATTTCTATAGTAAGGGAGTAGTGGGAGAGCCTGCAATTTTTTTTTCTTCCTCATTATGTCTACCTTGTCTTCTTGGTTGTTTTGAACAACTTACATTTTAAATAATACTCCTTGTGTCCAGCAGTTTCAGAATAAGCAAAATGTTGGTTTTTTTTTT
>JAQHUG010000084.1:4653418-4679791 GCA_028555095.1 Dicrostonyx torquatus
AAAAAAAAAAAAAGGAAAATGCCTCCCCTTCCTCCATCTCTGAGTAGTGGATGGGGGGCAGGAAGGAGGGAAAGGGGGGAGGGAGGAAGAGAAGGAGGGGAAACTTGGTAACTATGTAAAATGGAAAAAAATTTGAATAAAAATAAAAAGAAGATGTCTCCCACAAAAAAGAATTGTTAATATCATAGAATCCATTCTGCAAACTTGTTCTGTAAGTTTAGAAAATTACCAGAGTAAAGCCAGTAGGGTTTATTTCCCCACATACCTTGATTAAGATGACTGTAAAGGTTCTACAAGAGAATAAAAAGCCAACAATAGCCAGGACATTTCTACAGAAAAAGAGCAGACAAAGATGTCACACAATACTCACAGCAGAACTGCTAACAAAGGAAAAACCTGGAGATAGCCCAAGAGTCCATTTGAAAGCTTCAGCATGAAACAGTGATGATTTATTCATAGATTTGTATGCTATACAGTGATCTAAGAAATGAACCCAACGACATGAATGTGGCTTAATATTTAAGGGAATGTGAGTCACATTTAGTTTGAGATGACAAGCCAACTAACCCTTGATAATTATTGTCTAACCTAGGTCCTCCACCACCTGCAGTGGACTTACATTGTCTACCCTAGGTGCTCCACCAGCAGAAGTGAAGTTATAGTATAGTTGGGATATTGGGAAGATTATTCCACTTCTTCATGGGCAAAAATTTTGCCTTTTTGTTTGTACCACTGCCTGCTCAATAATTGACATTTGGAGTATCTACTTCCTCTAATTACACTCATGTAACTTAAAGAGGAAGGAACCAGGGATAAAAGTCACTATGGCAGGAGGGATGCAGTTAAGATAAGAAAATAGATGTTGTGGTTTGGATGTAAGATGTTTCCCATATGCTTATACTTTGAACATTTGGTTCCTAGGTAGTGACACTGTTTTGAAAGACTGTGGAACCTTTATTGTGGAGACTTACTGGAGAAAGTGGATGACCGGGGGTGGACTTTGAGGTCTGATAGTCAGGTTCCACTTCTTTTCTACATTATGCTTCCTGTTCTGTCAAGATATGAGCAGGTGAGGAGTAGCTGAGGATGTGGTGGTCATCATTATCATTATCACCATCATCATTACTATCATCATTATCATCATCATAGTCATCATTGCCACATTTCTTATCACTATCATAATCAGCACCATCACCATTATCATCAAAGTCCTCATAACCATCATCTTGGAACCACAAATGAAAGGAAACATGCTTTCTTTACTTAATATGGTTATTTCCAGTTGCATCCTTTGTCCTGTGGATGACAGAAATGTGTCATTCTTTATGGTTGGAAAAACCCCCCATTATGTATACACACCACGTTTTCCTCCTCTGTTATTCTGTTGTTGGGCACCTGGGTGGGTTCCATAAGAGCCATTGTGAACGGCACTGCAGCAAACATGGGCACGCAGGTGTTTCTGTAAGATTCTGATGTGGTGTTTTCTGGGTAAACACACAGGCATGACCCCTAGGTAAACAGCAGAGTGTAGCAGTAGACGCTAGTCTGCTCAGCTGTTCCACGGCAGGGCACGGCAGGGAAGAAGTCAGCACCCCACTTGCTGTGGCAGTAGTTAAGGAGTATTGTGGCGGGGATTTACTTAAAGGTCTTACTGGGAAGCCCCCAGGAAATGGTGAGAGAGTGAGGCATGGCTGGATGATGGATGGAATCAAGACTGAGGAAGTATGGCTTCTAGGTCCCTTGGCAGATGGTGGTGCCATTATCAGAGATGAGCAAACAGGGAGAAGGCCTGGCTTCTATCCATCATTTGTTTGAGGCAGGCTTAAGAGTTCTTTGGGATGCATTCAAGGTCCTTTTTATTCATGTTTAGTTCGTATTAATACCCACATAAAAAATTTGAGCAGGCAACTGAACATATGAATCTAGAGTTACGGGTGAGGCTGGGCTACCAGATACAAATGGGAGAACTTAGCATTTAATGTAAATGGAATCCCATGCAGGATGTCATCCCTAACCACAGAGGAGTTATGCTCTTAAGAACAAGTGTGTGTGTGTGTGTGTGTGTGTGTGTGTGTGTGTGTGTGTGGTGAACAAAAAGGAAAGAAAGCAAAGGAAGTGACAGAGGAATTTGTCACCTGGTGCCCTGGGAGCTACAACCCCACATGGTGCAGGGCCAGAAGGACCATAAATCCAATTCTAACCTCTTCCATTCAAGTGCTCTCAAGACAAGATGGGCAGCAAAGCTCTATCATTTATTTTGAGGGAGTGAATGGCTTTTCTCTCCACTCTCCTACAGAGAGGAATCCTACTGCTTAAGCTGGGAGTGTGCTCAGAATGTACACAGGCACAGATGTGCATGAATACTGCATGTCTGTTGCTGGGGACAGGTATGCATCTATGTGAATGTGACAAGACCTCTGAGCTTTCCTGGCCTCTGTGTGGTCAGGGACAAGGCACAAAGTAAACATCGCTGAGTTTTCATGTTTGCCGTTCAGTCAGAATGCTTTCCTTGGGTCGTCGGACCATCCCCTGCAATGTTCAGAGCAGGTGAAGTCACTTTTATTTTTTTGGGGGGGGTACAGACTCAGAGACTGAGGCTGAGGATGCTCATAGACCATTCAGACTCAAAGCATAAGGCCCTGGCAGATCCTAAGTCTGAAGTGACGCCTGCTCTTCCAACTCAATGTCATAAAAGGATTTGAAATAAACCTGGTGTTTCTTTCCCATCCACTGGAGTTTGGATGAGAAATGTCCCCAACAGGCTCATGTGCTTAAACTCTTGGTGCCCAGCAGGTGGTGCTGTTTGGGGAAGTTGAGGATCTTTTAGGGGATGGAGCCTCTCTGAGAAAGGTGGGTCACTGGGGTTGGGTGTTGAAGTTTCATAGTCATGTCCCACTTCCTGTCTGCTTTCTGCTGGACTGTGGCTGCAAAGGATTCAGCTCTACCCTAACCTGCCACCAAGTTTTCCTTGCTGGGACAGACTTTATTCCTTCCCAATCTGTGAGCTAGATGGTGCAGGACAATTGTCTATATTCTGTCCATTATGTTTTAAATAAACACCGATTGGCCATTAGCCAGGTAGGAAGTATAGGTGGCATAACCAGACAGGAAGTAGAAGCGGGTCAATGAGAACAGGAGAATTCTGGGAAGAGGGAAGCTCTCTCTGCAGTCCTGTCCAGACACAGAAGAAGCAAGATGTGACTACACTGCTGAAAAAGGTACTGAGCCACGTGGCTAACGCAGATAAGAATAATGGGCTAATGTAAATTATAAGAGTTAATAAGAAGCCTGAGCTAATGGGCCAATCAGTTTATGATTAATGTGCACCTCTGTGTGATTTCTTTGGGACTTAACGACTGCAGGAACCGGGCAGGACAGAAAACTCAGGCAATAGCTGGAAGCAACTCTTCTCTCCTTAAGTTGTTTCTCCTTAGTCACTTGGTCACAGCACTGAAACTAGTAATTCATACAGCACAGCTGTTTACCTTTGCTTCTCAAACCGCCAAACTGCTTCAGTGTTAATCCTCATGTGACCTGTTAGCCACTGAAGCACTTGGCAGGTCAGGGCTTCTCAGTATGACTCTGCCACTTGAAAGCAGATCTCATAAAAGTGTCCCACGCTTAGATGCTGTGTCCTGTTTCACCTGCTCAACTGCTGGGTTCCAGAACATCCTACTTCAATCAGTCTCTGTTTCTTTGCTTATTTGTTTTGAGACAAAATTTCTCTGTGCAGCCTTGGCTGTCTTGGAACTCACCATGTACACCAAGTTGGTCTCAAACTCAGAGATCCACCTGCTTTTGCTTCCTAAGTGCTGGCATCAAAGGCGTGTGCTACCACTGCCCAGCTCAGTCTCTGTTTCTTGTGTGTGCCAGCTCCCTCTCCTCTTTTATCCACAACTTCATAGTTCTTTGAATATATGATCCTGGTTGTTGAGGCTTTCAGAGTGGTTTTCTCTGCATGCAGGGCTCATGCTTTATTTGCTTACAAGTAGCAATTTATTTCTTTACTCTCCTGAATATGGAGCAGGCTGGAGAACTTAATCAGAATATTGTATAACCTGAGCAAGATGCTGCCTCAGTCCATAACTGTACAGAGAGAATGGGGGTCAGGAGAATTGGAACAAAAGATAGCTTGCTTTGCAAAGGGAGAGACTCCTGTCCCTACTTCCCTCTTATTGCCCACCTGTAAGGAGAAGGAAAACCAAAGGCTTTGAGAAGAGCCTCAAATCTGATCTGCAAGTCCCCAATAAATTAACAACCACAGCATGGGGATGAAACACCTAAGGTCTTAGATGGTTTCCTCTTCTGTTTCCTTTCTTCCCCTTTCCTCCCTTTCTCTTTTGCCCACTCTGCCTTACCACTCCCTCCTTCTTCCCTCTCTCTCCCACTCTCCTTCACTTTACTCTCTTCTTCTTCCTCCTCCTCCTCTTCTTCTTCTTCTCCTTCTTTCTTTCTCCTTCTTCCGTTCTCTCTTCGTGTAGCCCAGGCTGGCTTCAAACTCCTGAACCCCATGCCTCTGCATTCCAAATTCTGGGGTGTGCCACCATGCCTACTGTATTGAATACTGGGGACCAAACTGGGGGTCTTGTGCATGATAGGCAGACACTTTGTGCATGGAGTCACATCCTGTTTGACAGATGAGAAAACCTAGAGTCAGTTTCAGAGAGTGACTTACCTGGGGCAGCCAGGGCTGCTCAGGAGCCCAGATGTGCTGAATTCCAGAAGGCTCTAACCCGTGGCACCAGTACCATGCTTCCCTGACAGTACTGTCAACACTGTGTGGAGATTCTCTCAGGTTAGAGGAGGAAACATTTTTGGGTTGTTTCTAGACAAAGATGCATTGTGGGACTTCCGACTATGGCTGTGGTCTATAAGGTCAGCTGCATTCCCCAAGAGTCTTTGAATTGCCAAATGTTGCTGGAGGCTCCAGGGCAAAGGTTCTGCTGTCTTCATTTTATGCAAGAGGAAGAAACAGCCTGACATGGTGGTGCATACCTGAAATTTCAGAGGGAGGACCATTGTGTGTCTGAGGTCAGCCTGAGATACAGGGTGAGTCCAAATCAGCCTAGGCTGCAGAAGTTCAACGTTAATGCAAGGGCTAATGTTTGCAGAATTTCACCTTTCCTCTCATTTCTTACTGCACACCCACTGGGAGATTGGCACCCACAACTCCCTGCACACTTTCTGAATCTGTATTCTTAGCTCCCAGGGAAGAAATACATCATGGAGCCACATGGCAATTTGGATTCCGTAAGAGGCTTCTGAGCTGTGCTGGCTTCTACATAGAGTCTGTTTTGGGTGGGAACTGAAGTGTTTTGAGATTATCACCCAAAGAAAAGTTTGTAGAGACCAGGTGGAACTCAGGTGCCCTGACCCCCAGGTTAGTGTAGCTGTCACACCCCAAGAATGTGTGTGTGTGTGTGTGTGTGTGTGTGTGTGTGAGAGAGAGAGAGAGAGAGAATCTGTGTGTGGGTGAGTGTGAAGGACCTGGAGGGAACAGGGTCCCTAAGTTCTCTCTGCTGTTCTCCCCAGCTCTCGTGAGTGAGTATAGGAAAATGTTGCACACAGTGGGCTTCATAATCTCAGGGCAGAAACAAATGCTGCTTAGGGTAGAGCTGTTTCTGAGACTTACACACACACACACACACACACACACACACACACACACACACACACACACACACGGGGCATCTCTATTGCTTTCTTTAGGGCTTTGTTGGTCAGAGTATTCTCCCTGGACTTGCAGCAGCTGGGAGCTTGGTAGAGATGCAGCGTGAGAGAGTCTGCATCCTAAGAAGATACCAAGGTGATATGTGGTGTATGGATGTCTGAGAAGCAGGGACACAAGGTGGTATCACCAGGCTATTGCTTGCCAACTGCCAATCTAGATGGGAAGAAAGGATAACTTTGTTTTATGTGTACCACTGAGGGAGAGGTGAAGCTTTCCTGGAACACAATGATAAGACTTTAAAAATAATGGAATTAGTTTTTAAAATTAAATTCTACATATATGTGCTTTTGTGTGTACATGTGTGTACACATATGTAGAGATCAGAAGAGAATGGTGGAAGCTGGTTCTTTCTGTCCATCATGTGGGTCCCAGGACTGAACTCAGATCATCAAACTTTGTGGAAAGTTCCTTTATTCCTGGTCATCTGTCTAGTCCTTGATAATTCTTTATCGTCCCCTTTGTTGATTTTTGGTCTGTGCCATATCAATGGGGAATGGGCTGCTCTGGGCCAGGCAGCCACCATCACTGAGTTGACTTTGTTGGAGCCTGCACCACCTCTGACATCCTTGAAATTTATGTTGACAAACCACTATTGCTTCAGATGCTGCTTGCTGCCTCCATAAGTCACACTGACTCTGCCACCAGGCAGCACTGGGACCCGGGGGGGGGGGAAGTCACCAGTGTACTGGGTGTTCCTATTTCCTCACCGGCCTACGACTCTCTGAGGGACTCTCAGAGAGACTAGGCTCTCTGAGGGAACTTCCATGAAAAAGGGAATGCTGAGAAACTGTGAACTGTTGTCCTCTGTTTAATCAAAAGGCTTTTTTTTCATAATAGTTATGGCCCAAAGGGCACCAGTGACTTTCCTAGGCCAAGCCAGAGTCAGAGTCCAAGTTTCCATATTCCAGAATCTATGGACTGTGTGATGCTTCATTTTAACAGTCAGTTTGATACAATCTACAGTCATCTGGGAATAGAGTCTCACTGAGAGATTGCCTATATTAGGTTGGCCTGTGGGTGCTTGTGTGAGGCACTATATTGATTAATGGGGAGACCTGCCCACTGTGGGTGGCAAAGTCCCCAGGCAGGGCATCCTGAAGTGCATGAGTTGAGAAAGCAAGCAGAGTGTTATTAGTATGTAGGCATGAATTAATTCATTGCTATCTGCTCTTTTTCTAAAAAAGATGTAAATTGATTTTACTTTTAATTGTGTGTGTGTGTGTGTGTGTGTGTGTGTGTGTGATGTACACATGAATACAGTGACTGCAGAAGCCAGAGAGGGCGTCAGATCCCCTGGAGCTGGAGTTACAGGTGGTGGTGATCTATCCCACATGGGTTCTTGGAAACAAACTCAGGTCTTTTGCAAAAGCAGCAGGTGCTCTTAATTGCTGAGCTGCTTCTCTAGGTCCTGGTCCTTGTTCTTGACTGTGGGTATAATGTGACCAGTAGTTCCCAGTTCCTGCCCCTCTGACTTCCCCAGTAATAGACTGTACCCTGGAAATGCGAATTAAACACGCCCTGTCCCCCTTAGGTTGCTTTTGTTAAGGTGTTTCTTCACAGCAACAGGAAGGATGCTAAGGCAGACTGCCTTGAGGACCCGTGCTGGTCCAGCCCCAAGCTCTTCAATCAAGCAGTCATAAGTGGACACGCCCACATGGGAGTGGTGATGTGTGCATTTGGTGCCAGGAACTCTAAGTTTCCCAGATGGATTCTCTCTCTTGTTTCTCATAGTGGACTCTTTTCAGAGGGAAGCCTGAATCACCAAGGCTTTACAGTATTACTTCCAATCAATTTGTGTGTATGTGTGTGTGCGTGTGTGTGTGTGTGTGCACATCTGTATGGAGCCCAGAGGACACCTCAGGTGTTGTTTCTTGTGTGCCCTCCACCTTGGATTTTGAAGTACACCCTGTCACTGGCCTGGAACTTGCTGACTAGGATAGTCTGGCTGAACAGCGAGCCCTACAGCTAGTCTTGTCATCTTTTCAGCTCTGGGATTACAGGTAAGTACACATCCCAACCATTGATGTTAATTTTGGGAACCTAACGTAGATCCTCATGCTTGCCAGGAAAGTACTTTACTGACTGAGCCATTTTCTTAGCCTGAATAGAACTTTTTAATGGGATATTGTCTTTTAAGTCAGAAGAACATATAGTTAAGGTGGAACTTAGCCTCTAGCATAAGCTAACTGGGGGCTAGAGGAGAGAACATTTTGGCTGGGAAACAATATCAGAATATTCTATGCCTTTTGAATTGCCCCATAAAAGTATTGTGTCGTCCTGCCAAGAGTGCTTGGCATAAGAGGACTCCACCACCGTGTGCTAGAGTTTGTGTCCTGGCACAGGCAGAAGACGCTGGTGCTGGCAGACCCAGGACCAGGAGGTGCCAAGCCAAGCTGGAAGCCAAGACTTCCAGCTGAAATGACCACAGAGGTGGGGTGGCGAGCTGAGTATGGCTGGCTGATGATACACAGGGTCCATCTTCTAATTAGATCTTGTAGACTTGTCATTTGGGGTGAGAGAGGAGAGTGCAGGCTGCAGGCCACAGAGGTGAGATGACGTGAGCCATTTTCCCACCCCTAATAATCTGAGAACAGTGTCTGAATTAGCTTTAATCTAATCACAGAGTTTGTAAGTGGATTATCTCCCATCGCAAGCACAGTAGGTGAGTGTTCAGACTCAGCATGGGTCAGCCTAGTCCAGCTTCTCTGCTGCCACGTGCTGGGTGTGCAGTGGAAGATGTCTTCGTTTCTAACCTCAGCTTTCTTTTCTGTAACGTGGGGACAATGATAGCGCCTCCTTCCTAAAAGAGTCAGTAAAATGATGCATTCAAATTAATCACAAGCCCTGATCCAGCAAATACTCCAAACACAAAGAGTCTTTAAAGCAGCTGGAATTCTCAGCATCACCACCATCATCTTGGTGGGGGTCAGGGGCTCTGATCAGGAAGAGATTCCTTGACTTCAGTTGTGTGTCAGCTAAGAAATAAGGCAAAGGACATGCGTGGTGGTGCCTTGCTGTAACCAGCACTGGGGAAATGGAGACAGGCAGATCCCTGGAGCTCATTCGCCAGCCAGCCTAACCGAATTTGCGAACTCTGGACTTAGACAGAAACCCTGTCTCAAGGAATAAGGAGGAACGTGATTGTGGAGGAAACTCAACCTTGACTTCTGGCCTCCACGTGCATGCACACACATTTACACACTGACTCATGTGCATACACACACAAAACACGTACCACACATAGCACCACAAGTACACACATGCACATACACATGTTTACACATACATACATGCATGTGCGCACACATACATGACAAGAATTAATCAGAGCAGAGATGAAAATGTCCCCTTCGTTGATGTCATGAGGGGATAGAACCACAAAGCCCAACTGACACTTTGTGGTCAGGATAAGCCCATGTCTCAGCAGCTTGGTCCTGTTCACAGCAGGGGGATGGGCACCTGTTAGCAACAGAGAGAGAGAAAATGAAAGGTTTGTCTTCTTTATCCTGAAATTCTCACCAGTCACCCTCCCTGCGGAAGTCAGGTGGGAAAGCAGGGTGGGGAGAGGCCTAGGAAGTAACAGTGAATGCCACTCAAAAGGAAGAATGTCTTAGGAACAGGCAAGAAGGGACTGCCCTGTCCTTCACAAGTCACGATAGCCAACGACGCAGAAATGGCGTAGTTGGTGTTTGGTCATTTACCATTGCCTTCCCTTTAAAAAAAACAATCATTTTCAGAAATAACTGTATTTGATGATATAATCATTTTATTAAATCTTTTGATTAAAAAAACAATTGACAAAGGAAAGCACTTTCATTAAAGCTATCACTTAAGGGTAGTCATAGTTCACATCCAATAATCTTCTCCCTTGTCAAACACATCGCACCTTGTGTTTTGCAGTCCATTTCACGGTTTTAAAGTTAAAACCTCAATAAAATGCCACCGGTCAAACAGAACATGGGATAATCTTAACTTCTGTTTCCCTTCTTTACAGTCCTGTGCTGCCAAGACAATGGTCTATCTCAGATATGCTATTTTTAAAGACAGGGTCCTGGCAGCACAGGCTGGTCTCAACTCCCTGTGTAGCTGAGCATCATTCCAATCTTCCTGCCTCTGCCTCCCTGGTGCTGGGATTACAGGCATGAAGGTAACAGGGCCTGTACACTTGTGAAGTGCTGGGAACTGAACCCAGAGCTTCATGTCTGCCAGGCCAGGGCTTTTCCAGCTGAACTACTGCCCCTGTCCCCAAAACTGTTGGTTAAACCCACAGGCGACCCGGGTGGCATGTGAAGTGAATTTAGAATATTTGACACCATCACGATTTTGCCCTTGCTAGACAGAACTTACTATATTACCCTATAACATCCACCAACGACCTCTGCAGTTGGTGAGAACTTAATCTAACTGAAGTCGAGTTTGTCACAGGCTTTTACGCATGAATTTACTCACAAGCTGGTAATAGACTGGTTTCTGGTCACTTAACGAAAAGCCTACTATGGGGCTAGGGAGATGAGTCAACGGTTCAGAGCACTTGTTGCTCTTGCAGAGGTTCTGAGTTTGGTTCCCAACACCCATGTTAGACACACCACCTATAACTACGACTTCTGGATTCTGCAGGTAGTCGCACATATGGCAATCCCCACATATACATAAACCAAAATAAAAATTAAGAAATGACCATCATTTTAAAATTCTCTACAGAGAATGCATGTCCTCATGTTCTCATGGCTGTGCTGTGCTGGGACAGATGGATCCCCTGCCTGACTCTTGTGAAATCGTCACCTTATGAGGTGTTTGGATTCCTGGGCTCTCATCTCCTGCATCTGGCCAATCTAAGTTATTCTCTGGCCTTTATTTCCCTAACTGTACATTGAGGGAGCTGAGCTGGAACACCCCTGGAGTTTCCTGAGTGCCCCAAACTCTGGAGAAGTCACGCTTCACCGGGAGAGGCAGACTGCGAGAGGCCAACCAGGAGCACATTAAGAATCCAAGCCCGTCTCTGCTCAGGGAACCTGTGTGATTTACAAGGATGAGCCCCAAAGGAAGATCATCTGCCTTTGATTTATGTCACAGCCCCTTTGCACTCTGTCTCCTGTCATTCTGTGGGACTGCAAGTAACATGAAGGAAATTTCTGGGCTGACTGGGTCAGGAAGGAAGCTGTGAGCTGCTGGAGAGGATGATGGTTCCAAGCAGCATCCCCAGGGCCTCCACTGCATGCAGAGCACAGACTTGTCCTGGCGTTAGCATGCTGGATAACGTTAGCGTCCTACCAGTACTCCAAGTTTTCAGAGGCAGAAATGGAAGCAGTGCTCACGGTTGCAGCCTTGGTGAATGGTGGCCAGGGACTTTGAACACAGGCTGTGTGACTTGACTATATATTGCCATTGTAATCTCTGTGGGAAGGGTGAGAGACGTGAGCTGAAGATTTCCTCCAAACTTTGGGTACCTGTTCTGGACTGGCTGCATTCAGGCAAGATGGCTGCTAGAATTCCGGGAATGGTCTGCAGGATGGCGGTCTTCCTCTGTTTTAAGTCCTCCTGGATTTTTGTTTTGTGAAGTGCCTTCAAGGTTCTGAGGGGGCTTTTGGTCTCCAATTCACTTCAATCTCCTTTGAAGGTGACACACGCCTAGAAGTCCAAAGGAGGACTGATGACTTAAGTCACCAGACTTAATGCAGGAACAAAGCTAGGATCTAGTCACCTTGCATTGCCACAGCAGACAAAGGCCTGGCCTGGCTTGTCCCTATTTTCATCTGTCTTGGCCTTGGGTCCCTGGCTTACATGCTTAGCAATTATGCAGGATTGCATCCTATAGGGCATCTTGATTTCTTCACTGCCATGTCTGGGCTAAACAAATGTATGGGAGTCCCTTGGAGGCCCCCCTTCTACTTGCATCAAACCCAGAATCTTTCATCCGCAAGCAGTCAGTGGCTCGTGTAATAAAATGCCCTTCACAAAGATTTTACAGTTTATCATTTTTTAAAATATTTTTTGGCAGGGTCTCATTTGGTATTCCAGGCTGGCTTTGAACTACTAATCTCTCTGCTTTGACCTTTCAAGGGCTGGGATTACAGGTGTGCACTACTACACCTGGCATGGAATTTATCTATGTAACAGAGCATGAGTGATCATTTTGTTCATTCAGATAATATTTGGACACTTGCTCTGTCACTTCTAGGTTCCCAAGTCATAAACAGACATACTCCTTGACTTCATGGAGCACGTGGCCCAGTAGGGGCAGAAGTAAAATAAAAAGCCATGAGTACAAATATTTAATTATACCCATTATTACTGGATTTATATTTGTACATGAGCCTGATAAAACATTATGGCCATCTACAAAGAACTATGGGTTCCTTTCTAATCTTAGCTCTCCCATGGAATCTTACAGTTCATTTTTATTATGTCTCACTTTGTTTAAGAAATGTGGCATATTTTATACTACATTGTCAAAAATGTCACATTGTTCCTTACCCAAAGCAAATGAAAATTTCCTTGCAACCAGTTCCCTTTCTGAAATAGCTACGGATCTGAGCAGACAACAGGCGAAGGTAATGTATCTTCTATTGTGACTGTCTTGGTAATTCTTCATCTTTCCTCAGTTTTGTATTAAGAAACTAATGGCTGGAGAGTCCTTCCTGCTGTGTCTCCGTTTATGGGGGATTGCTGCAGGCAGAGCCTTTACAGGGTGTGCGAAGAGTGTTCCAGCTCTTGTTTTCTCTCTCGGTGTTTCTGTCAGGGCATGCCAATGTTCTAATTCAGCTTTAGGGCACCGCAGCAATCCCAGTTTTACAGAGCAAAGCAGGCAAGCTGCTGAGCCACATGTAAGGACAGAAGTGCTGGCTATTGGCTTGAGGAAGTTTTCACAGGAGACACTGAGTCTGAAAATTAGACTTGAGTTAGAATTTCACTGGCTCTCACCCATCCACCAATCCTTGCACCTACCACTCATCCATTCTCATGTCTTCTATCCATCCATCCATCCATCCATCCACCCATCCACCCTCCTTCTATCCCATCCACATATTTATTCTTTCATCTATCCATCCATTTGTCCTCCTTACTTCTCATTTATCCTTCTATTCTCCCATCCTCCCATCTACCCATCCCTGTCCATCCATCCATCCATCCATCAGTCCGTCCGTCCGTCCATGCATCCTCTCATCCATCTTCCCTCCCCTTCGTACACCCATCTCTGCATCCATAAATCCAGTCACACTATTTGCACATCTTCCAGTATAGAAACTCTCTGCTAGACACCAAGAGTTCTCTTGAAGCACACACAGACAATTTTCAGTCCTATAGACCTTGTAATTTTAGTGGCACAGACTTCTATAAGTAAGCAAATAAACAAGATTACTTACAGTTGAGATAAGGTCAATGAGAAAAAACACCAAAGTTACAGAATAAGTTTAATTTTGTGGTAGTGGAAGTAATGGATGTTTTAAACGTACACTTAAATAGAAAGAACAGAAGGCATCAGTTGAGTTGGGGTCTGGTGAAAGGGATTATAGCTATGCAAAGGCTCTGAGAAAGGAATTGACATGGTGTAGAAGAGAAACAAGGTATGTGGAGAGCAGAGGGAAGAGGTATTGCAAACAGCAGGGTGGGCTGTGGGGTTGGAAAGGACACAGGAATGAATCACCTGAATATTTGATATTTCAGATCCAAGCAGTCTGGACATTATTATTTATAGGACAAGTTACTCGAGGGAAGACTTATTTTTTTTCCACATTTGATTACTTCTTTGAGAATCTAGTTCAGTGCATAAGACCATAGTCAACCCCTTCCACAACTCCTAGATCCACCCTCCTTCCTTATCCATGTAATTTTGTGTCTTAAAACAAGTATCTCTCCAGGCCAATTTGTGCTGCTTTCAGACTCTTAGATATGTGGCCGTCCACTGGAGGATAGCCAACCAACCTGACATTATGCCCTTGTAGAAAACTGGTTCTCCGTCTCCCAGCAGCCATCAGTTACCAAACTTCATGCTCACCTCCTCTCCGCATGTTGGGATTATGTCTGGTGTAAATTTGCATAGGATTTGTGCATGCTGCCTCAGCAGCTGTGAGTTCATCTGCACAGCTGCCCCGCTGGGTCTGGAGGACTCCATTTCCTTGGAGTCTTCACCACCTCTGGCTCTTGCAATCTTCTGGCTCCTCTTTTGCATGGATCCCTGAGCCTTAAGAGGAGAGGGTATTCTGTATAGATGTTTCATTTAGGGCTGCGCATTCTGTAGGCTCTTATTCTCTACACCTGGGTCACCTGTGGGTCTCTGTGTTAATTACCATCTACTGCAAATAGAAGCTTCTCTGATGAGAGTTGAGAGATGCATTAATTTGTGGGTAAAATGACATGCCATTGAGAATTGTTTTAATTTCAGTGTCCACTTAGCAGAGTGATAGTACTAGGTTCTTCCATCTGGTAGGGCAGGGCTTTCTAGACTTTTTCCTTTTGATATCACTTTGGCCCCACAAAATTTTATGTAACCCTGGGAGTTAAAATTTTTTTTTAATTTTTATGTAATCCTGGCATGTAAAATAGGCATACAAATAAGAAATTTGCTGATAATAAATCATACCAACATTTATTTTTAAAATAATTCTTTGGTATAATTTTATCACTAGTTAAAATGCAAAAGTAAAATGTTGTACTAATATGGATGCACTTGTTTATTTTTACATAAAGAATTAAATCATGGCTGAATATTTGATCTTCAACATTTCCCACCTTTTAATAATCTGAAGTTTGGCTGGAGTGTTGTATGACAGGACAGAAACAGAATGCTGAGTGAGATGGGCCAAGGGACTGTGGAGGGATCATGTAGAAGGATGGTTGTCTGTAGAATGGATTGAAGGGATGTCGTTTAAGAACCACAACATGTCACAACCTGAAGAAACCTTGGGTCCCTATGGTGTTAATTACTCAAGGGAAATGACCATGACATTCTCCATTTCTGTTTACATCTGCAATACTTCCCTAAAAAAATGGAAGAGAGACTTGTTTCCTGACAGAGGCATGGCTCAAGACCTGGTGTGCAACATAAAAGGAATTTGGCTTGAACTGGTTTAGGCAGGAAGAAGAGTGATTGGTTGACAGGATGAAAGAAAGAGAAGACAGACCTCAGGCTGGGTGAGAATGAGGTGCAAACGTGTGCTCTGTGTGTGTGTGTGTGTGTGTGTGTGTGTGTGTGTGAGTCATCTGATTTCTTTGAGTGAAAGATTTAATTCTTTGGTGCTGGCTTCATCCTCAGGTTGGTTTTCTTTGCCGCTGGGGTGTTGGTAGGAATCCTCAGTGTAGGACTGGATGTCAGCAGTGACAGAAAACAAACCCCTGTCCTCAGTGTAACAGCATCAAGTCTTGGTGTGAGATCTCTGCTATATATGGCTTTGGTTGGATTCCGATCACTGAGACATTCTTGGTGGTCAGAGGCGAAGGATATGAATGGGCCAGAGTCAGGTTTGGACTATTGGGGGATAGCATCCCACCTAAACCATAGGGACAGCAAGTGGGCAGTTCCCAAAGGAAAGCAATTCTGTTGTGACTGGCAGACATAATGTATGCTAGGACGGAGGAAACAACAAACCCTAAAGGTTCCCGTGAAATCCAATTTTGGGTCTTATCTGCCAACCATAAACTCTCCTATGCCTCCCATGGATTTCTTGAACATCAGAGTGGAGGGTATAATGTGACCCTCAGAAGGTAGAAGTGATGTTTTTTTCATCCCTCTTTGGTTGCATCTGAGTCAAGCCAGAAATCTTTGGAATCAGAAGTTGGGTAGCTCAGTCTTCTCGAAACACTGGGGGAGTGAGATGGTGGAGAATGGTGTTGATGCTGTTTAAGATGTTTCTTCACTAAAGCAGGTACTTCCTATGTCTCCTGGCTGTCTGGTAGGTCCCTTAGAGAACACGTTATCCTGGCTTATCAGCACCATGAGGCGGCTTCCAATTCTTTCATCTAAGCTAGTATCAGTTCAGTTAAAAAAAAATCAAAAAGCAAAAATCCAAGACCTGGAGCATTGAATCCAGAAAAATCAAGTCAGTCTTACATTTTTCTTCCTGTGTTGAGTACCTTCCTGCTGCCCTTGCTAAGTTTGTGGAACAAACCAAATGCTCTTTTCTCCACCTATAATGTTTAGCTTCTTGTGGGAAATGATGTTGGCTCAGATTTTATTTTATATTTTAATTCTTGAGTTTGAAAACCCCTTTGAGGTCCCAGGCTCCTGACCAGAAGCCCCGTAGGTGAAAGAATTCATCCATGGCTCACCCTGCATCTTTAAAACATGTAATCATAGGTATCTCCCTTGGCTTAGCCACAAACTCAGACCCCACTTGACTCTGTGGGGACCCCAGAATTTACTTTTCTCTGAATCTCTGAATGTGGCCAATGTTTTGATTCTGAAATGCACTCCCCCACCCCATGCATTGTATGCTTGGCTCCCAGTGGGCAGCACTGTTTTGGGAGGTAGTGCAAACTCCAGGAAGTGGAGCCTAGATGGAGGAAGTAAGTCACTGATGGCAGGTCCTCTCTCCATGTTGCCTAGCTACCATGAGTTGAGTATCTGTTACACCACTCTTCTGTGGTGGAACCAAACTGTGAACTGAAACCTTTTGTTCCTTAGTTTTCTTATGTCAGGTATTCTATAACAATTCTGGGAAAGCTAGCCAACACACAACCCACATGTGTTCCTCAATGGAGCGTTCCCCGTAGAATGAGGATTCAGGTTGGAAGAGCTATTTAAGCATATGTCCTCATGAACATACTCTGGGTTTGATTAGTCTTGCCTCTCAATTCAGATTCTAGCATTTACTGTGTGACCTTGAGCGGATTCTTAAGTCTTCCTAAGCTTCACATTCTTTATTATTATTGTTGTTTTTATTGAGTTATTCATTTTTCTCTGCCCTCCTTCCTTCCTCCACCTCCCCATTCTAACCTCTGTTGTGACCCCCACACTTCCAATGTACACAGGAGATCTTGTCTTTTTCTCCTTCCTATGTAGATCCGTGTATACCTCTCTTAGGGTCCTCTTTGTTGTCTAGGTTCTCTGAGATTGTGGACTGTAGGTAGGTTTTTTTCTTTGCTTTATGTCTACAAGCCATTTATGAGTGAATACATATATTTGTTTTTCTGAGTCTGGGTTACCTCACTCAATACGATTTTTTCTAAATCCATCCATTTGCATGCAAATTTCAAGATGTCAATAATTTTACTGCTGAGTAAAATTATTGTGTAAATGTACTACATCTTCTTCTTTATCCATTCTTCAGTCAAGGAGCATCTAGCTGTTTCCAGGTTCTGGCTATGACAAATAATGCTGCTATGAACATAGTTTCTGATGTATATGTGAGGGTGGTATATGGTGTAAGTGCATGTATGTGTGCGGGCATGTGTACTCAGAGGCCAGAAGAAGAGATCAGGTGTCCTCTTCTGTCACTCTCTGCCTTATTCCTTTGAAACAGAGTCCCTTACTAGCCTGAATGAAACCACCAGCCTCCAGCAACTCCCATCTCTCTACGCCACAGAGTGGGTCACATGTGTGCACAGCCACACCTGGATTTTAGCTAAGTGCTGGGATCTGAACTCAAGTCTGCAGGTGTCTGCAGCAAGCATTCTTTTCTACTAAGTCATCTCTCCAGTGTCTCACATTCTTTATATTGAAAATTAACAAACCCATATAAGTATTTCTCTCCCCAGACTGTCTCAGTACAGTGGCCAGGAGTTTCTGAGGCATTCAGTGCACAGCCGGGAGAGCACTGGGGGTAGTTCCCAGCAGCAGGAAGACACTCCAAGGATGTGTCACTCTAGACACAAGTCCATTCAGAGTGCAGTCATTGCAAGCTGGACTCTATTTACTTAAACTGCCTCCATCCTGCTCTCTGTCACGCCTCCAGTGCGGAAACATTCTAGCTTGTGCTAGACATTTCTGGCATCACGTAGCCTTGATTTGTGAGTGCTGCCCTGAATTCATTGACTAGCCCTGACACCTTCCTCTCCTTCAGTCAATAGATTCTTCCTCTGGTCAGTATCTTGCACTGAACAAGGATTCGATGAAGTAAAGCTTTATGGGCATTTAGCCCATGGTGGCTGCATATGGTAACACATCAATGAAACTCTAGCTGCTGATACTACTCCGTGGCCACTCCCAGAATCTGTGTCAGGCGCCTGCCCTAATGACTGCTCTGAGAATGTCATTTATGATGAGGAGGGATATGTGAGCCACCACACACGCTCCCCAGTTTTTTTTTTAAGCCACCACTTTGCTCACATTCATCATCCTAATCTTTCTCTGTCTAGCAAAGTAATTTATTAGATCAACTCTTCATCCTTCCTTTGAGGGTGAATTAATGTCAATATTTTTAGAGAAGAAAAACCTTTTCTCATAGATCCCATTCCTTATCACTATCGGTTCCTCTTTGCTAATCTGGCTTGATGCTTGAAAAGGATGTTAGAAGCCAAAGTTATTCATTAGTGAGACAATGTTCCATGGACTTGTTTGAGTTCATCATCACCTTTGTCATACATTTCGGGAGCAGTTTCCCAAAGACCCCCCTATTTAATCTCCAAAGTGATCCAGCATGTAAGGATGTTTTGGTCCCCGTTTTTCAAGGTGGAGGAGTTATGTAATGTGCCCAGGGCCAAAGAGTAGCCAATGTCCTGGGAGCCCTTGTGGGTTTGGTGTGAGCCTTTCCTATGATGGGTTGGCAGGGAACAAAATCATTACAATCAACAACCCGAAGAGCCTGGGAACTCCATAACTTCACTGTTGGCTGGCAACTTTTGCTATTTGCTTAAGGTTTCCTTTCACTCTGTGTGTGTGTGTGTGTGTGTGTGTGTGTGTGTGTGTGTACATATGTCACATTGTGCATTTGGAAGTCAGAACATAACATTGGGTATTAGTTCTCATCTTCTGCTTTGTTTGAGACAGGGTCATCTGTTAGTCTCCACTGCACACACCAGGCTGGCTGGCCTTCGAGCTTCAGGGGATTTTTCTGTCTCCATCTCCCATCTCCCTATAGGAGGGCTGGGATTGCACTTGTGGTCCTGTTTTTCAGAGCGGGTCTTTACAGGAGCAAATTAATGTGCACAAGGCCAAAGAAAAGCCAGTGTCCTGTCTCTGTGTGTGCAAATCAGGTCCTCACAGCAGGTGGGTGAAGACCTACTGAGCCATCTCCTCAGGCCATTTTCCCTTTTAGGTGATCTCAGCATTAGGGTTCAACTACTAATCGAGTCAATCGAGTCACGGCAGTGTACCCACATTGGACCAATTAGCATTTCTTCTTGGGCACTTGGAACGTGTTGAGATTCTGTCTAAGGTGGAATTCATAACTTACTCTTAGGGGCTCTTCCCAGTGAAGGGCTCCTCTATTCAGTCACTTCAGGAGGAGATGTTTGGAACTGTCATTCACATGTACTCCCAGATCACAGTCATATCCGTTTTGCCTTTCAACCATCATTGGGGCTGTCTGTTTCAAGCTATATCCGCCCTCCTTGTCAAACTTCACTGCGCTTGCTGCTTGAATTTCTGCAGCTGATGTCAAACTGGCTATATAGCTCTTGCAGCCTTTTCTGTTCAATCAACGTGAATTCTGGGATACTCATGGTCCTGTGTTTCCCGCCCCAATTCAGGGCCACCTCTTTGCACCTTTTTATTTTCTATTGTTTTTTCCTTTCTATTGTGCACCATTTTTATTTTTTTTTCCTTTTTATTTTAGGGACATGTCTGTGAGGCCCACCATGGCCTGGACCCTGACTCTCTCAGGTTCATCTTCTATCATGTTCTCTCTGCATCTTCTTGGCTCAGACTTGCTCTGCAGTTAGCGCTCTGTGGCAAATGATCTGATCAAGTTGTAAGAAGGAAAGGCTTATGTCAGCCTACGATTTCAGAGGCTTCAGCCCACGGTTACTTGACTGGCTCTGTGTCCTGTAGAACACAGAATATCACGGTGAGGGTGTGGTGGAGTAAGTCATCCTAAAGTGGCTGGGAGGCAATGGGAAGAGGAAGAGGCTGGAGCACATTATCCCTCTCCAGGGTGTATCCTCAACCATCTAACTCCTCCACTCAGCCCCACCTCAGAAACAGCTCCGTGGGCTGGTGACATGGGCCTTTCAGAAACCCTTTGGATTCAATCATCCCACATTCTTGCTCTAGGTGTCATTCACTGTTTCTACCATAGACATCTTGTCTGTAACAGTTATAGTCTCTGTCTGAAGTGTTTCCTAACTCTGTCTACTCTCCCTTGGGGTCTTGAGTTACAACTTCTGTAGCAGTAGGCTGGAGGCATGGCTCAGTGGCTGAGAGCACATGTTTTTCTTACAGAGGAATTTTTAATTTCCCCCTTGAGTACATGAATGACTAAGAGCCTGGTAAACTATATCGTTCAATGCCTATGTTTGTATTATTTCTGCATTTTCTCATGCCATTAATTTTTAGTTTTATTCCATTATAGTTTGATGAAATGCAAGAAATTATTTCAGCGTTTTTTATTTGCTAATGTATGCTTGGTTTATGGCAGAAAATGTGATCTGTTTTAGATAAATTCTGTAAGTTGCTGAAAATAATGTGCATTTTGCAGTGGGTGGATGTTTTACTCTGCAGATGTCTGTTGACTCCGCTTGATCTTTGGTGTACTTCAGCTCTGACATTTATTTTCTAGTTTTTGTCTGGATGACTTAACTTTTCCTGACTATGTGGTACTAAAGCATTGCACTGATAGTGTTCTGGGGCCTATTTGCAATTTCAGCCCACTTGCAAATGAAATTCAGTGTGCCAACCTTTATACTTATATGTGTATAACCATTGGTGTGGGAAGTCCTTCTGTATATGTGTTGCTTTTATTGGTTAATGAATAAGAAAGCTGGCTTGGCTTGTGATAGGGCAAAGTAGAGCTAGGTGGGGAAAACTAAACTGAATTCTGGGAGAAAAGAAGGCAGAGTCAAGGAGAAGCCATGTAGCTCCACCAGAGATAGATGCCAGACAGAACCATGTGGGTCAGTCACAGCCGCATGGCGATACACAGATTAATAGAAATGGGTTAAATTAAGATGTAAGAGCTAAAACACCATCTTAATAAAAAAAAAAGATGTAAGAGCTAGACTATAAGAAGCGAGAGCTAATAGGTCAAGCAGTGTTTTAATTAATACAGTTTCTGAGCAGTTATTTTGGGAGTCTGGGAAGCTAGGAACAAAAAAGTGGCCTCCTACTACAAACCATTATATCATCTTGGCAAAGATAATCTTTACCGTTGTTGCAGTAGGAGATGGGGGAGGAGGATTGTGAGTTCCAGGCCAGGCTACATGCAATACCCTGTTTCAAAACAAGCAACAGATTGTTCTCTTTAGCCTCTTTGTCGCCTCTGATTTGGGTTCTATGTCTGTCTGGTTGGGTATCATTACTCCTACTTCCTTTTCTTCCCTTCAGTTACAATTTGTATATATATTTGCTAGCAAAGCATGTTTCTTGCAGACATTAATTATTAGATCTTATTTAATTTAACAGCCAGCTTGTGTCTTTCTTTTTATTAGTGTATATCAATTCTATAAAACAATGATATTTTACTGTACGTATATAGAGTACTTTTATCATTTTTACTCCCAATGCTATCCATACTTTTGCCCTCATCTCCTTGTTGAGTCCTCTCATCTTCCTTAACATCTCTCTTTCTAATGTCTCTCTAAGCTTTTAAATTCCAAATATGAAGAAGGTAGGTGATGCTTGCCTTTGCCTGATCATTTTGCTTAACAAGCGACCTACAGTTCCATCTATTTTCTTTCAAATATTTCATTTTTTTCTTCATGTGTGATAATATTTATTTTTTTCCACCCTTTTAAAAGAAGATTTCTCACTAGACCCAGAACTCTGTTTCAGATAGACTGGCTGGCCAAGAAGTTCCTGGGAACTGCTTGCCTCTATCCTGTCTCAACACTGGGGTGATAAACACATGTGACCACACCAAACCTTTATACTGGTGCTGGATCTGAACCCAGGACTTCATGCTTGCAAATCAAGCACTTTAACCATTGAGCCACACCCATGTCCTTAGCCCATTATAGCCACACTCTTAATAGTTGGTATGTCCTATGCTGGGAATGCCGCTGTCCACCATGTGGATCTGGGGGCACAGGCTTCTGTGGGCAGGTGAAAAGGACACACACAGGCAAGCCAATGTGTGATGTGTGCAATGCGGGAGTTTTTCTGTCTGAAGAGGGCATAATGCACAGGCCTGGGTGTGGATGTATGACTTCACCATAGCAGAGCACACAAATGGTGACTCTCCTTTGCCATTTCGTAGACTGTGTACTAGCTAACTCTTGGGCCTCAGACCCATGCTCAAACCGCTTGTCAGAAGCTGTTTTTTTTTTCTCAAGATAGCAGAATCTCCTTCTGCTATCCACAACCTAAAGGGATCTGGCTCTTGGGAGAGTCTGCTCCCCACTTCCTCCTATCTTTCATCCTATTAATTAAGTAATTGTTTATTTGGCATCTGGTTGTGCTTGTAGGCCAGAAGGACATAGATTACATCTGTCTTCTTCATTGTCTGATATCTGCCCTGAATGTAGTGAAGTGGTTACTCAATACGTATCTATTGAATAAATCGATAAAGCGATTAGAGACCACACTGACAGCTAGTATGTGCTTGGAAAATCAGTGAATTCTGAAGATTTGTTAAAAGTCATATTTGGAGGTTTAGAGGCCAGGAATTGACCTCATCTTATGAAGGAGGAAGCCCTAGCTCAGGGATTGGTGGGAACTTGGCTAGGCTACTTGGCAAGGCATTGGCAGGCTCAGGCCAGTGTTCTCTTAGAGCACAAGGTTCTTTTTGCAGGAGCTGAAATGAGGTAAGTTCTTGGAAGCTGTGTCTCTTACAGTATGGTCTTTGCCTCTGTAGTACAACTCCAGGTAAGCTGGAGAGTGCCGGAGCGGGGCGGGGTTGGGGGGCAGTGGGCAGGGGTGCCCCTTCTCCACTGCCTGCTCTGTGTTTAGGATCTCAGCCATCCTACAGTGTGCCCTTGTGTTTCAACTGGTCTGGCTGTTGCTGTTGTCATTTGGAAAGGGCAGATCTAACCAAGACCTCATTTGACAAAATGATATAAGTGATCTGCTGCATGGAATGCAGAAGTGCTATTATTAATGCAGGTGTTTGCTGAGAGACGTTCACCCAGTGAAGAGCATAGCAGGCAGATGTTACAACTGAGGGGCAGGGATGAGGCCCAGGGTATGTGAACTCAGTGGGACCAGAGGACTCAGGTAGACTGTTACAGTTTGAATATGAAATGTCTCTTACAGGCTTGCGTGTTTGAGTACTCAGCCCCCAGCTGCTGGTGGTGGTTTGGAGCCTCACTAGGGAACTGGGGGTAGACCTTGAGATTTCTAGACAGGCTTTATTTCCTCTTCTGTGTCACCTCCTGGTCCATGGAGATATGAGTAAGAATTGCCATGCTCCTGCCTCTGTACCTTCCTTGCCATGATGGACTCTTGGCTTCAAAACATGAAAGCATTGCTAGAGTACTGAAGGTCCTAAAGTCCCCAGGAAAGTCAGCTCCCCACTGCCTCGGTAAGTGGAAGGATTTTCCTGGGATGGGATTGGAATCAAATGACCTATTATCTTAGGAGTGACCTGGTGCGGGATAATTGTCTGCATTCTGTCAGTCATGTTTTAAATAAACAGTGATTGGCCAGGAAGGCAGTATAGATGGGTCAACCAGACAGGAAGTAGAGGTGGGGCAATGAGAACAGGAGAATGCTGGGAAGGAGGAAGCCCATTCCTCCTCAGTCCTGTCTCAACCATCTAAGAAGCAAGATGTGATCTGCCCTGCTGAAAAAGCTATCGAGCCATGTGGCTAATATACATACAAATAATGGGCTATATAAGTTATAAGAGCTAATACAAAGCCTGAGCTAATGAGCCAATCAGTTTATCATTAATATAGACTCTCTGTGTGATTTTCTTTGGGGCTTACCAGCAGTGGGAACTGGGCAGAACTGAAACTCCAACTAGCAGGACCTCATGCTACAGTGTCCCTTTTGCCAGAGCCCCTGGGCTTTTTCTATCCCTGCAGCAGCTGTTCTTAATGTGGTCAGAACTCCCTGGAGTAGGAGAGCAGAGAGCTCAGGAGATGGGGCTCCATGATGGAGAAGATGGAATTTCAAAGGCCAGGCTCCTCAGGAGAGGGGCTGCTCTACTCTTTTCTAACCTCTAAATCACTGTCCCTTTTGACCCTCCTATTAGTCCCAAGTTTCACCTGACTGCGTCTAACTAGGCACCAGGAACAGTTGGGTGAGGGAGCCATGGGTGGGTGATAACCTGGACAAGGGTGCCTGTTGAACCGCTGGAGGACTCTAGGAGACTTGAATTTCTGCATCCTTCTCTGAGAAGCATGGGTACTTAGGCTCCTGCAGCATCCAAAATAGTTTCTTTATTCACTAATCCCATCCCTGGTGTAAATCAAGTTTTATTCTGGTCATAGTCTCCACGTGGCCATTGGGAAGCCATTTCAGTACTCTGTCACTGTGATCCCGGATGATGAAGCAAAGCAGAGATGGTGACAGAACCCTTGGCTGTCCCCAGAAGGCAGGGGCTGGGCCTCTGGGGAAGAGCTGGTGCAGTGCTGCATGAAGGTGTGATCCTACCACGGCTCCCCTGCCCACAATGCATTCCCGTCTGACGGGGATTTAAAACAGTTTCATCACACCTTATGAGATCATAAGGCACACAGGTTATCTAGACATGGCAAAACAGCACACTTGCCACCTGCCTCCTCTCTCTAGGTCAGTTGACCCGTCAGCCCCGCATTCTATGTAGCCTCAGAGCCTGTCTCGGTTTGCCACTCCCAGCAGAATTGTCCATAAGCTGGAAGTTGTATGTACTTTGAGGGAATCTGTACTGGATCCTTAGGAGTTCTGTAACAAAATGCCAGGAGCTGGGCAGCCAAAACAACAGACTATTTCATGTTATAATGCCGGGAACTCAAGTCTCAAGGCAGCGGCAAGCCCATGCTCTCCTTAAAGGGCTCCCAGGGAAAATATCTTCTTTATTCGGGTAGTCAGTGATGCTCTGTGGCTTGGTGATCCATCTGTGCACTTTCTGCCTCAGCCTTTCCACAGCCCTCTCCCATGCGTATCTGTGCCCAAAGTTTCTTCTTTTTAGTAGGATCCAGTCCTGTGCTACCCTAGTACAGCTTCACAGCAACTCGGCTGCAGAGACCCTTTCCAGACAAGGTTTCAGGTGGACATACATTTTGGTAGAGCATGCCTCTGCACAGCGTGAGGTAGCTGCCAATACTACTACTAGATGCTGAATTCCACGAGGCAGCTGAGAAATCTGAGGCCCAGAGGCAGGAAGTGATTTGATGCTTATTAGGGGGCAACCAGCAGGCTCGAAGCAGAGCCCAGAATTCCAGATGGGTTTCTATGCTATATTTGAATGAAGCATTCAAATCAATATTTCTCCTCTTTCCTGACTCACACAATCTAGTTATATGGGTTGATTCTGCAAGTCCATGCCCTCCAGGGCAACAAGGCTGAGCACACAGAAATGCTATGTTTTCGTTCAGGTTACTATTGCTGTCTTGAAACACTATGACCAAAAGCAGATTGGGGAGGAAAGGGTTTATTTGGCTTACAGGTCCATATCACTATTTCTTATTGGAGGAGGTCAGGACAGGAACTCAAGCAGGACAGGAATCTAGAGGCAGGAGCTGGTGCAGAGACCAGGAGGGGTGCTGCTTCCTGGCTTGCTCCTCATGGCTTGCTCAGCCTACCTTTTTTTTTTTTAGAACCCAGGACCACCAGCTCAGGGGTGGCCTCACACACAATAGACTGGGCCCTCCCTTATCCATCACTAAGAAAATGCCTTACAGGCTTGTTTATCTTATGGAGACATTTTTTTTTTTCAATTTAGGCTCCCTCCTCTCTGCTGATTCTAGCATGTGTCAAGTTGACATAAAACTAACCACCACATGGTGATTCTTGCTTTCAGTTTTTATTAACTATTATTATTATTTTTGTGTATGAATGTTGTATATATGTGGTTATGTGCACACTACAGTTTACATGTGGAAGTCAGAGAGATTGTCCTGCCTCAGCTTCACCAGTGCTGGGTTTACAGATGCGCACCGGTACATCTGCCTGGGACTGGGTTTTAAAAAGTGTCACTGTCTTTCAGAGTCTTGACACATTGTATGCTAATTGCACCTCACCTGGTTCCCATATACCCTGAACTCATGGGACCAGATGCTCAGTGAATATAAGATAATTTGATATGTAATAAAGAATGATAAATGAGAACCTGTTGAATCTATTGCTGTTCTCTGCTTTGATGGAAAAGACATTGGAATAACAAAGCCAGCCTGGTCAAGGTACAGACAGCAGAAAGCCTCTAAGCAGACACAGTGTTAAAGATAAGATTAGGGAGGAATCTGAAGTGGGAACGCTAGAGACTGTTTGTCTATTCTTGTTCCGTTTACTTTGTGGTCACTAAACTCAGTTCCAGGGATAACAGAGTCTGTGTGTGGTGTTTCTGGGCTCTGCACCAGACATTCTGCTGAGTGCTGTGACTGTCACTGTGAATTGTAAACTTGATGGAATCTAGAATTACCCCCATGCCCACCCCCACCCAGACAGTAGTTTCTAGGCAAGTGTGTGT
>JAQHUG010000084.1:4680818-4701222 GCA_028555095.1 Dicrostonyx torquatus
TGCTTACAGAAGCCAGAAGAGAATACCAGGCTCTGTGGAACTGAAGCTACATGTGACGGTGAGCTGCCTGGCATTGATCCTGGGAACTCTGCAACTTCTGAGTCATCTCTCCAATCCCTAACCTTCCCGTTTCACTAGGACCAAGTCATCTCCAAAATTACACAGTGGAACTTTACCACTCTAAGATAACTTTATTTTTACAGTGCTAGGGATTAAACGTATGGCTTTGCACTTGCTAGGCAGGTACTTTGCAATGAACGACACCCCAGCTCCTTAAGTAGCTTTAAAAGGCCTTATTTATATAATATGCACACTATAAAGTTTCAAGACTAAAATACTGGAATAATAATGTTCAGATTTGTGGTACGACCATCAGCTCAGATAGTTACTCAATGAGTTGTTCACTTAAGTATGTATGAGTCATCCAAAAGGATGGGAAGGGTAGTTTCAGGTATCAGGGGCATAAGTTGAAGTGTAGCTATGGATGTGCTGGGTATAAAATGAAAAGAACTAAATGATACCAAAGATAGGGTAAAGGTGTGAACATGTCAGATGCAGATGGTAAGCGTGGCGGGGAAGTCACTGAGTACCTGTTGTCTGAGAGTAGGCTGATGGGGGTGGACTAGAAAGTTAGGAGGATACCTTGATTCTCCAAAAGCATTCTGTCTTGGTTTTCTTATGCTTCATATGTGAACAAGTGGCTTTCTCTTGTGGAGACCCTGCCAATTCTTCTATTTTTGTCACCTATGTCCCCTTTCAACTTCCTAGTTTCTGTCCCATGCGTGGCTTCCTACCTTCTCATCTAGCAGCTCCTCTTATCCTGGTACTGAAGACACTGTAGCAGTGGCCAGTTTGCTTAGGACAGATGTTAGTATTTGTTTGACAGTTCTATATAGATTGGCCCTTTGCTGAATTGATTTTTTGAGGCACTGACTTTTGCTACCAGCTTTTGGCTCCTCACAGTCCGTTTCCATAGATCTTTGACTTTTCTCTGATTTCTGCATTGACCTCTTGGGCTTCTGCTTCCCTGCACATCACAAAAAAATGGCTCACAGCTACCCTTAGCAGGGTACAGGCCCTCCAAAGAAGAGGGCGAATTTTAATAACCATTGTGAGCTTTTTAGCCCCCTCAAAGGCAAGGCGGAGGTAATGGAAGACATCGCTACAGTTATTATTTGATACCACATATATTGGTTTTCTTCCTCTCTAAATCATTGCCTGGGGCTTGGTGTGAAATTGGTTTTCACCCTCCTCACTCTGACTGCAGCCTTCAATGCTTTCATTCCTTATTTAACTTTTCTGCAATTCAGCACCTGCTCAGTTAGCGTACTTCACGTCCAGGCGTTTAGTGTGGGACACCTGCATTTTATTTCTCTGAACGCTGAGGGATCAGAGCATCCTCACCGCTGCCTAGCCTTCTAGAACTTCCTCTCAGTCTGTGTAAGGATGGAGGAACCTGAATCCCAGTCAGGCTGCTACTGCACTCTACAAATAGAGGGATCAAGAAGGGCTCTGAATCCAGGCTCTTTCTTTGGGTCAAATCTCTCCTACTTACCTGCTTTAGGCAATGCTGGGCCTAAAGTTCTGTGCCTCAGGCTCCTCCTCTCTAAAAATGGAGCTATACCATTTAAGGTTTTGAAACAATTGGGTTAGTCTGTGTTACATACCTAGCAGGATGCTCGCACACACGAAACCCCCAAAATTCCTCAGCAAATATTGTTTTTCTTAGCTTTGCAGCCCTCTTTCCCTTTCAGCATATTTGGGCAGCATTGGGAGGCCTGGACTGTGTACCAAGCATGGTGGTTAAGTTTCTGTGAGACTTGGGTCTGTCACGGCTCTGAAATTCAGCTCCCTCCTCAATTAAATGAGACTAATAGTCTCAGAGCATCAGTGCTCACTGCCTCTGGTTACAGGGTGACATGATGGGTGTGGATGGGCTCTGTAAATGTTAAAGAGCTCCCCGCAGGAACAGCGGCAGGATTCGCTGCTCTTTGGAGGAATGACTTAGTGAAGATCATTCTTGGGTGAGGCAGCATCCTCTGTGGAAATCACTTGACAGTCCTCCTTCTGGGGTATCATTCATTAGCATCAGGGCTCTTAGCTACCCGCAACAAAAAGCAAACAAATGCTGATCACTTATATAGCAAAGGACTTTATTGAATGGGATCAGTTAGCTCATAGAGGGTTCTGAAACTTTGGAGAATGAGGAATGGATCAATGAAGAAATTCACCTAACACAACTGATCCAGAAGGGGTATGATAGGGACCACTGATGGTGCTCAGACACAACTGAGGGGTAGCATGAAGCTGAAAGTGAGGGAAAGGAAGTGAAGGAAGCTTCTAAGGCTCAAGTGGTAAACAAAACTCACAAGTCTCAGAAAGTTCATGAAATTTAAAAGATTCACAAACCTTTTCCTTCATTGCGTTTGTGAGGTATTTTGTCACAGAAGCAAGAACATAAGAGTACATTATTAGTATTGTCAACTTGACACAGCTGAAAGTTTGGGAGGAGACGCCTTGGTGGAGGAACTGCCCAGATTAGATTGGCCTGTGGACACATCTGAGGGGGTTAGCTTTGATTGGTAATTGCTGTAGGAGGGTCCAGATCACTGTGGGAAGCCCCATTCTGTGGGCAAGTGATCCTGGGCTGTATAGGAAACCTGGGCAAGCATGAGCCGGCGAGCATCCTCTCTCCATGGTTCCTGCCTCCGGGTTCTGGCCTGGAGTTTCCTGCCCTTTCCTCAAGCATGGATTGTGGCTTGCAAGTGTAAATCAAAGAAACAATCTCCTCCCTAAAGAAGTCAGAGTGTTTTATCACAACAACTGAAAACCAAACTAGATCATCATCCTATATTTTCTCTCCTTACTCCGTTGATTATTTTATTTGCGTTATCACTTTTTTGTTTTTTTTTTCTTCAAAAAATTTTAGGGTTGGAAGATAGCTCAGACAAAAGTACTTGCCTCACAAACATCAGGACTCGAGTTTGATCTCCAAAATTCACACAAAGATTCAGATGTCAGTGCCTTTTTCAAGTTATAGGCATAGTGGGGTCCCTTGGCTCTCCAAGCATTACAGGCCATTTACAATGTTCTTGGTTACACTCTAGAACTTGATTTTAAGACCAAATAGGTCTAAAGACACCACATAATTGAATTACAGGACACTGAGTTTCAAATTGGTACTCACCTGGAAGCTTCATCCTTATGACTAGCTTTTATGGTGCTAGAAAGTCTTATGCGTAGTACCAAGAAAGAAACACAAACCACAGTCTTACCCAGCTAAGAACATGTGAGCTGTAGTAATGACTGGTTTGGCAAGATCTCACCACTGATGCAATAGTAGCATGAATGTAATGGGAGCAAGCATCCACGTTTTGATTGGATTTAAGAACCACTCCGTAAGAGGGAACTCATTCTTGGTCCTATTAACTAGGCCGCAAACTCATGGTTGACTAGATCATAGGACCTAGGGATGAGTATAACTACGATTATTCAGTTAAATGGACACAGCAAGAAATTGTGTCCCAGGTTCTTATTTTATAATCATATATTAATGTACCTACAAACCCTAACTGATAAAGCTTCTTTTATATAGTAGTTATCAATTAATATACCTGGTTGTGCAGAGAACTAGAAACTGTGGGATTCTCAGCTCTAAACAGGACTCTGTAATCATACCTCCCCCAAGGATTAGGGGCCATTGAGGAAGCCTGGCAGTTATAGGAGGCAGAGGCAGTGCATTTCTGTGATGAGACAGTATTTAAAAATATGACAGGGCTGTTGCATACATAAAGTCATGGCTGCTGACTGCAGTTACAAAATATACACGTCATCAAGCCAGACAAAATTACAATATGGATGGGGGAGGGATCATCAAGTCCCACCCCTACCTGAGGAGCTATTGTCAACTGATGGCCACTGAGGGAGGAAGAGTCAGTTTTATTCAGGGATGTGACTGCCGAGAGGTCACTCGTGCCCCATTAGATGGCCCTACACGCATGCTTCTCTAGGTAGCACTAAGTGAACTCTGGGCTTTAAAAAAAAAAAAAAACCACATGAAACTGAGAGGGAAAAATGGAAGAAAGGAAGTCTGGGGACAGAAAAAATATAAAACACATTCTATGTATGTACAAAATTCTCAACAATAAAGATTTAAACTGTAGTGTCATTTCATTTGTATTTTAATAAATAAAGCTTGCTGAAGACCGGAAAAGTTAAACACCCACAGTGGTCAGCCCTACAGACTAGGCAGCAATGACACACACCTTTAATCTCAGTAGCCACTCTAGCTTGTTACAGTAACCAGGTGGAGTGGTGCATGCCGTTAATTCCAGAACTAAAGGGGAATGTGTGATGGGTGGAGACAGCTCTCAGTCTCATTCTGAAGTCTCCCGAAGGCAGGGTCACCATTTTCAGGCTGAGGTAGAGGTAAGAGCCAGTGGCTGCTTTGCTTTTTCTGGTCTTTGGGTTGAACCCAGTATCTGTCTCTGAGTGTTTATCAATCATGTTTCATTAAACATGTGGTTATGTCTACAACTCCAGCTCTGGGGTGTGTGTATGGTAGAGACCAACAGGAGCCTTCCAGAGGACCTGATCCCATTTGGCAATTTTTTCTGTTATTATTGAAAGAAGTTATTGTCCATGCCCATATTTCAAAATGTGTCCTCTAAGTTTTCCTGGTTTCACAGACCGAGTTTGAAAACATGGTGTGTGTATGTATGTGTACCTGAGTGGAACGCCCATGGAGGTCAGAAGAGAGCGCTGGATCCCCTGGAACTGGAGTTACAGGAGATTGTGAGATGTTGCTGCTGGGAACTGAACTCAAGAGCAGTAAGTGCTCTTAACCACAAATCATCTCTTCAGCCTTCCTTTCTTTTGGAAGGGCTTAAGAAACAGTTTTATTCTTTAAAGTTTTAGTAAAAGTTCATCAGTGCCTCTATCTGGTCCTGAGGTCTTTCTTTGCTCTTTGCTGGGCAAATTTTTATTACTACCTTGATTATTTATTGATCTGTTTAGAATTTAAAAAGATCTTCTTGGTTCAGTTTCGGTAGACTCCCCCTCACTTTCTTTCTTTCCCTCTGTGTGCTTATGTGTGTGACCAACATATATGTATGTTATGTTTGTGTATCATATATAACATATATGTGTAACTGACATATATGTTATGTTTGTGTTATCCTTGTTTAGGTCATGTGTCTTGGGATATTGGATTATTGTGAGATGTGGAATATTTTTCTAGTTGGATTTTATAGTATAGTTTTCCTATAGAACTCCCATGAGTGAGGAATTTCAGTAAGGTTTGGGACAGACAGAGTGTGGGCTATGCCTTGGTTAGGACTTCTCTAGTTCTGTCACCAGTGGATATTCTGATATGCTTGGTGTTAAGAAAAAATAATAAGAAGGGCGGTTCTGCTGGCACAAAGAAATCCAATTAGGTCAAATCAAACTGAATCAAAATGTCCATTGTTTTATTAAGTACCTTGCTCTCCAGTGCATGGCGGGGAGCCCGGACAGCGGGGAGCCCATGCAAACCTGGAACACGTGTTTCTCCTCTGGGAGCCCATTTAAATACCCCGTGGGAGTGGTCCTGACCCTCCCCCGCCTGGGGAGGGGTCAGGACTTGGTATGACGGGATTTGGAGTTCAGACTAATACAACTCCCAGGCCTTGGGGGCTGGGATGGATGCCAGGGGCTGGAGGCTACACTCCAGACTTAACACTTAGGAATTAATCTGTTCTCTGGTCTCATGTAGGTGTGGTGTCCACAGTCCTTTAACTGCTCGGCCAAGGTGGAACTGCTGGGGCAGACGACTGGGAGTGGGTGTTCAGCCCTCCTTACTTCTGTGACTGCTTGAATCCTTAGTCATTGGCTGGGATCACGAGGGTGTGGCCTGTCCTCTGCTCTTGGAGCTAAATATTTGCTGAAGCCTGTGTATGGCTAGGTCGCACATGGAACAAGGTATAGGTCAATGTTGGAGCATCTACCCACATGCTTGATGTGTCATGGTGGCCCTTCCCACACTATGCAGATCAATCATGAATGAAGTGAAAAACCAGGACTAGTTCAATAACAGCAGGGAGTCAGGGGACAGAAAAAATATAAACCAAAAAGTTGTAAACGTTGGTTGAGAAAGTAAACAAATTAAGAGAGAAGAAAATAAGAAATGGAAAACACAAGGGGAATTAGAACACCCAAAAAAGAGAAAGTAAAAGTGAGGAAGTGAGAGTCGTCATTATGATAAAAAGAAATAAAAAGTGATAGAATGAAAAGCTGACTATTAGGAGAAGAAAAAGAATAAGAAAGTGCATAGATATGTAAAAGAAAAAGCCAAATGGTTCCCATGCATCTCTATGCATGTACCAGCCAGTCAGTTAGAAAGTGGCCTTCATCTCTGGGACGAGCTACAAATCTAGTGAGGTGGAAACTCTCAGGAATCTATGAGGGTGAACCTAGCTAAAACTCCTAGCAAGGGGAGATACAGAGCCTGAGCCAGCCATCTCCTGTAACCAGGCAAGACTTCCAGTGGATGGGTTGGAACCCAACCCAGCCACATAACCTTTGACCTACAAGTTGCCCTGCCTACAAGATATGCTGGGGTAAAGGTGGTGCAGAAATTTTGAGAGTGGACGACCAATTGGTCCACCTTGAGACCCATACCATGAGAGGGAGCCCACCCTTGACATTGCTTGGGGGGACAGGATCCCAGGGGCTGGACAGCCCAGATATCTAGACTGGAACCAAACATAACTGGCAAAAAAAGTCAATGAAATGATTCCTAATGATATTCTGTTATACTCACAGCTCATAGCTTAGCCCAGTTGTCATCAGAGAGGCTTCACCCATCAATTGATGGAAACAGATGCAGAGACCCACACCAAACATTAGGTGGACCTTGGGAAATCCTGTGGAAGGGGGGAGGAAAGATTATGGGAGCCAGGACACCATAAGAAAACCCACAGAATCAACTAACTTGGGCTCCTAGGGGCTCTCAGAGACTGAACCAACAACCAGAGAGGTTGCGTGGGACTGACCTAGGCTCTCTGCACATATATTACAGTTGTGTAGCTTGGTCTTCTTGTGGGGCTCCTTAACGGTAGGACCAGGGGCTGATTTTGACTCTGTTACTTGCCTTTGGGACCCTTCCCTCCTCCTGGGTTGCCTCACCCAATCTTAATAGGAAAGAAAGTGCCTAGTCTCACTTCAACTTGATCTGCCATGGCTGACTAATATCTATGGGAGACCTGTCCTTTTCTGAAGAGAAAGGAGGAATGGATGGCATGGGGGAGGAATGAAGAGAAGAGGAGGAAGGGGAAGTGTGATGGGATAGGAAAATTAATTAATAAAAAAGATTTAAAAAATCACAAATTTTGAAAATATATTACATAAAAACATCTTATATTTTTGCAGAATAAAAGGTAACAGAAAAGAAAGAAAATATTACCTGTATATGGCCATTCAGACAAGAGTGGACACTCGCTCCTCTGCTAACCCTCACATTTTTCTGTCTTCCTCAGCTCTGCATCTGTTGAGGGGAACAAAGGCTGGGGACATTCATCCCTCCTTTCTGTTTTTTTTTTCTTTTTTCTTTTTTTTTTTTTTGACTGTTGCTCACCAGTCAGTGGGAGTGGTTCTGTTCCAGAACTGGTTAGAAAAGACCAGGCTGACCTGGAAAAGGCTGATATCAAACTTACTCCCCTCTTGCACTAACTTCCCAAGTGTTGGGATTACAGTGTGCAGCGTCCTGCCAGGACCCAGAGCACTGGCTTTTCAATGAGCTTGCTGTAAAGTGTTAGTACAGCAAGCCCAAACTGAGCCACAAGCGGCCATGTTGGTTGGGACTGCATGGCCATATTTGCTGTGAGTTCAGGGGAAAGAAAAGTGTGGGGACATCTCTTTCTGTCAGGGAAAGCTGGCGGGGGGGGGTGGCCCCTTAAGATAGCTGCAGGTTCTGGTGCTGTGCTTCCATGTCCCCAAGCCCCAGCATTTGTGCAATGCCCACTTCAGCTAAGGCCAGGCTACCTTTCCGCTCTGCCCCAGTTTCGGTTTCTGTGCTGGTTCCCCCTCCCCCACCTCCCCCTCTTTCCACACTTTGGTCCTCACTCTGCACAACAAGCATGTCCACAGAGTCATCTTCTCTGACCCACATTTCCCATTCTTCCTGTCACCACCCAAGTGTTGTTGGCTGTGCGCAGAGCCCTGACTGACACCTTTGGGTGAGGGTGGTCCCAGCCCTCTGCATGTATTCACACAGGGTTTGCTTAGCAGAGGTTTGGAAGCTAAGGGTTTCAGAGTCCCTGGTTCCTTACCTTTAAACTTCTGATAGCGAAAAGCAACTTTCCCCCTGGGGTCACTAAAGAGAGAAGCGCTGTGGCAAAGCTTCCAACAGAGTTCAGCTCACAGTCCACACTCGGTAGAGTGTAAGGAAACGTGCTGGAGAGGCAGGCTAGATACAGATGTTAAGAGGAATGTAACAGTGAATTTAGGCTCTAGGACAAATGGCCTGAACTGAAATTCAAGGCTTCCTACTTCTACAGTGTAGCCTAGAATATATGTGTTTATGTGAGTGTGTGTCTGTGCACGTGTGCACACATGTGTGCATGCCCTTCTTCAGGACTCTTCTAGCCTTTTTTTTTTTTTTTAATTTGAAATAGAATCTCATTGTATAGGTCTCGTTGGCCTGGAACCCACTGTGTCGACTAGGCTGGTCTAGAACTCACAGAGATTTGCCTTCCTCAGTTTTCCAAGTGCTGTGTTTAAAGGTGTGTGTCACCACACCCACCAACCTACCTTGTTTTTTGAGAAAAGATCCCTCACTGCACCCTGGGTTTTGTGGAGTCTAGGCTGGCTAGCCAACGAGCTCCAGGAATCCATCTCTCTGCTTCCCCAGCACTGGGATTATAATTGTGTGTCACCACAGCAGGCTTTTGACCTGAGTGCTGGGCTTGCATTTAGGTCCCCATTCTTACATGGCACCACTTTACCAAGGGAGCCATCTCCCCAGCCCCTACCTAACAATGTTTTTATGCTTGAGTTTGCTCATGAACCAGGAAAAAGCAATAGAAATGCCAAGGCTATGGGTCTTGATTGTGAAAAATAAGTACTGCGCCCACATAGGGCAGCAGGAGAAGTGCCCTAGGAAATGCTCCACAAGACAGCTGCTATCACTCTTTAGAGACTCTGACTTGGGCTGGAGAGATGGCTCAGCCGTTAAAGGCTAGGCTCACAACCAAAATAGAGACTCTGACTTTTAGTGTGTGTGTGTGTATGAGAGTGTCGGTGTGGATATCATCAATTCAGGTTATAGGCAGATGACTTTACTTCCCCCAACTGAATTTCCCCCAGCTGGAAGGCAGAATATAGAACTCATATTCTAGACGCCATTAGAAGGGCTCACCCAGATCCTCCAGTTTAGAAGGTTTCAATTTCAGCATGTGTAAAGGTCTGCTTATCTTACGCCTCTCCCCTGGAGCTGATGGCCCACGGTGGCTACAGTTGGGGTATTTGGAATACTCATCGCTCACTGTGGTGTTTGGAACGAGAATGGCCCCCATAGGCTTATATATTTGGATACTTGGACCCCAGTTGGTAGAAAGAACTGTTTAGGGTTAGAATGTGTGGCCTCATTGGAGGTGGTGTGTCACTGGGGATGGGCTTTGAGGTTTCAAGAGCCTGTGCCATTCCTGCTTAGCTCTCATTACCTACCTGCTGATAAGGACGCAAGCTCTCAGCTGCTTCTCCAGCATCTTGCTTGCCTGTTTGCTGCCATGATGGTTATGAACTCTAACCCTCTAGAACCATAAGTCCCAAATTAAATGCTTCCTTTTCTAAGTTGTTTTGGTTATATTGGTTTTTTTTTTAATGACAATAGAAAAGTAGCTAAGATACCCAAGTCATCAATACGTGTTGCATGGTTGTGGTGCCATCTGAGCTGTCCCTGGGTCCTCTCTGTCTTTCATCTCATGTGGCCCTTGTGGCTTTCATTTTCAGAATAGTAGAGAGTTGTTATTAGGGGTCTGCCTGAGAGACAGCAGGAATTGGGAGAGGCTGTTCAGCAGGGGCACGATCTGTGAAGATGTCCAAGATTCTCACTTTCCTTCACTGTCTCTCCCCTTTCTGTCTGAGGAGTTTTCTGGTAGTGGGAGGGCTTGTGTGTTGATGGCCATTCTTCCCAGTGTTTCCTGTTCTACAGGAAATCAGGCTGAAAGGGAAGAAAAATTTCCTGACTTTTCTCCTGATCTCTTTTGCTGTACTTTCTCATTCATGGAACAGCTTGGACTTCAAATGTCTTGACCTAATTAATGAATGAAGGAGGGTTTTGATCTTGGGATCAAGGTGAACGTGCGTCTCAGTTCCACGGTAAGCTTGCTCAGTAAGCCCTGTTATTGCTTGTCCCATACTCCAGATAAGGAAGCCAATGCAGAAACCTGAGTCTCCCAGGTAGACAGGCATCATCCTAGATCAGCTCTTCGCCTCAGAGCCAGTGTGTGAAGCGAACCTTCTGCAGCCTCAGCAGTACCACTCTGCTAGCTTTGCACACTGACAGCCTCCTGGGCCTTCCTCAGCCACCACCTTCCTGGTGGCCTATTTCTCTCCCACTCCAGGGACTGGCCATGCTGAACCTGAAGTCGTATGGTGCACCGATCACTAGATGTTGGATTATCTAACTATGTGGATTAGCATCGAGGCTGATGAGTTTTCTCTTCTCTGACCCCACTCCTCACCAGATCTTTCCATTTTTGGCCTAACCCAGAAGTCTTACCAAGCAGACGCACAGAAACCTACTGTAATGATGCATCATCGCAAAGGCATCTCTTGGATTAAAAAAGCCTGGAACGTTTTGCTGAACCTCACAGTTGAGTTAACAATATATCCCGAGGTCACTTAAGACTGTTATCCTACTATGTACTCGGCCTATTTGTTGAGCCTGCCTTTTAGAGAAAAATGCAACAACCAGCATTACTTTGGTTTCCTCATGCAATCAACTTTTATAACCTAAGCTAATGCATAGCTGTAATCTTAGGTCATATACTCTTTCATGTTCCTAACCCATGAGTAAATTGTGTGCATTTGTATGTTATAGTTATAAATGTGGGGAAAGCAACCTTATAAAATAAATATCCACCATGAATGCTGGAAGCATCATGGGTGTAGGTTGATAAGTCTGGGTGCAGTGAGGTTTGTAGTGGAGCTTGTTATTGGGATCACTTGGAGTCAGTAAAGTTTCATCGCTTGTTAAACTCTATTAAAGATTTCTGTAAAGCGTTCCTCATCCCTTCTCCAAGCAGTGATTTCTGAGATATTGAATAAAGAACAAAAACCTCTATTGGGGACACAGACATAGGGACAGACAGACACACAAGAGAGCATGCAGGCAGGCCCAGATTCAGACTTATACAATGGATGGTAGAAGACACAGGGAGAGAGAAGTAGAAAATTTAAAATCTGAGCTCTCTCTCCTGGTGAAACTGCTCAGAATTAAGTCTGGTTTCTTTTCCTCAATGTGATGCCAACACATTTTAGGCACCCTGAGGTTGTCACTGATATGTTTACATATGACATATGTAACTCTATGTAATGATGCAGGTGGACCCCAGGGAAGTGTCTATTCAGCTAGGCGTGGATTCTGGGATAGAACCCCTAATCTCTCATTCTAGCCATTTGCCTCATGACAGGCGATGACTAAGATGACCTCAGTCATATCTGTTGCCCTATTGGCATGACCCAGAACAGAACTCAGTGTGTGTATGTGGAGGGGTATTGATTTCATGAGAAGCCAAGACTGCATTTTCTTTCTCTCTAGAGTTGTTGGCGGCTGCCCTTGAGATGGCTAAAGGCCATCATTTTTAAAGTGGAGGGTTAATTAGAATAGATTTCTTTAATTCAGGATGCCAGTAAACCTCATGGCTCTCAGCTATTGATTTGAAGCTGAACAGAAAATTGTGGGTCTCAAAACATGTCCCCAAAAGTTGTGGGAATGGACTTTCATTGTATGTGTGTGTGTGTGTGTGTGTGTGTGTGTGTGTGTTCGTGTGTGTGCACACACGTCCACTTGTGCATGCATGTGGAGGCCAGAAGTCCACATACCTACCCTGTGTTTTGAGATTAGATCTCTCAGTAAACCTGGAGCTTTTCAATTAGCCTAGAGTGCCTGACTAGTGAGTCCCAGGAATTCTCCTGTCTCAACTTCCCCAGCACTAGGATTAAAAACATTTGCCATCATCCCCAACTTTTATATGGATGCCAAGGATCCAGATTCACGTCTTCATGCTCACACAAGCAAGCCCTTTACCTACTGAGCCATCTGCCCAGGGGCTTAATTTTAACAAAGCAGAAAAAACAGAACCTAAGACCACACTGGGAGATGTGAGGGGCATAGTTAGAGGGAGATAGCCTGAGGGCCACTGTGAGTCCATGAATGAGGAGAGCATCTTTTCCTATGAACACCATGGCTGAGAAATTGAAAGAGACGTTTGTGAACCTTGGAGGCTGAGATGATTGTGAGCAAATTAATACCTAGATATCGGAGACATTGGTTCTGATGCAGATAATTGAGTTCTGAGGAGAGAGGTCATGATTCCTTCATCTTCTCCATCATCTGAGAGTCTACATTATGATAATCTTCAACTTTTGTTCTCTAGGTAACATCTCCATTTAATTCAGTTCAACACACATTTATTAGTGCACTGCACCGGTTGAGAGTGGGCATAAAGAAGCCAATGGCAGATTCCATTCTCTTGAGGATTTGGTGGTACCTGGGGTGACCACGGTTCATTAATTTATCTTCTTGTTGCTGTGACAACATATCTTATGAAGGCAACTGCAGGAAGAAAGTGTTTATTTTGGTTTGCAGTTTGAAGATACAGTGCATCATGGGAGGGACAGCCTGGAGGCAGGAGTGGGAGGCAGGTCACATCGTATCTACAGTCAGGAGGCAGACAAAGAGAGAGAGAGAGAGAGAGAGAGAGAGAGAGAGAGAGAGAGAGAGAGAGAGAGAGAGAGAGAGAGAGAGAGAGAGAGAGAGGTGGTCAACCTGGGTTCTGGGGGGGTGTCTTCCCTTCTCAGTTAGCCCCCTCTTGAAACACCCTCACAGATGTAGCCGGAGGTGTGTTTCCACAGCGATTCTTTTATCTTTTAATTTTTAAAATTTAAATAACTCTTTTTTCATTTATTTTACATATCATCCAGTTTCCCCCCCTCCTCTCCTTCTGTCCTCTCCCCTTTCCCATTCCCCCCCCATCACTCCTCCTCTGTCTCCATTAAGAAAGGGAGCATGGTGATTCTTAATCCAGTCAAGATGACAGTGAAGACCAAACCACTGTGTATTGTCAGACCTCTGACCTGCACTCCTGTGGGGTGGGGTTGGTATTGTCTGAGCGTGGAGGCAAAGAGGTTTCCATGATCAGTGACCTTAAAGTATGCCTTAATTTTTATTTATGTGTATCTCTGTGTGAATCTGCCGTGTGTGTGTGTGTGTGTGTGTGTGTGTGTGTGTGTGTGTGTACAGAGACAAAGAAAAGGGTATCAGATCTTCTGGAGCTGTAGTTATGGACAGTTGTGAATTGCCTGATGTGGGTGCTGGCCACTAAACTCCAGTACTCTGAAATACAATATGAGCAGCCATTTTTAATTTTTTTATTATAGTCATGTTGCTTTCCCTCCCCCAACTCCTCCTAGAACTGCCTCCCACTCTGACCCACCCAAATTCATATGTTCTCATTCTCTCCCTCCCAGAAAACAAAAACAAAAACACTAAATTAAATCCATAAAAATACAAATATGTACTTAGTGAGGGAGCAGCGAGGAGGAAAGAATCTCCCAATGAAGGGAAATAGAATATAGTGTCATGGAGAGATAAAGGGGAAATTAGACTAGAAGGTTCAACAGGAAAGGGAGAGGGATAAAAGTGGGAACATGGGGAGGGACATAGGCCCATTTGGAAACTTACCACTGTAGGAAACTCCTAAAATATATACATATATGACAGCAGCCATTTTTGAATGTAGTGATGTTAGGCCCAGAACTGCAGAGAAAGCAGCTATCACAAAGATGCCATGCCTACGGGTGTCCTTGGCCTCTGTTTCTTGGTTTTTCAGTGACGGATACTTGGTAAAATGAAAACTCAAAGAATAGGTGGCATTCAAGTTACAAAGGAACTGATGAACAGGTTGGGGAGCTGGGCTTTGAGGAGGAGGGGCTGTGGCTAAACAGTGACCCAGGAGGAAGAGATGGGGCTAGAGGGGTAGAGTGCACGTGAAGAAGTTAAATATAAATATGTGAGCTGAGGTTGGGGTGCACTGGACAATGGACACACACTCTCAGACCTGAAATGGGGTCTATTGTCATTGCAACTGGGGTCTGAGGCTCAGCAAGTCTATGAGGCAGAAGGAAAGAATACATTCAAAGTGTCTGTTAGGTTTGTGGCCCAAATAGGATTGGTGCTTTTCTCTGAGTTGTCTTTTCCCTCTCTCTTGCTGCCCTCCCCAACCCCCAACTCCAAGAGTTGGATGCTGTAAGTAATGAATCTGGGATCTTGGGATTTTGTGGCTCATGGACCAGCTTGCAAACAGAAAGAAGGTTGACCCGATGGGTGACCTGGGCTAGCAGCTTCAATAGAGCTACACAGTGGGGTGTCAGACAGCATGTGGATATAGTACATTGTCTCTGATTTCGAGGTGAGGAAGCTCCAGTCACTGCCTCCATGATCCCTCTGTTCCTTTCTTGTCCTCTAATGAAAGCTTTCGGCCTCAGGAGTCTTTGCAATAATAAAAAAGGAGCGTTCCCTCTTTTTAGTGTGCAACCACTGGTTCTTGGTATAGGGAACTGTTAGAACCTTTGTCAGAGGCAGACGAAGGCTGTCAGCTCGGGAGCTCTGGGGCCCTAGCTCAGTTGGCAGACTGCTTGCCTAGCACTAATCCTTGACTTTGAGCTGCAGAGCCACATAAAGGCAGGCACGGTGATTCATGTGCCTGGAATCCTCAGGAAGTAGAAGCCAGAGGGTCAGAAGTTCAAGGTTGTTCTCTGCTATGTAGTAAATCTGTGACCAGCCTAGGCTACATGAGACTGTCTAAAAACAAACAAACAAAAGGAAAGAGTTGCCAGTCTGGAGTCCAGCAGCCCTTTCTGGAGTCTGATGCCCCCTCCTTACTTCATGTCATGTCCTTACTCATGACAAGAGGATCCTGTGCCTCTGTTTTCTGTAGTATGGACCCGACACTAATCGTCCCCTGCTAGGTTCTCAGCGGGCTGAAGTAACACACATAGGACATGGGCCATTAGTAGATGTTGAGTAAATGCTTGCTTGATGCCTCCACTCATAGCTGCTGATGGGCTCCATGCAAGCTCCCAGAGGACCTCTGAGCTCCAGGAAGCCCAGAAAAATTGCCATTTACTGGTCCTCCTATTTCATTTTTAAACCAAGAGTCACCGCAGCACAGGAAGCCACCACGACAACAACCTTGGGGATCACTCGTCTAACATGTCGCTCCTTGGTCACAGACTGTCAAGTTCATGCATGTAGAGAGGTTTAATGACTGAAAACTAAATGCTTTTACTAGGTCCCTCTCTCCCTTCTCTCTTGATCTAGATCCCTCTCTCTGCATGGAAGTGTAAAACACACAGGAAAATCCTTTCCAGTCTTGGTATTCCTGTGAATGTGGAACTTAGTTCTTAATCAAACATTGACTGATAAGAAAGGAATAGAGGTGAAGAAATGAGCCAAAAGCTCAATATTTTGACACAGGAAGGAAAGGATAAAATCAATTGGAGACAAGGACCATGTCCATAATGTGATCATTTTCTCCTATGAACAGAGGGGACTTATAAAATAGAAAGAGAGTCAGACTGGTAGCCCAGAAGTGGTGGCTTCTACATTTAAAGGTGCATTCTTGGATGTGGTGCTTGTCTGTTATGGTTTGCTTGTTGATGGGTGGCAGCTTTTCTGAATTAGAATGTCCTCTGAAAGAGAGAGAAAGAGCCTTATAAGTCTCAGGAGGTAAATAAATACCACATGTCTTGGAAAACTGAAACGTTGAAGATTCTCCAGGACCCCTGTCCATCTTACAGATGCAGTCAACAACTGTTTGAGGAGAGCCTGAGCTGGCTAACTGCAGAGAGGGGATTCTTAGATCCGTGAAGCTGTGCTGAGAGCTCTAGGATCACAGCTTCCATGAGTTGTGACTTGTGTTGGGGTGGGATTTATGAAGATGCAGCTGCCTTTGAACCATCCCTGCTCCCCTTAGGGACCTGTGTAAACCCATTGCTTCAGCAAGTTGGACTTCGGTGCAACTGTAGCTTCTGGGATGGGTAGACACGTGTTGCATCTCCCCAGGGAAGGTCTCTCACGCACCTGTCTTCTCTCTGCACACCCGAAGTTCTCTGTCCTGGAGCTAGGAGACACTAAAGAGATCTGGAATTCATGAATCCCAGGAAGGGAAGAAGAAAGGGTGAGCCGATTTAGTCTATTTAAAATCCACTCTGCCAAGGAGAACATCAACAAAGGCCAGCATCTCGGAGTGACTCAGACCCTGTCTGATGTAACAGCCAGAGGTGTTTGAGGAGCCTGGGTTTCCCCACTCCAGAGTGGCGATCTCAAGAGGCCTTATAAGGCTTCAGGATTGAACTGAACAGCATCAGCATCACCCACTGTGTGGCAAGGACACTCTGGTAATAAGAACAATAGAATAGCATCACGGTAGAAGTCTGGGCTGTCCAAAATGCCTTTTGAAACAGCATTTGGACAGTGGAATTTTCCATTGAGCTGAGGATTTTTCCATTTGAATAGAGGCTCTGGTCTTTGTGTTTTAGACAGATGGGATCAATAGCACATTCCTTATTTGCCTGGAGAGAAGAAGGAGGAGATAGTTGTTATTCTGTACCATAGATAAGCTGTTCCCAGGGGGTCAGTGAGCCACACTGCTTTGCCCCAGACTCAGTGAGGGAAGCTTCCAGATAAGTGAGCTTTGCTGCCTGCTCTTTAGTGTTTCTGATTCTCCCAGAGGCCAGGCATCTCTGCTTCTAGTTTCTTCTCTTCCTTTTTGTTCTTCAATGTGTGTGTGTGTAAGTACATGTGTGCACTTGTGTGTGAAAGTGAGTATGCAAGTGTGTGCACATATGTGGAGACTCGTGGTCCATGGGACTTTTCCTCCATTCTTACTTCTTTCTTAATTATTATTGCTACATGTATCCATACATATAAGTATATAAATAGAACCTGCTGAAGCAATTAGTGTTGCTCGTATATGTATTTATAGGGCTGACTAAGTGGTATTGGATAACCAATCAAGGGATTAATTCCATTTTCGATGTCCTTTTCTCCTTCCAGCTACCCCCATATACTCCTCTTTGCTCTCTTTCAAATTCATGCCCCATTCACTAATGGTTGCTGATTACTCCCAAGAGTAATAAGTGCCACTGTGGAACCTTGGGGGATATCTTGCTGTCCTGGTCAACTACAACATATTTCAACAGTGTTCAATGTACTTAGAAATTAGGGGAAAAAATCAAAACAACTTCGAGATTTCATCTCACCCCAATCAGAATGGCTAAGATCAAGGAAACAACTGACAAAAAATGCTGGCGAGGGTGTGGGAAAAGGAAGACTCTCTCTTGCTCACTGTGGGTGGGATTGGCACCTGCTATGGCCATTCTGGAAATCACAGCAGAGAACTCTCCGAAAACTAAAAATAGGTCTACTGTATGACCCAGCCATACCACCACTCCTTGGCATATGTCCAGAGGGCTTGAAATTGCATTCCACAGATACATTCTTACTCAGGTACATTGCTGCTCTATTCACAATAGTCAGGAAATGGAAATAACCTAAATGTCCTTCGACTGATGAGTGGATAATGAGAATGTGGTTCATCTACACTATGGAATACCGTTCAGCTGTAAAATGAAATCATGAAAATTTCAGGTAAATGGAAGGAACTAGAAAAAACCATTATATTGAATGAGGCAATCCAGACTGAGAAAGACAGATGCAAGGTATTGTCTCTTACTTGTGTTTTCTGTTTCCAAATATTTAGATGTGAGAGTGAAAAGGGCTGGGGCTGGGGAAGGAGCTCTAGAGAGGGAGATAGCAGGGTGCAGGTGATGTGAAGAGAAAATGAGAAAAATGAGGGCAGGGGAATGACCTTTACTGCAGAGATGAGAGTGGTAAACAACACTAAGGATGCTTGAAAAAACTATATGGACTCATATTTTATGATCATCTAAAACCATGTCTAAGGGTGTATACTTTAAATGAAGTTGCACCAGGGATATGCTCCCTTTGAGGGCCACAGACTATCTGATAAAATCCCAGCACCAAGCATGGGAAGCTTTCTATTCCAAGGTCCTTTCAAGGGACTCCCCCAAACAGAATAGGCTATTGCTGTTGCTCTTGCTTGCCTCCCTGAGCGTGAAGGTAGGATCTTATTACTGAAGACACCATACACTTTGGACACAGGACTTGGAGGACTCAAGCTGAGACTACCCCGATCCTAATATATTCAAACAGGGCTTTCAGTATGCAGATGCTGAGGCTCAGCTGGGAGCTTTGTCTCCTCCCTAGCAGCTTGTCCCTGCTGGAATACAGGCACCACCAACACAGGGGCAGGCAAGTTTCTTTCCCCGTGTCTGTTCAGTTCAGCATGCAGAGAGACCTGCCAGAGGAGTGGTGCTCCACACATACAAACTCCTTCCTTGACTCTTCCAGTGGAACCCTAGGAATGTGCCCCTTGAATATAACATGTGTACAGACTTGCTCCAAAGACATCCTGTGTAACTCGGTTCAGAGAGTTCCTGGGAAAAGAAGGGCCCAGGGAAGTGTAGGATGCTTCTGATCCCTGAGTCTCATATAATATCCTATATCCTTCTTTCTCCCCTCGCTTTAGTCTCTTTCTCTCCTGCTCTTTGACTTCAGAACCATCCTCACAGGCTTATGGCTGATATGAGCCACTCTAAGGGGAACAGGAGACTGAGTGAGTGTAGGATCCAGGCTGGGAGGAGTCTGCAATAGGACGCACATAGTCTGTGTCTATGCAATTGTGCCTCTCCCTTGGTGCTGTCACTTCTCATCCTGTGTTCTTGTCCCAGCCACACATCATTCTGCAGGAAGGTGCCCACAGCACAGGTGAGGACCCAGAACTGGAGGCAGTTCTGCTGTAGTCCCTTCTCTTCACAGAGTGTCTAGCCAGAGGAGATGCTTTCTGAGGACAGGGATGATGTCAAGTGATTTGATGATTCTATTTCATTTAGAAGTTTGTTCATGACTGGCTCACTGAGGGCATTTGAAAATTCTTACAGATGCCAAAATTCTCTGTTTCCCGCCTGGTGTCTTGTCTTTCTGTTCATTGGTGGTTTCAGCTAGGTGAGGCTGTGAATGGACTCCAGCTGCTCAGTCTTGTGTTTCTTGATGCAGGCTGACAGGTAAGTGCCTGTTTTTTGATGACTTGTTCATGACTTTACTGATTCTGCTAGATGCCTGGCTCTGTGCCAGGCTGGAAGAAGACGACAGTGACTGTCATAGTTAATGTTTCTGTTGCCGTGATGAAACACCATGACCACGAACAACTTGGGGAGGAAAGGGTTTATTTCAGGTTACAGCTCTCAGGTCGTGTTCCATTGCCTAGAGAAGTTAGGACAGAAATCCAAATGGCGCAGAAGCCTGGAGGCTGGAACTGATGCAGAGACCATGGAGAAAAGCTGCTTACTGACTTGCTCCTCATGGCTTGCTGAGCCTGCTTTCATATAGAACCTGGAATCACCAGCCCAGGGTGGCATCATCACAAAGGATAGGACCTTCCTCTATTAATCACTAGCTAAGAAAAAGCAACACACACAAGCCTGCAGCCTGATTTTTGTGGAAGCACACCCCCAGTCGAGAGTCCCTTCTTTCCAAATGATTCTAGCTTGTGTCAAGTTGATATATAGCTAGCCATGCCCATGATCATGTTATATTCCCATAGCAAGAATCCCCAAAGGAGTGAAGTACATAGAGGGTATGATAGTTAGCTTTAATAATCAGTTTGACAAAAAAAAAAAGCCTCAATGAGGGATTGTCAACATTGGATTGGCCTGTGGGAAGGTCTGTGGAGGCGTGTCTTGATTAGGTTAATTGATATGGGAGGATCCATCCACTATGAATGGCACCATTCCCTAGGGTTGGGTCCTGGACTGTGTAAGGGTGGAGAAAGCAAGCTAAGCACTAAGTGTGCACACATTCATTCTCTCTGTTCTTGGCTGTGGATGAGTGTTGTTTGAGGTTTCTGTCCTTCTTGGTTCCCGCAGTTATTATGTCCCAAAGAAAATCACACAGAGGTCTACATTAACTATAAACTGATTGGCCCATTAGCTCAGGCTTCTCATTAACTCTTATAACTTATATTAGCCCATTATTTTAGTATATGTTAGCCACATGGCT
>JAQHUG010000084.1:4706167-4733158 GCA_028555095.1 Dicrostonyx torquatus
TTCCCATAGGGCAGGGTATCCTGCCCCATCTTAAGGAAGCAGGGGGATGGCGGTGGGATAGTGGGGGAGCGGGAGGGCTGGGAACAAGGGGAGTAACTGTAAATTTTTCTTTTAAATAAAAAAATAAATAAAGTGACAGATAATTTTTTTTTTTAAAAAGAAAAGTTAAAGCTTTCCTTTTTGTTTAAACAGAAAAGGGGAAATGGTGTGGGAGGTCATTTTGTCTATGTGTTGCTTTTATTGGTTAATGAATAAAGAAAACTGTCTTGGGCCTGTTCAGGGAATAGAGTTAGGCAGGGAAAACTAAACTGAATGCTGGGAGAAAGAAGGAGGAGTTAGAGAGAAGCCATGTAGCCCTGCCAGAGCCAGAGGGAACTTTACCCGGTAAGCCACAGCCATGTGATGATACACATACTAGAAATGGGTTAAATTAATAGTAAGAGCTCATCAATAAGAAGCTAGAGCTAATGGACAAGCAATGATTTAATTAATACAGTATCTGTGTGATTATTTCATTGCTGAGCCTCGGGAAACAAATAAGCAGCCTCCTACAACAAGTTCCCAGACATTTAACCATTAATTGTGTTTTTTTATCAATTCATGTGTGTGTATGTGTGTGTGTGTATGTGTGTGTGTGTGTGTGTGTGAGTGTGTGCCCATGTGCATGCACATGCGCACACACACATTATGGTTGGCACTGATTGGGACACATGACCTTCAATCTGTAAATTCATCTTAAGTACTGAATTTGATTTTTTTTTAGTAGTTTGTTTCAGGATTCTGCTGATTGACTTTCTAACACCAATGATTGTGTCTCATGGTGGTTTAAATGAGAAATAGCTCCCTAGGCTCATATACTCGATCTGCCATTGGTGGTGCTGTTTGGGGAGGTTAAGAAAGCTTTAGGAGGCAGAGCCTTGCAGGAGGAAGTGTGTCACTGGGGGTGGACTTTGAGAGTTTATAGCATGGCTGTACTTCCTGCATGGAGATGAAAGGTGATCTTTCACCCTCTTGTCCTGCCTCCATCACTATGCTGGGCTCTGTCCCTCTGGACCAAACAAATCTTTTCTTCTGTAAGTTGCACTTGTCAGGGAATTTCGCCACAGCAACAGAAAACAGGCACTTTGCCCTTCCAATATTAATTAAGATTATTCCATATCATGCTTTTACTTTTATTGCCATCACATTGGGCAGAGTGTTCAGATCCTTTTGCATGGCATTGGAGGTGGGTGAAATCTTAGCTTGTTCATGACTGGAGGAGGGGAGCATTTGAAGGAAGCATGCTCAGGACTTTTATTAATAGGATATTGTGTGAGATGTGGGTTTATGGGACACAGATTCTGTGAAGGTAAAATTTCAAAACTCTCAACTTTCTGAGAGATTTTTTTACAAGTTGATGTTGAAGTTTTAGGAAATTTATTCTTTATTGAGATCACTGCCTTTTCTCCCTTTCATCTGTAGTTGCAGGAAATTAACTTCATGTTTTTTCTGATGCAAAGCCATGCCTTCCACTTCAACAGTACTTGATCATAGTAAATGCTTGAAATCACGTTAAATACTGACATTTTCCTGAGGACCCTGTGTGTGTGCGCTTAGCTGAATATGTACACAGTTGTTCTTAACTTGTAATGTTCTTCCTTAGATTTTGACAGCATTTGTAGAACTTACATAACCAAAACTGACTGGAAAACATTCTTGCTCTCGAATAACTTGTGCGAGAATTATGATGTCTTGCCTAGAAGTCCGAACCCTTGTGTAACACAGTCAGACTTTCAGCAGAAGGAGAAGGATGTTTATGGTCCTCATTTCTTTAATAGATACTTTGAGCTTTATGGTTCTCTTTTATATCTGCTTGATATTTACATATGCGTATCTATTTAAACATTTCACTTTGGTTTCTTCACTTTTAAGAATGTGACACAATGTGTATATCCATTAAACTTACATTCATTTAAAATTTCAGTTGTACTCATTAACAACTGTAATTTTGAAAATTAGCATACTATCTTTTAAATCTTGTAACCATTCAGTTTCAGAAATTTAGACCATTATTGTTAGTTTTTAAGACATTGTAATTCAGGCTTATTCATTCGTGGTATCATTTTTTTCTTCCTTTGTTTCATTGCTAGATGATTCAAAAATAAAATCTACCCTGTTGCCTCTTGGTATATCTGAAAATCTTTGCTGTTTTCTTGTGTTACACCTTAGCTTGCATGCATTTTTTATTTTCTATTAATTACTTTTGAAGGTATAGCTTATCCTTCAGTGAAACATTAGCCACTTTATATAAATTTGGATCTCTTCATTGATCTTTCAACTTTATGTGCTTTATTGTTGTCCTCAAGAATTTTTAATCCAAAAATTCAATAGTCATTTTCCCTTTTCATAGTCTGTAGATTTATGCGCTATTACACTGTGCTTAAAAATGACTAATTGTGCTCTGTCCTGAGGACATTATCCATAGGATGCTGACTCAGGATATTTGGAGCCTTCCTTTGTGTTCTTTGTGTCAATGCTCCTGGGTGCTCCTGAGCACATGTATCCATTTGGTGTGTACAATGCATTCGACTTAGCTTATTAATTGTGTTAAAAAAAACCGTGTGTGTCTTTGTTTATTTTAGTTTTATTTCTCTGAGGCATGTTGTCACCTCTCTTATCTCTTCTTATAGTTCCAAATACTTTTTAAAGCTTTCTTCAAAGCAATCGAGCTGCTTCATCATATGGAACCTTGAGTAGCAGTCCAGTTTGAGGGCAGATAGAAGCAGAGGCATCCTGCCTCGAGTGGAAAAAGCTGGTGGAGACAAGGACCCTTCCTTATCCTCTTCCTCATTCTTCAGGCACCTTCCCAAACCTATGCATATCCCTACCTCTTTGGGGAGCACATTTGAAACCTACTGGGAAAGTAAAGGTGGAGGAGGATTTTAAGTCAGTCCTACCCACCTCCTATCTTTGTAGAGATTTCCCCGCTTTAGCCAATTTTTTTTCATAAGTAAGAAGGTTAAGACAGAATCTTCCAAAATCTTTTACAAATGCAATGTCCTGCCATACTAAATAATTATTGGGCTCGTGATAAACAGCACTAAGATCATAGTGGCTTATGTTTTTAGCACCAATAGCCAACTATTATGCCAGTTGATTTTCTACTATGGTCTTATTTTATTCCTAAACTAGGGTCAGAGAGGAATATGGATGGGACTCTACTCAGAGATCTCTTATCTCCAGTTCATTTGAAGTACTAATTAGAGCAGAGACTATAAAACCCATAATTGTCAAACTACAGGGTTTAGAGATTGGTCTGAAAACCCATCCTTGCAACTTAAGAGCTATGCATCTTTAGGCAGGCCATTTAACCCCTTCTGAGGACAAGATCCATTTTCTTCTGTAAGATGTTGATGATCCTGACGGGCAGACCACAGAGTAAGTGATTGGTGAGCTGTTGACAAGATGGCTCAAGTATCCATGGAAACAAGAGCCCTGGCTTTGGCTTCCATGTTCTTGCACTTCCTCCTGCAGTCTGAGGCCAGGAGAGAAAAAGGTAAAGGAAGTCTGTAGGTGTGGTGTGTGTGCTCATGGCATCACCATGTCATCTCACTGCAGGTCTGGGAGACACTGGGCAGCGTGTGAGCTGCTTCTAATTAGTGGATATTCGGGTAATGGGTCTGGGTGACTCATCAGCCAGAGAAGAGGGATCCAGTTCTCTCACATTTAGTTTAATTGAAACTATAAAACATTTATTACTTTGGGCACAGGACAGTAACTTGGGTTTTTAAATATCATAGTGATGATTTCAGCCATTTCCAAAAGGGAAAATGAGATTGGAGGGGGTAAGGCAAGAACCAAGAGGCTGTGGCCATGTCCCTTCACCTCTCATGCTCCCCTGAGTATGAGATAGGAAATACAAAATGACCCAGGCCAACACCTCCCATCCCAGGTGCCGAAATGATGAGAGGAGCTAATGTAGATAAAGCCCTTTTGTGTTGCTTGGTCCACATTCATGCATAGGCTACAGACTGCACTATCTGCTCTACTCACTGGAGGTCCCCAGGGAGTAAGGAGTGGAGGAAGGATGTGACTTCTTGTCCATCTCACTGCAGATGCTGGTCCTTCTTCCACACGTTGCCATCGCCTTCAGTTTCTCTTCCTGCTTTCTGGTTGCATGAGACTGTAGAGAGTAGGTTGTTCCTAGTCTTCTAGAAATCTATGAGCAGGTTGAGGAGTTGGCTTAGCGAATGAGTTGCTTGCTGTGGAAGCATGAGGGCCTTAGTTTGAATCCCTGCCGCCCATGTAAAAAGCTGAACCTATGACTACAATACTGTGGGAGATGGAGACAGGAGCATCTCTCTGGCTTGCTGACTCCCAGACCAGTGAGAAACTCTGCACCAAGGGAATAAATCAGAGATTGATGGCACAGGACATCTGATGTCCTCCTCTGTCCCATGGACATGAACATGAGTTGCATGCAATCACACATTGCTACACATGGGCATGCACCAGACACACAAAAGCTGTGATCTACTATTCCCTGAAAGTTTACATACCTTGTAATTAAAGAATGGGTATTTTATTTTATGGGCATGGGTGTTTGTCTGGATGTATGTAAGTGTACCACATACATGCAGTGCCCGCTGAGGCCAGAAGGTGCCAGGTCCCCTGGACCCAGAATGACAGAAGGTTGTGAATTACCATGTGGGTGCTAGAAATCAAACCCGCGGCCTCTGAAAGAGCACTGAGTACTCTTAGCCTCTGAACCACCTCTCCAGTCCCCATTACCTTGTAACTTAGGGAACCAGCTTTGAGTGGATGAGGTTTGACTTTCTTCCTGTCTCCCATTCTTCTCTTTTGTTTTGGCCTTCATTTTGTACTCAGTTTACAGTATGTGTATGTGGTGCTGTGTCTCTTTACCCCTTCAATTTTAGGACCATCAACATTTCCACCAGTCATTCAAATCCTTCCAGTTCATTCCTTTTTCTTTTCCTTTTTCTCTTTTTATCCCTTGTTTGGAAATAGGGACTTAATGTCTAGCCCAGAATATGCTCAATTCTACCATCCTCCTGCCTCAGCCTTCTGACCACTATGATTAAAGGCATGCATCACCAGGCCTAACTTGAATCATTATTTGTTTGTTTTGAGAAAAAGTCTCTAGCCCAGGCTGGTCTCAAAATTGCAATGCAACCAAGGATGCCTTTGAACTTCTTTCCGGTCCTCCTGCCTCACCTCCTGAGTGCTGGGTAAGCTGTCACACCTGATGTATGTGGTGCAGGGGATCATCCATGGCTTTGCAGACCCAGGCAAGCACCCTACCAACTGAGCTATGCCGCCCACGTCTCAATTTTCTGTTTGCTTTATGGTATGTAAATTGAACCCAGAGCCTTGTGCATGCTAAGCAAATGCTCTTCCCAGGACCTAGCTCCTGGGTTTTAATCTTTGCAAAATGCTTGAGCACACACAGACACTGGCACTTCCCTAAGCAATCCCTCATGATCATATACTGAAGTGGCTCCCAGTGATATTTCTTAGATCCTGTGATAGCCTCGTGCATATTTTACTTGCAAGGAAAAAGGTGAAGTTTGCATCGTCCTCTAGCTTTTCCTGGGGGTCAGGGAGCTTGCTGGCAACTCCATCCGTAGGAGTTCTAAGCAATGTCTTCCTCCAACAGCAACAGACGTGTGCAGAAAGTCAACTTCATTTTCCTTAATTAATCCTGTCTTTGGGGGCAATTATTGCAAACTAGGCATAGTGGGCCAAGAAAGGGAAGTTGGAATTGAGCTTGCATCTCCAGGTAGCTGATCCTGGTCCACATCTCTCATTCAGTATTAATTAAAAAGCTGCTGCTGGTGCCCAGAGAAGGGTCTGCTGCAGCACACATCCTGGAGATAGACTCTGGACTTCTAATGAAGCATGATGCTAGAACAAAAATAGCCAAGCCAGCATCACTTTGGCTTTGAAGATGGAATATACTAAAACATGGAGGTACCATGTAGGCTGGGTGGTGCTAGTTTCTCTTATTTGATTTTTGTTGCTGTTTTGTTTTTAAAGCAGGGCATCAGTTTGTGGCACGTGCTGCCTTTACTCTTGTCCTCTTGCTTCAGACTCTCTAGTTCTAGGGTTATTTTAGGTATGTACTCCTATGCCTGGTCATTGTAAAATCTCCCTCCCTTTCTCCCTCTCTCTCTCTCTCTCTGTGCGTGTGTATATTCATGCAACAGTACACATGCACACACGTGGAGATCAGAGGACAGTTTCCAGGAGTCATTTCTCATCTTCCACCATGTAGGTTCACTGATCCAAACCTAGGTCATAGGCCTGGGCAGCAAGTGCCTTTACCCACCAAGGCATCTCACCAGTCCTAAAAATATTGTTTTTTGCAGAAGCTCTTTATGGAGGTTGTACTTGATTTTAGCTGTAGGTAACTGAGTACTTAATGAGGCTTAATAAAAAAAAGGCATTTGAGGACTGTGGATGCTGCTCATTTAGAAGAGTGCTTGCCTAGCGTCTGGGGCATCCTGGGCTCCATCTCTAGCTGTTCAAAAGCCAGGTGCGATGGAACGTTCATTTGTAGCCTTGCATCAGCAGAGGTTAATCTCCTTCTAATTTACTTCCATCACCAGCTTCCGTTAAAAAGATGGTTGAGAACACAACCTTAAATGAGTCTCACACAAAAAATGAAGATGTGTTGAGTGTTTTTATGTAACTTATTTAACATGTGAGATCACAATCAGCTCACAGGAGACTCAAGCAGTCTCCTGTGACATCAACTACCAGTCTTTAACCATGGACTGTACCAAGAGAACACACGGGGATGGAACTAGTTGCTTGCATGAGGTAGGGGGCATTGTCTCACTTCAGAGTTCATTCGTCTGCCTGTAGATGTTATTTTGTAGGGATATCAGAACATCCTAGTTTTCTTAAACCGTCGGCTTGAGGCAGCCTAGAAATGCTCGAGAAGGGAGTTTCATTTGTGGGATTACCCAGATCAAATTGGCCGATGGACACGTCTGTAAGGGAATATATTGACTGTTAGTTGATGTCGGAAGGCCCATCCCACTGTGGGTGGCACCGTTCCCTGGTCAGGTGGTGCTGGGAAAAGAAAGCTTGGAGAGCATGTGTGAATGAGCCAGCAACAGTCCTCCATGGTTTCTGAGTTCCTTCTTGAGTTCTTGCTCCAACTTCCCTAAATGGTGAACTATGACCTGGAAATAGAAGCCATGGGATGTTTTCTTTAGAAATGCTGCTTAAGGTTTGTCTTTATAATTCAACCTGTAACCAAGTTCATGATGAGTCTTGAGATCATTTACGATTATGTTCCCACTCTGCTAACAGTTCAGAATGAACTGACCTTAAGAGAAACGTTTTAACCAATCTCACAATGTGTAGAACACCCCAATCTACAATGCTCCTTACTTTTCCTTTGTGATCCATTCATGGCCCTGACTCAGAGCAATGTATGTATGTATGTATGTATGTATGTATGTATGTATGTATGTACGTATGTATGTATGTGCATATGTGAGATGACCTAAGACCATGCACTGGATGCAGCCAGGTGTTGAAAGCAATGCTTCTCCTCCAAAAGTATTAGAAACAGCACCTAGGGACAGAGTAATCATGTTTGTGTCTTTGTGTGTTGTTCTGAGCTAGTAGGGCCAGCAAAACAATCTTCTCCCTTATGAGACTCCTGTAAAAGACGGATGGAGACAAAAGTTCCTCATTCTCTTGTCGTTACCACGTCTGCTGTGCTGTTCGCTATCTAAAGAGGATGGCCTTTGTTCAGGTATCCTTTTTAGAGTAGACTCTCTTAGATGAGAACAGGAGAGACTGAAGCTTTTCTGTATACATCAGACCCACCCTTGGGTACACAACAGTAATAATTATCTTTCTTCTGTTGTGCGGCATCGCCACAATAAGCTAGATAAACCTTCCCTCACCCACCCTGAGTTGCTTTCAATCTGAATGTTTTACCAATGCGATAGCATTAAAGGGGGAAAACTATCTACCAGCTTATAGCATTCTGAAATCACTCCCCAGCACACCATGGAAGATGGTGCTGTGTAGAAGGTGAGCAGTGCCGTGCAGCCAACATGTCTGCATCTGAGGCTCCTGGTCCTGCCTGAGAATCCCTCAAACATGGCCCCTCTTCTTCATGGTGCTCCATGGCTTTCTGCTTCCTTTGGGTTTGACTTATGCTCCACTACTTTCAGAAAGTCTTCACTGATTGGTGCAAATTGCTCTGCCTGAGTGCAGAAGACCCTATGGAAGTTGTGACAGAGATGTCCCTATGATGCGGCCGAGTGAGAGCCTGAGAGCAAGCCTTTCTCCTTCCAGTCTGCATCTGGCCTCAGGTCCTGCCAATTAAGGACTTGAAGACTTGGCTGGAGTTCATCTGCAAAGTGATGGAGTTCCTGAGGGTGGAGGAATGTGCTTCCTTTATCTCCTTCATCGGCATCAAGGAGCAGGGCAGGCTCTGTCCCCCAAGGCTTCCCTGTCCTGGACTGAAGGGATAGATTGTCTTGGGCTGGATTTCAGCATCCCAGGCTCTGTGTGCCATATGCAGATAGTGTTGTTTCTGTGAGGATTGATAGCAAGAACAAAGAGCTGCTGTGTTGTGGGGCCCATCTCAGAGTAAAGATTCCTGGAGTGGCAGATGTCAGAGGGGAGTATCTTGGCCCTCTTGGCCCAGTGCAGCAGCTGTAGTGCATCATGTCAGGCCTGGAGGCACCTCTGAGGGGCTGCCTGCCAATGCCTCCATGTTCAGGAGCACGGATGCCAACCTGACTGGGACAGTGCCAGAAGCAGGTAGAAAGGTTTGGGCTGGCTTTGCCAGCCTAGAGTGTGCCCATTCCCCCCTCCCAGCACACACAGTGTCCAACCAAGGGGATATATCAAGATTGTCATCCAGATTTTCTGATAGGGCCTCCTGGAACTCTCCAGGCTCACCTCTTAGTCCTGTTATTCTGTTTTCAGTTCTTGAGCCAAGACACTGTAGTTGCCAGCATCCCCTTTTGACCCCAAGTCTGCTTGTCTGTTCCATTTCTCTGCTGCAGCATGTTCTCACCTTTGTGTTTTGGTAACTCAATTATCCCACCAATAGTCTAGGCTTTCCTCCATCAGGTAAAGGCTTCTGGGGCAGAGAGCACCCACTTGAAGTCTGGATTCTTCCAGACATGCTGGAGACACAGGGCATAACTATAGATGGGTAAACCATGGAGGGAGAGATGGATGCCAGAGGGACTAACGTGGGCCTTTGGAGATGGGAGGAGATGGAAGAAGCTCTCTGAGGTGGTAGCCTTTATCTGGAGACGTGGTGGATGCTTCATGCTCCTCTGCTATGTAATTAGGGTTTAGTCGGGTCAAGGAGACATTCCAGGAGTATTGACCTAGCAGAAACATCTGATTTGAGGGACTCGAAGGAGGTTGTGTGGGATGTGTGTGTGTTTGTGTGTGTGTGTGTGTGTGGAGAGAGAGAGAGAGAGAGAGAGAGAGAGAGAGAGAGAGAGAGAGAGAGAGAGAGAGAGAGACACAGAGAGAGAGACAGAGAGAGAGGGGGAGGGAGGAAGGGAGGGAGGGAAGGGGGAGAGAGAAAGAGAGAGGAGAGAGTGTCAAGAGAGCAGGTCAGAGGGAGAGAAGAGAGTGTCAGTCTGGATTGCAGGTGAGAGGATCATCATGTGAGAACCATCGTAGATGTCTTTGTTCAGAGCATGGAAGATTCTAGAAGAGTCTTAAAGGGGAAAGCGAGAACCCAGTTTCTCACTAGATGTGGAGAACAGGTTGAGGGGGATTAGCTGAGATGGTAACTGGGAGGTTGTTTTGAGAGAAAGACAGCAGAAACCTTGGTGTCAAAACCTCCCATTCAGATGGACTTGAGCTCTGGTCCATCTCACTGGAGCCAGGCTTCCCTTTTTACTAGAAGTGACAAATGATGTCTTCTTCAGCGGGAGCTGGGCCTGTATTGCTCTTGTAAGGAGTACTTCATTGTAGGCCATCTAGGGAAGTCTGAGATGAGCTTTCCCATTAACTCCAGCTAAGGGAACTACAATCTGCCCTGGTTTCTTCTGAAAATGGGTGTGAAATTCCCCTCTTTGAGATAGGGAGATCTCATGTAACCCAAGCTGGCCTTGAACTCACTGTGTAACAATGGATGACCTTGAACTTCTTACCTCTGCCTCCAGGATGCTAGGATTACAGGTGTGCACCCTCACATTCAGTGTCTGTGGAGCTGGTGATCAAAGCCGGGGCACATCCCACTGGCTAGGCAAACACGCTACCAAGTGAGCTGCATCCCTAGCTATGTGTTGTTCTAGTAAAGTCTGCATGTATGGGATGTAAGGTGCTTGCAGTAAGTGATGGTTTCTGGGATGAGAATTGGATTTGATGAAGGAGTTTAGTCAAAACACAGGAATCTTTATTACAGGATTCCTTTCAGGGGGCAGTTACGAATTATATGGGTAAGTGGTCACATTCAGTAACATGTGTGATGGTTTGTTGTGGGAAAGGGTCTGTGCCAGGCATGGTTCATATCCACAGAGTGTGTGTCAAGGGGGACAGACAGGGAAGAGCTACAAAAAGCCAAACTGACATCTAAATGATGTATCCTAGGAGACACGCTGAGGGAAGCAGGGCTTCGGAGATGTGTGTGCCATATACCTGGGAGGTGACAGTCTCATGGACAGGTGGCTTGGGGTGTGTGAATATGATTAATTATCATTATGTTCTACCATTTATTTATTTTTAAGTTTAATTTTTATTAGTTGTGTGTGTGTGTGTGTGTGTTTGTCACTTGTTGACATCAGCTTTCCTGGAGCTGTAGTTACAGGTAGTTCTGAGGCACCCAACTCAGGAAGGAACTGAACATAGGTGTTGGGAACCAAATCCAGGTTCTCTGGGAGAGCAGCAAGTGACTACTGAGTCACTTCTCCAGCCTCAACATTCATTCATCTTTTCTGTGTATGTGCATATGCCCATTTAAGTTTAAATATAACACGTGAATACAGGTGCTCACAGAGACCTGAAGCGGGGGAATCAAACCCCCTGGAGCTGGCGTCACAAGTGGTTGTGGGCTTTCATGTGGGTGCTGGGAACCGAACTGAACTCATGCGCTCTGTAAGAGCAGTAGGTGCTCTAACTGTGGAGCCAGCTCCCCAGCTTATGTTTACTCGTGTGTGCACGTGTGTGTTTGTGAGCACCATGGGTGTGCAGGTGTCCATAGAGACTAGAAAAAAGGGGTCAGATTCCTTGACTCTGGAGTCACAGGTGGTTCTAAGATGCCTCGTTGGTGCTGGGAACGGAACTTGTATCCTCTGCAAGAGCAGCCTGGCCATTTTTCCAGCCCGATTGCTGTTTTGAAGATGATGTAGTTATCTCATTGAGAATTTCCTTCGCACTGCAAAGTTAAATCTTGTTTCTTTAGAAAAATATTAAAACTACCAATAAGCAAATGAAACAAAATCAAAGCCACCTGTGATCTTCCTAGGGAGTTAGTTAGTAACCACTGAGTTGCATTTACTTAAAATATTTTTCTGTGCAATTTACACAGTTATGCAAATTAGAATGCACTATTTTATAACACCATTTTTCTTTATTTCAAAACACATCTAAAATATGTTTTTTCACAATATGATTTTAGCCTTTGTAATATTTTCATGGTGTCTTACTTCGGGAGATACTGTGGTATATTGAAATAAGTCTCTCTAGGTGGAGTCTAAGGTGTTTTCAGGTTGGTTTTTATTTATTTATTTTTTTGCTTTTTATGAAAAGTACTGGAAGAAGCCTCATTGTAGCTAAGTAATGAAAGCACGCATAAGCTTTTCCTCAGGGTAATTTCTTGCCAGTAGAATTTCTTGGTCAAATAGGCAAACATTCCTTTTTTGTGTGTTTGTTTAATTTATTTCTCTAAGTCCTGGAAATGGATTGTAGACATGCAATTTTAAAATCCATTTTTATTTATACTGGAATGAGTAGGCTTTTTTCTGATTGAAATTTTTTTAATAAGCACAAAATATTTCAGCAGTAATAGTTTTGTATCCTGAGGAGGGATATGTAGTCCCCTGGAGTTTCAAAGGTTCATTCTTATACTTTGAATCATGAACTTGACTCTTCCAACACTGAGGTAGACAAAGTTACATTAATATTTCTCTTTTTCTTTATAGTTTTAATCTGTGTATGTGTGTGTGTGTTCATGTATGTGTATGTCAAGGCCAGAGGTTGACATTGTGTGTCTTTTTCAATCATTCTCCTCCTTAGTTTTTGAGACAGAGTTTCCCACTGAGCCTGGAGCCTGCTGGTCCAGCTAACCCAGCTGTCTATCAAACACCAGGGATCCTTCTGTTGTGTCTTCCCAGCATTGTAATAACAGTCAGGAGCGGCACGGCCCAGCTTTGTTATGTCGGAGTTGAGAACAAACTTAGGTCCCCTGTGATGGTGGGACAAGCATGTTTCAGGCTGAGCCACCTTCCCAGATCAGAGGAAGAAAACAAGACTCAGAGTGATGAGCTCCAAGTCAGTCAGTTTGTCAGTGATGGAGTGGAGCCCGCTGCCCTTCTGCGTTGTCCCCTGCAGTCTGCCCACCTCTGCAGAGTGGGGACCATTCATCTCTTTATCGTGTTTCTGTGACAGACACCATTAGACCCATGCTTTTGCCAGACCTGGCTTTCTAAGTTTTACATCATCTCCCCTACATCATTATTTTTTTAAAGCCTGCCACTTTAAATTTTTCTCTTGCACTGTAATGCGTTCTCAGGTTACTGATGGGTAGGTTTCTGGTGGGCAGTGGGCAGTGGACATAGTATATCAAGGAATGAGGATAAAGTTGTGTGGGTAGAAATCAGAATGAAGACTTCAGCTTGACCATGGTTGGGCTATCCTTTGACCCCAGAGATATGATGTGAGCTCTAGCATCAAAGCCACTTTCCTGTATCTTATGGTCAGGCTATTTTATATGCAGTCTGTAGCCAACAGAAATATGCCTGGCATAATGATTTCCTTTCACCTTGCTAATTTCTCTCTGCTGCTTTAGTTTATGAGCTCTTACATGTCTGGGAGTACAAGCTCTTGCCTTAGCACACATTCAGGGAAGAGGTGTCTGCTGAGGGTCAAAGCCTAAGAATACACTGGAAGTATGGCAAAGACAACTAGAAAGGAAGCTAGGGAAATGGCTTGTTAGATAAATACAATGGCGAGGATTCAGATCCCCATAACCCTCATGGAAGGTGACTAGACATGGTGGTCACCTGTAATCTGCAGTGCACAGGAGACCGTGGATCCCTGAACCAAGCTGGCCAGCTAGACTAGCCTAATTGGTCAATTCTGATTTTGTTCAGCAAAAGATCTTGGCTCAGCAAATAAAGCAGAGAGCACTTGAGGAAGACAGTTGATGTCAACTTTGGGCCTCCATATACGTGTGCGTGCACACACACCACATATACTCGAGAACCCCTGCCTCCACATAAAATAAAAAAGCTGGAAGACTCAGCTGGGGAGGCATTGGGAGCCTTGAAACTGAGCAAGACATTTGTAGGCACGCAGAAGCCACAGAGAGACTCGCAGCTTGTGGTTGACATCCTGGCACCCTGTCTTGAAACAGCTGCCTGCTGTACTGGTTGGCTTCTCTCCTTCAGTTTCCTGTTTGCTATCTTGGCTCCCAGTGGGGAGTGTCACTGAGAGGTGAGACAGGTGTTCACATCTCCTCTATAATGAAGGTGTGGTGGTTCTCCTGCCCTCAGAGGTTATCACATAATGGCTCTCCGGTAGTGAGACAAGCAGCCTTGCTTCCTCTCCCCAGGGCACAGGCTGGGACATGGCTTAAAACAACTACACCATGCTGGTGTCTGGTTGGCCAAGTGGGGCTCAGGCAGGAGAAGGAAGGCTTTCGTTAGCTGTTGCCAAGGGGTGCACGGTTGGTTGCTTTGCAGTGATTGGTTTGTGGGACGTCTGTTCATTTCTAGGTGAACTCCTTGGATGTAGCCTGGATGTGGGCAGAAGAGTGCCAAGAAAGGACTGTCAAAACCTGGGTCCTCACCTGGCTGTGCTGCCCATGGCTTTGTTGCTTGGCCAGGCTTTGCCCTGAGGAGCCCTCCTGCCCACACTTGTGATATTAGTCCAACCACTGCTCTCTTCACATCACAGGACCAAGGTGAGGATAGCATGAGAAGAAATATAAGCAGAGTGTCAAGTGGTCCATGAAATTCTTAATGTTCTCAGCAAAGGGATAGAAGTGTTTGCATGAGAGAAACTGTATCTCAGGCAATGACCCTTATAGGAGGATATACACAAAATTGGTTTATAAAGGGAAGAGAAAATCCAAGGTCTGTGGACATTCAAGCAGGCAGTTTGAGTGCTGAGCAAACCTCTCACGGCAATATATCCTTGTGTATATTTAAAATTCTACTCTCTGTTCCCAGAACTCATCAGAGAAGTTTCTTTGTGCAGTGGGTGATGGTTAGCACAAAAGCTCACAACTGGTCCAAGTGCAGACAGTGAGCGTCTGTGCAGTGTTCAGCTACACACTGACCATCTAATCACATCCTCTACTCCCAAGGCTTAGGGACCATCATGGAAAAAGGGTGAAAAGATTGTAAGCCCCAGAGCATCAGGGAGGACAGTGTCTTCTGGATATGAGGGGACAGTGCATTCGTGAGCTCACAGCAACTGTGGCTGCTTTCATAAGATCTTCACAAGATCAAGCCAGTTAGCATTCCAGTATGGAAGAGGAGGGCCTTGCCAGCCTCCATCCCCACCTTCTGGGGAAGAGGGAGTCAGATTTCTTTAGGAATTTGGTGCCTGATAGGTTGATCACACTCTTGTGGATGGTCCTCTAGTGGTTTGAATAAGAATGGCCCCCACAGACTCGTATATTTTAATACTTTTTCATCAAATATATTTGAGAAGAATTAAGGGGCATGGCTTGTTTGAGTACATGTGGCCTTGTTGGAGGAAGTATGTCAAAGGCTGGGCTTTGAGGTTTCAAAAGACCATGCTAGCCCAGTTTTCTCAGGATTGGGATGTAGCTCCCAACTACTTCTCCAGGACCATGCCTGTCTACATGATGCCATGTACCTACCACGGTGATAATGAACTAAACCTCTGAGACTGTAAACATGCTTCCAATTAAATGCTTTCTTTTATAAGTGTTGCCTTGGTCATGGAGTCTCTTCACAGCAATAAAGTAGTTACTAAGACAACTTCTCACTCTTGAGTATATGGAGAGCACAAATTGAATTTGGTGGATTATAAAAAAGGGGGTCCTGGAGAGAGAGAGCTCAAATGTTAAGAGCATTAGATTCTTTTCTAGAGGACACAGGTTTGATTCCTAGCACCCACATGGCGATCATAACTGTTTATAACTCCATATCTAGGGGAGGCTGACGCCCTCTTCTTGTCTTTGTAGGTAATGCATGCATGTGCTGCACAGACAGACATTCAGAAAAAATCCATGCAAATAAAAGCAAACCAACCAATCAACCATGCTTGGGAGCAGGTGGGAAATATAGAGGGTGGTTCTGGGTAGAGCTGGGGGAAGGAATATGCTTAAAATACATTATATGCATATATGAAATTCTGAAAGAATTAATACAATTTTTATAAGAAAAGCTCATTGGGGCTGTAGAGATGGCTCAGTGGTTAAGAGCACTGGCTGCTCTTCCAGAGGACCTGGGTTAAATTCTCAGGACCCACATAACAGCTCCCAACTGTCTATAACTCCAGTTCCAGGGCATCTGGCCCTCTCACACAGACATACATGCAGGCAAAACACCAATGTACATGAAACAAACAAGCAAGCAAAGGGTTTGTGTCTAGTATTATTGTAACTTGTTAGAAAATGTTTAGTGGATAGTTCTGGGAAGTGGGAAGCCTGCTCTCTCTCTCTCTCTCTCTCTCTCTCTCTCTCTCTCTCTCTCTCTCTCTTTCTCTCTCTCTCTCTCTCTCGGAAACAGAGGAGGAATGAATGAATATGGGGGAGAGGGGAGGTGTGGGAAGGGACTGTGGACGGTGGGGAAGTTGAGGTTGGATTGTAATGTGATGAGAGAAAGAAATTGACTTCAGCATAGAGTGCAAAAAGAAAAAGGATGTCTCACTGTTGGACCTTTACTGAATACAGCTTATGACCTCATTAGAATATAAGCCTTGACCGGAATGCCTGAAAGCATCGGTGGTGGCCACCGACTCCATCTTCGGATGGCAGTCTTATACTCTGGTTATGACACTCAGGCTTTGATTCTCTGACTGGTAAGGCAGGTCCCTTGTCAAGAGCACTGCTGTCATCAGTCTGTGGTGAGGGCTGAATGAGGCAATGCAGGAGGTGTCCTCAGCTCAGCTCCACCTGGGTCACAGGTGCTAAGGAAACCTGATATTCTGCCTGCTTCTAGGCTGCTGTGGCTGACCGAGGAAGGGGCTGCCAGAGCATCTGAAAGCAGAGACCTGGCTGGAAGGTGACATGCAAGGAGGAGGCCTCGACAGTGAGAGAGAGGCTGCTGCACCAGGAGATGGATGGTAGGGAATTCCATTATCCTTGTCTGTCTCCATGCTGTTGTCCGGGAAACCCATAAAGGTGACAGACAGATCATTGCAGTTTTCCACACCCCCTCCCTCAGTCTTATCTCAGCTGGTGGGACCCACCCTCAGTGGTGAGGAGGAGTAAGGGACTCATTGGGCTTGGGATGGTTGGGTTACCCTGTCTCCAGGGGAGTCTGTGACACACTCTGCTGCAGGGTGGTGCAGAGAGAGCTGGGTTGGGAGGTGCGGGGCGGGGAGGGAGAGTCGTGCAGTGCTGGATTCGGGTTATGGCAGGCGTGGGTGTTTTATGGCTGTGGCAGCGGGGCTTGCTGGTGGCTGTTTGTGGGAAGCATCATCGCTAGTCTTTTTTATTACCTGCATCCTAGGCGTTTTCTCTGCAGAGCATGTCTCTTTCTCCCTGGCCTATCAGAAGTATGCAGAGACCACGCAGAAGCACCAGAGGACCCAAATCAACCCATACCTACTGCACACTTACACATGTGTCACCATGAGGGCCACCTCCTATGTGCCCCAAGGATGGCCACACAGAGGACCAGGGTTTGGCTCTGGTAGAACGTGAAGAAGGCTGAATGACAGCCAGCCTTTTCATGACTTGTGGTCCCCACCCTCTTCTTCTCTAAAGATGTGTTAAAAGGGTGAAAAGGAAAGTGACACTTAGGTCTGATGTCCAGGTCCTCAGCCCACATATATGTGGGGTCTGCGTCTGCAGTCACGGGGTTCAGTAAACTCCCCTAGCAACGACACTGCCAGAGCACATTGAGTGCCTCGTGGTGTCTACATAGGGATAAGAGAACAGGCTGTGCTAGATGAAAATTGCCACCCTTCTGCTGCATCCTCGGCCATGTGCCTTTGTCTCGATCTCCTGCTCCTCCTGAGTTGCACCATGTAAGCTGTGAAAATGTCATGCTGGGAGATCCCTGTGTTCTTGTCAATATTCTGTGAGTCTCTTGACATTGCCCTTGAGGGCTCCCTCCACCCCATCACCCCTATTTAGCATGGAGTACTCTTGGAAGAAGCCCCCATCCCAGTGCCTGTCATTTGTATCTGCTAATTCAGTGTCTTCAACTCTTGGAAAGGCCCTGAAGCAGTTTCAGAGGGCCTCAAGGAGAGCCCCACATGTTCAAACAAATAAGTCTGGTTAGCCATTGCCTGGCAACTGCCATTTCTCCTTCTAAAAGCCTAGTGACTCTCAGCCTGTCCATTGTGAATGAAGATTAGGAGACCCTGCTTCACCATTTTCTCCAGTGCCCATAGGTATGCCAGCTTCCTGTTAGGCCTTGGCATTTCCTCCTAATGTCTCCAACAGAGAGAACATGCAGGTGTCACTGTTCCAGCATGTCCCACCAGAAACCAGGGCCACTACAGTGTGTTGGTTCCCATATCTGTTAACCACAGATTCTTCTGTTGCTGTTCACTGAGACACCAAGTCTGTGGCACCATCTTTCTGTGCAGGGACTCCTAAGTGAGGTGGAGGGTTTGCAACCATTTCCCTTTAGGCCTTCATGGAGGGTGCACAGCTTTGCCTCTGGTGGTTTGTGGGACTGGCAAGTGATGGTTCTTTGTATGTTTGATCTGCTGGTCTGAGGAAAACCAAGCATGAGACAGTGTTTGATTCAGAATGACTGTTGTCCAATAACAAAAGGTTTGGATGAAGGGTCAAAGAGGGCAAACTTGGAAAGTTGTGATGAAGAATTTGCTTGGGATGCAGGGATGTGTATGCACTCTGTATTCTGGACCATATTCTTTACCTTTCCTGCATCTGGGAGGGGAGGGGGGATGCTAAACAGAGAGTGGAGAGTGTAGTCCATCTGTTGCAGAACACAAGCAGGCAGTGAGAGCACACTGTGCGAGCCTGGCTTCTGAGCAGCCTTCTCCATGTTCCAGATCTCCATCTCAGGACACAGCTTCCTGCATGGGTCAGGAGGGCCAGGCAATGGGCCACACTGAGTAGCTCAGAGAAGCAAACAGTACACGCTGAATGAGAGACCAAATGCAGGAAATTACAGAGAGGCAGAGATTGAACTAGACCCAGGACAGACCACCCTGACTGTAGTGTTAATGAGAATCTCTAGTTCTTTGATTTTACAATCTCCATATAATTCCAGAGTGTAAAAATTATAAATGCTGGTTAGAGAGATAACTCAGCAGTTAAGTGAGCTTACTGTTCTTGCTGAGGACCAGAGTTCAGTTCCCAGGACCAGTGTCGGGCAACTCACAACCACCTGTAACTCTAGCTCCAGGGGATCCATGTTATCTTCTGGCCTTTGTGAGTACACACACATGTAAAAATTCACACACATGTACACACAAATAAAAAGATAAAAATAATAAATACGGTTTCTTTATGCAGGTTGTGCAAGACTATGACCTCAGCTTGTAGGCTGCAGGGATTTGGGGAATGTGCAAATGTGCATTTCAGGAATGCACCAGTGTGCCTGGATTCTGATTCTTTTTATTCATCCAACCCTAAGTGTTATCCCCAGGTGACTTTTCTTGGCGTATGACAAGAAATACCAACCGTAATCTGCCAATTCTGAGAATACACACTAAATGAGACCTCTGAGCTGAGGGGATACAGTCTTGAACTGGCCTCTCCCATCTCCCAGACAGTTCCTGAGACGGTTCTATTGAGCCCCCATTCAGGAGCTGTGTGATAGCCATCATCTGCTCCCTGGCCCCCTTGTCCTCCTAAGTGGTCTCATCCTTTATTCAGGCACACAAGCCAGCTATGGAATTCATTTAAGATTCTTCTATGCCATGTTTTATCCTGAATATAAATTAACAACTATCTCCTTATTATTCACTTTCTTGGTGTCTCATCATTTCACCTAGTAGTCTCAATTTAATTCAAACTCTTTTATCCCTAGATTCCAAAATGATGGAAGCTTTCCAACTATTTCTTTATTTCTAAGTCTGCTACCTTCCTTCCTTGACCTCAAGAACCACGTTGTGGTTCAAGCTCACATCTGCATGTACCTGTATTCACTCAGATGTAAAACTGCGCTTCTAATGTGGTTTGAGCTCTGGTTTGTTTGCTTTTGACACAGCATAGGAATGCCACGATGCCCCAGGCTAGCCTCAGAGTCAGTCACACCACCAAGCCTGGCACTTTGACCCTTGACTTGATGAGCAGGATGCTTTATGGTTGAACTCTGGTCACCTGTGTCTTCAAAACCTTCAGGCTTTTCCACCTTTCCCTATGCCTACCCAATGTCCGACAGTCCCTGCTCTTTCTTCATTGCGCCCATATCTGAATGGAATCCTTCCCCTCAATTATGGACTCCGCTCAGGGATGCGTGAGTCTCCTGCACATTGCACTGGCTTGTTTCCACAAGAGGCCGTGATGATTAACGCACATTTCTCATTTCATTGGATTGAGGAGTGCCCAGAGCATCAGTGAGACATGCCTTCGGGTGTGTCTGTGAGGGTGTTTCCAGAAAGGTTTAGCAGAGGGAGGAAGGCCCGTCCTGATTGTGATTGACATCATTCCATGGGCTGAGCTTTCAGAGTGAATAAGAATTAGAGCAAACAAGATGAATACCACCACACACCTCCTCTGCTTTCTGACTGTGGATGCCATGTGAGCTGCTGCCCCAAGCTTATGCCACTATGCCTTCCCCACCATGATGGACCCTCTCAAACTTCAAGCCTAAATGGACTTCCTTAAGTAGCTTTCATATAGCAGTTTGTCACAATAATGAGAAAAGTGACTAATAAAGGCTTGACTCTTAAGTGCTATAATTAACTGCAGGGTAGGCTAGGGGAGGCTACCAAGGGCATCTATACTATGGTGGAATTTCAGCAGTGGATTGAGCGTGCCCTCCTGAGGGTGTAGAGTCAGTAGGTCCAGATAGATAAAAAACAAGTGGGACCTTTAGGCTTGAGCAATGGAGGACAAGCTGAAGGGGTGTGGTCCCTTGGCCTGTGACCACACCCTGCTACCTGTGTATCTCAATAAATTTCTCTACAACAAGCTCTTGGTTGCAGGAAGTTTTCTTATTAGCTAGTTAGAGGATGGGTAGCCATCAAAGTTTGCTAGTGTCTCTTCGTGCCCTTCCCATTTGATCTGACTTTTAGTTTCCTAACCTCCACTGTAGAACACTGGGGTGAATTTGAGAGCATCTGCTTTGCCTCTGAGGGTGTCATTGGGAAGAAATGAAGATGTCTCAGGTAGAGCATTAATTGGCTGCCTCAGATAAAGGTGATCAGTAAGTGGAAATGCTGAGCTATTCTGAGTCCCCTCCCTCCTCCTCTGTCATCCTGGGAAGTGGAAACAGTGTTTACACAGCCATGAAAAACCATCTTCTTCAGCAGTCGAGCCTTATGAGAGGATAAAAATATGCACAATATATCAGCTTCGTTGCACCCAAAGGGAGGGCAGCCTCCCTGAAGGGCTCCCTGGGCTTAGTAACTTGTAAACCCAAGTTTAATCTTCATCAAGAAAAGAAAGGATCACCTAATAAAATGCTCACCAAAAGTGGAAACATTTCTGCTCCCACACACTGGTGGTATCAGCCCATGCTACTGATTGCTTGCTTTTTGGTGGTTTGCAATGAAGCAAAGAAGAAAAAGCCCTTTTTGCTCCTTGGCACCTGTGTGGCCTTGCGAAAGCCTGCACAGATAACTATCATCAGATGGATGCTTTCTAGTCATGAAGAGAACAGGGAACACCCATGTCCATCCAGGAAGGCTGTCGTCATGGTTCTCATGTGTTCATATACTCACACAGGCAAATCTCTTGAGCAAAAGACATGACAGCTTCATTTTGAACTATTGCATTATTTCTTTTCTTACTGCTCGACAAAATAGCTTATAAAAGCAGTGTAAGGACGAGAAGATTTATTTTGGCTCATACTCTGAGCATATAGTCTGTCATGGCAAAGAAGGCATGGGATCACTGTGGTGGCAGGGTGAGAGACGGCTGATCACATGGTACTTGCAGTCAGGAAGCCAAGAGGAACACTAATACCCAGTTTGCTTTCTCCTTTTAACTCAGTCTAGGACCCCAGCTCATGAGAAAGTGCCACTCACACTCAGAATGGGTCTTTCTTTCTCACCTAAACCTCCGGAAATTCTCTCATGGATATACTTGGGGTGTGTCTCCTAGGTGATTCAAACCCAATCAAGTTGACGATGAAGTTTGACCAATCTAAGTCTATGCCCTGTTGACACCCATATGTATCACTTTAAACCACACCTTCCACCCTATGCCAGATGTCTCATAGTGCAATGTGAGCTTAATTTTGAGTTTCCTAAGTCTTCATATCTAACATTCCTCAAAAACCCCATGTCTCCTCTTGACACTCGACGTAGTATCTTAACTGTGAGCCCTGTAAAATAATAACTAAAAAGCAAATTCCTCTAATACATGGCATGCATACATTCTCTCTCTCTCTCTCTCTCTCTCTCTCTCTCTCTCTCTCTCTCTCTCTCTCTCTCTCTCTCTTCCCAGTGGCACAGAGTAAATACCCCCAATTCCCAAAGGGAAGGGTAGGAGGATGGGTTGGGTCAAAACAAGACTGAAATCCAGCAGGGTGAGCACGAAACCTTGAATGTCTACATCTGGCCTCCGGAGGTTGAGGTAGCATTTTCTCTGTACCAGTGGGATTGCATGGGTCAATGCATCAGTTATGCTGCCTGAGGCACACAAAGTTTTTCTCTTGAGCCATCTCCATTCCATGCCTTCAGCTTTCCTCAGGAGACATTCCATAGCCCTGGCTTTTCTTTTCTTTTCTTTTTTACAGAAAGAGTATGTTGATTTATTTTTTGAGTTATTGTTTAAAAGTTAATTATAAGCAGTTTCTTTTTTATTGATTTTTATTGAGCTCTACATTTTTCTGTGCTCCCCTCCCTGCCTCTCCCCTCCCCCTTCAACTGTCCCCCAAGATCCCCATGTTCCCAATTTACTCAGGAGATCTTGTCTTTTTCTACTTTCTACTTCCCATGTAGATTAGATCTATGTAAGTCTCTCTTAGTGTTCTCATTGTTGTCTAAGTTCTCTGGGATTGTGGTTTGTAGGCTGGCTTTCTTTGCTTTATGTTTAAAAACCACCTATGAGTGAGTACATGTGATAATTGTCTTTCTGTGTCTGGGTTACCTCACTCAAAATGATGTTTTCTAGCTCCATCCATTTTCCTGCAAAATTCAAGCTGTCATTATTTTTTTCTGCTGTGTAGTACTCCATTGTGTAAATGAAGTACATTTTCCTTATCCATTCTTCGGTCGAGGGGCATCTAGGTTGTTTCCAGGTTCTGGCTATGACAAACAAAGCTGCTATGAACATAGTTGAGCACATGTCTTTGTGGCACGATTGAGCATCCTTTGGATACACACCCAAAAGTGGTATTACTGTGTCTTGAGGAAGTCTGTTTCCTAATTTTCTGAGAAATTGCCACACTGACATCCAAAGGGGTTGTACCAGCTTGAATTCCTACCGGCAATGCAGAAGTGTTCCCTTTTCCCCACAACCTCTCCAGCATAAGTTGTCATCAGTGTTTTTGATTTTGGCCATTCTTACAGGTATAAGATGTAATCTCAGAGTGTTTTGATTTGCATTTCTCTGGTGGCTAAGGATGCTAAACATTTCCTTAAAGCGTCTTTCGGCCATTGTAGATTCCTCTATTGAGAGATCTCTGTTTAGGTCTGTACTCCATTTTTTTTATTGGATTATGTGTTCTTTTGGTGACCAATTTCTTGAGTTCTTTGTATATTTTGGAGATCAGACCTCTGACTGATGTGGGGTTAGTGAAGATCTTTTCCCATTCTGTAGACAGCCCTGGCATTTCTATTGTCACAGATTCAGGCTTCATCCTCAATGCTTCATGCAATCCCTCTGACAGCTTCTTTGCAGGTCATTGGACGCCACCACACTTTGCCTGGTTTCAGCAATGTAGTGCCTTGGTGCATGCCTCTGTGACCCCATAACTTGCATTTAAACATGGAAAACCAACACCATGGTGTGTGTGTGTGTGTGTGTGTGTGTGTGTATAAAATGCCATATTTTGGGGATACAATATGTCACCTTCTACCACAGCTGAAGTGGATCCTGTGCACATTGGTGTCCAAACTCGGGAAAAAAGTTCCTTAGACAAGTTTGTTTTCAAACAGGGGATTCCTTTATAGGCAACCCCAATCCAGATTCTCTTCTTTTAAATGAAATTGCATTTTTACATACCCCCTTTCCTGACTAGGTTGACAAAGAGAACATCTCACTTCAGGTGAAAATGGGGTGCATGTCATACCTAGTGTCTTCATGAGGAAAATGAAGTTTTCATGGTTTAGAGATCTTTGGTGACACCACAGCCACCTGGATGTTTCTCTGAGTTCTCCCATGTGATACTCAGGGTCAAGGGAAACAGAGGCCTGTACAAAGCAGCTGCCTCTGGGTGCTGAGAATGCAGCCTTCTGTCTCTGGCTAAGGGGGTCTCTTGTCTCCTTTTGGCATCTGCAGGGGGCAGTGGCAGGGTTGTTTCCAACCTCTCAGACCCTTTCTAGTTCTTGGCATTGACTTTTAGCCTATTTTTCCTGGAAAGGACAAATTTGAAATGTTCTCGCACCTAGAGCCTTTCTTGGCTCCCAATTGCAGGAGGAGGAGCGCACAACCTTAAATCAGCGGCTTGTTATAGCACCCTGGGAGAGGCAATAATGTAGCCTCCCGCCTGTGCTCTCGCCTCCAGCCTCTTCTCACAGTTCTGTGCAGTTGCCAGATTCCCATCCCCAAAGCATAATCTTGATCGTGTCGTTCCTACACTCCCAAGTATTTAATGGATCCCTATTGCTTGAATGAATTATAAACCTGAGAAGAAATACATGCCTTGTACAGTCAGGCTCAATGGTTATCCAGTTCCCAATTTAAAATCAATCTCCCTCTCTCTCTCTCTCTCTCTCTCTCTCTCTCTCTCTCTGTGTGTGTGTGTGTGTGTGTCCAGTCCATGTTGGTTGTTAATTGATGTGAGACAGGATCTTTTATTATTTTCTGCTGGATAATAATAATAATATTTATATAATAAGGATAGCTGGCCTTCAGACCCCTGAGATTCTCCCATCCCATCCTGTATAGGAGTACTGGGAATTACAGACATGTGCTACTGTGCCAAGCTCTAAAGGGGATCTAGGGGTCCCGAGTCAGGGCCTCACATGTGTGCAGCAAGCACTTTATTCGTGGGGCTGTCTCGCATTCCACAGCCCTCAGCCTCTGACTCTCCCTAAAATGCTCTGTCCTCTCTAGCGCCACAAGCACAACCTGCTCGGGTTTGTTGTTGTTTAATATCTTCATTCATGTGTTCTAAAAAATAACTATTTGTTGATTTTCTTTTATTTTTAAGACTTTTTTTCCTGAGAAATGTGCTATGATGGTCATTTTTCGTTGTCAGTTTGACTACATCTGGAATTAACTAAAACTCAAGCATCTGGTTACACCTGTGAGGGATTTTTTTCTTAATTAAATAATTCTTTTTGTTGTTGTTTTGCTTTGTTTTTGAGACAGGGTTTCTCTGTGTAGCTTTGAAGTCTGTCCTGGAACTCACTCTATAGACCAGGCTTGTCTTGAGCTCACAGAGTGCTGGGATTAGAGACGTGCCCCCCCCCCATCATCTGGCAATCCTTTCTTTTTTGAAAAAGTGTTTTTATTGATCGCTTAGGAATTACGCATCATGCACCTGATCACACTCATTTCCCAGTCCTTCTATGTCGGCCTCCTACATTTGTGACCTCCCTTCCCTCCAAAAAATAAAAAATAAAAATTAAAACAAATCCAACTTTGTTATCTATACCTTCTCTGGGCTTGGTCAAACTCTCAGGGTCAAACTGCCCCTTAGATAGAACCGAGTCCTTCCTTTCCACACCCCTGCCAAAAGCCATTGATTGCAGAGAGTGACACTCCAACATCCTTATAGCACCCTTTCAGAGTTCTCTTTGATGGCTTCCTGTTTAAGCTGTTCTGTTTTTGAGGGACGTGTGTGGGGATAGAGGCTGTCACAAAGCCCTCCATGTCCCTCTTTCTCATCTGTGCATCTGCAGCCATCAATATCACTGCAAAAGTAGCTTCATTGCCCCTTACAGTCAGCAGAAGCATGGATCATGGACTTCCACATGGTTTCCAGTGACAGCAGAGACCACAAACATGGCCCTCAACTGCAGTAGGACCACTGACCCAGACAAGGCCCTCTGAGGCAGCGTGAACCACAGACACCAACCTGGCCCCCAGGTGGCAGTGCAGACCACTTACATCCATATGGTGGTTGTGGGGAACGGACAGACAGGGAAGCATGGCCCATGGACATCAACACACACTCCAGCTATAGTAGGACCTCAGACCCAGACAGGACCCTTGGTGAGAGCATGAGCTCAATATCACCAGTGTCACAAGTGGCAGTGCAGACCACTCAGCTCAGCCTGGATCTAGTGGCAGCATGGCCCTCAGACATCAACACGGCTTCAGGTGGCAGCCCAAACCATAGACATCCACATGGTGCTCAGTTATAACACAGGGCATGGACGTCAACACAGATCCTGAACGCAGCAGGACTTTGGCCCCAGACATGGCCTTTTGACAGCAGCACGAACCTGAACCGTGGCCTCAGGTGGCAGCACAGGCTATTCACATCAATATTTCCCCTAGGGGAAACATGGCCCAGGGACATCAACACAGCCTCAGGCTGCAGCCCAGACCAAGAACATCCCCCCCCACGCACCCAATGGCCTTTGGTGGTAACACGGGCCGTGGACATCAACACAGATCCTGGCTGCAGTGGGACATTGGCCCCGGACATAACTTTTGGCAGTAGCATGGATCTGGATATCACTATGGGCTCAGATGGCAGTGTAGGCCAATCCACACCATGGTCCTCACCACTGTCACATCTCCAGTTCTGCCTCTCTCTACAGTGCACACACCACTCTGCTTCTCTGCCTCTCCCTTCTCACCACCACAGAATTGCTGCCTTTGCAGCAAGGTGGTGGGCGGGCCCCCTACTCAATCATTTGAAGTGGGAAGATCCACTTTTAATCTGGATCTTTTGAGGTTGGAAAATACACCTTTATCCAGCTCTTTTGAGGTGGGAAGTTCCACCTTTAATGTGGGTCACACCTTTTGCTGAAAGCCTATGTAAAGAACATGAAAGAAGGGAGCTTTCTTTCTTTGCCTGCTTGTCTCACTCTCCCTGGCAAGTCGGCTCCTTCACTGACATTAGAGCCTATTTCCTTGGCGTTCTAGAGTATACTGAAGACCAACTGAAATATTTAGCCTCATGGACTGAACAGCTACTGAATTCTTGAACCATCTTTTAGTAGACAGCCATTGTTGAACTCGCTGTACCACAGCCTTAAGCCATTCTTATAATTCTTATATATATATATATGATTTATAAGACTATATATTGTTGTATATAGGTGGAGAGGTGTGTGTTGTGTTCCCCAGCCGCCAGCTCCCAAGCCCCCAGCCACTGGCCCACTCAGCTACTGGCTGCCTGCACCCGAAATAACCAC
>JAQHUG010000084.1:4743981-4786644 GCA_028555095.1 Dicrostonyx torquatus
TGTCTTCACTCTCATGGGCAGAACTTATGGTTTCAAATAAAAAGAAAAGGGGGAGATGTGAGGAGCCACACTCAATATTCGCCATTACAAGATGGCGTTGACATCCTGTGTTCCCAAGTGGTAAACAAGCTTGCTGCACAGATGCGAAGGGATTTTACATTCCTTGTGCTCTGCCTCTCCCGTGGCGTCATCTCGTGCAATGGGTAGCAGCCAATTAGGAGCCTACACATCCTAGGCAGAGGATAGCCTCTATATTAGGGATGGCTTTCCCTGGTTTGGGGTCTCTGCTCTGGAAGCTTATGCTCTCCCTCTCAAGAAGCATTAAAGCTTACTGCAGAAGGATCCATGTGTGCTGCGTAGGCATCGTTCTTGCTGGCGAGACGGTCGAGCAGGACAGAAAGGGACCTCACTAAGCTCTTTGTTTCACTATTTGGGTGAATTCTGTTCTGGAGGAGAGGGAGTTAGCAGAATGTTATTTTTGGCTCCATTGCATCTCTCTGAGTCCAGGGTGATGTTTTCATTTTGTTTTGGTTGTGTTTTCTGAGGAGTCAGCAGTGGATCTAATTAATGCCATCAAAAGCATGACATTTAATTAACTAAATAACATGTTGAGCTTAATGATAACACATTTCAGCACCCTGCGGGTGGCGATGGTCTCTGGGGCCATCTCTCCGAGGCCAGTGATTTGATAAAGAGGAAAGAACCTTTCTCCACAGCGTCAGCGATCCTTAGGGAAGAGGTCAGGTGAGGCACAGCCTCATAGCCACCAAGAAGCATGCTCTTTTCTTCCAGACTCTGAGTTGAGAGCATTCAGCAAGGAGAGATGTGTGTGTGTGTGTGTGTGTGTGTGTGTGTGTGTGTGTGTGTGTGTGTAGAGACTGGCACTGGATGTCTTTCTCTACTGTGCTGTACCTTGGTTTTTGAGACAAGGTCTCTCGCTGAACCCAGAGATCACCTATCTAGCTAGACTGGGAGGGCAATAAGTTCTAGGGATGCACTTCTTCAGCCATGGGCTTACAGGTGTGAGCCACCAGGCTTAGTTTCTCATGTGGGTGCTGGGCATTGAACTCAGGTCTTCATGCCTGAACAGCAAGTACTTAACTGTTGGAGCCACCTTCTCGTCCCAGAAGGCACCTTTCAAACATGTTTGGGCATCTAGAGGTGTAAATAAATGTGACTGCTTTCTCCATCGCTGTTCAATGTCTTGGTTCTTTCCAGTTCTGCTGGGAAACCATGCAGGCAGGACCATGGTGGAAACAGGCTTTCTGAAGCCAGCTTGCCAAAGAAGAGTACAGGCTCTTTAAGCAGCCGAGGAGTGGATGTGGGTGCCCTCTTGTGGACACTGGAGAACCCACAGTGATTCTCTTGGGACCCTCACTCAAGGGGCTCCAGCTTGAGGCTGGAGATGGAAGTTTCCCGGTGGAGTTCTCTGGGTCACTGGAACGAATATTCATGGATTGCTAATTAGAGGGAAAGTATTAAGTCCTAAGAATTCTCAGAGTTATAGCAGATTCTGGAAAGTGGTCCCAAAGACACAGACGTTTGCTCTGTTAGCTCAGCTGGGGGTTTCTTTACTTCTCTTAGTTCCTCTGCAGATAAGATGAACAGACTGGCCTGTATTTGGCGTCACAAGCTGCATGCCACGGGTCCTATTATTTAGATTTTAGAGGAGAGATAAATAGAGATTGGAGTAGTGAAATAATTCATGAGGAGTGACAAAATCCAGAAGGACAGAGTCTCAGACCAATGGACTTCCCTACACCTCCTTCGCCCCCGCCTTGTCATCTCCCCATGCTAATGACCTCTCCTCATGACGAAGGTGCAAGCTGTGGGATAGTGCCCTGGATCTCTTTAGTGACCAGTGTCCTGGGCTTATGTGAGGTTTAAAGGGGTTCAGTCACTTGAAAAAGGGAAGCAGTTAGTGTAGGACTGATGAGATGGTTCAGTAGGTAGAGTGATTGGGGTGCACTTATGAAGACCTGAGTCTTGAGCCCCAACACCTATATTAAAATCAGGTGTGACATGTGTCTGTAATCCCAGCATGGTGGAGATAGAGTGAGATCTCTGGGGCTTGCTGGCTGGCCAGCCTAATCAACTTGACGAGTTGTAGGTTCAGCGAGAGTGTCTCAAAACGAATAAGAGAGAGTGGGCCTGGAGAGATGGCCCAGCTATTAAGAACACTTGCTGCTTTTCCAGAGGATCCGGAGTTCAGTTCCTAGTACCCTTGCCAGGCAGTTCCAAACCACTGGCAACTGCAGCTCCAGAGGATCCAAGGCCCTCTTGTGGCTTCTATGAACACTCTGACACATGTGGCATACACTCACACACAGATACACACACACACAAATAAAATAAATAAAAATGAACCTTAAAAAAGTTAGATGAAGAGCAGTTGAGCAAGACCCCTGATGTCGACTTTGTTCATGCACATGCTCGCACATGTGCATATACACACGGACATATATACACGCAGACATTGACAAGCCCAGGGTCTGACAGTGGCATTTGGTGCTATTTATTCGTTGTGCCTTCCATGACTGCACAGTAGTGTTTTCTGGTGACTGGAATACAGTAGGTGCCCAGTCCTATTCACAACTTTGCATTAGCTAATAGATGTTACCCACGGTCTTGCAATAGGTCTACTCCAACAGGACTATGGGATCGCCCAAATCACTTTTATTTAACTTAAACATGTGCCTCCCTTCAAACTGGGGCAGCACTGGGGTCAGTATTTGCATGACCTATGTGTTCACTTTGGGAAGCAGAGCAGCTGGCAGGGAGATGGGAAGGCAGTTGTTTCTGTCCAGAAGGTTCCCAGGATGTAGGATTTGGCTCCGCTCAACATGCTGTGGGGCATCCTGGCTGGGTAAGATGGGGATGAATTTCTATCACCTCCTCCACTGTATGGCTTCTTTTTTTCTCTGCTCCCAGTATGCAAAGGCTATTGAGGACTCGGATGAGTCCTAGGATTGTCCCTATCACGTGTGCACATGCGTGTGCGCACATGTTCACAGCAGTCTCGTGGCTTTCGGTATTCCAGTCACCATGAGATTGTCACCAGGGAGCCCAGTGTTGCTTGCAGCCACGTCAGGATGAAGAATGAGACTGCTGTTATGGTTGGCTGCTGGTGGGGGTGGGGGCTGGGCAGCTGTCGCTTCTAGATTGAATGTTGGTATCCTTACATGGAAACTGCTAGTGTGAGTGAAAGAGAACGTTGGCAAGGGGAAGACAGAGTGGTGGGGAGTGGCAGATCTTTCCCACCACCTTTGGAATGGCTCCCAGGAGAGAGCACTTAGTCCTGTGCCTGAAGAGTGAACCAGCCTCCCCTCCCCTCCCCTCCCCCGTGCACTCCTCCCGCTGCTGGCTGTAGTCACCTTTTCTCCTTGCTTGCCAATCTCATTTTCTGGATTTTGCCAGTTCTTTTGTTACGGAGAGAAGGAGACATGGCTGGGAGAAGAATGGAAGCCCTTTGGAATTGAGGCTTGGAGTCACAGCCCTCACAGTCCCCAGTAGGGTTTCTGTTTTGTAACCTCAAATGTCTCTTGATCTTGGCTAGAGGTGACAAATGGGTCTGCCTGCCACTCCGGGATGGAATTTGTTTATCCCCCAGTGTATGGTTTTCTATCAGTTTCAAATGTGAATTTTTGGCTTCTTTTGGATGACGCCATTCTGTCTCCACTCTTGGCAGCCATCTGTGGGTGACAGAGGGTTCCGAACTGTGTTTAATAGGTCAAGCATCTTCACATTTCACACAGACTCCATATTGACCCTCTGACCAGTCCAAACCCTTAACACTTGGTGAATCCATAGTTGGTGACTCCTGACCCAGGTTAACCTCTTTATTCTGAGAGAAAGAACGCTGAAGTCCAGAGAGGGTATATGGCTTACCAAGGTCATATAGTCTTCCCCAGACTGTGTAGACTCTGTTTATATAATGGGATCTGAAAGGGTTATGGATAACAACCATTTTTCAACTTCCCAGTGAAAAATTAACCTTCTAGCCCCCTTATCCTACTTGTTCATTAATGCTCTCCTGTGGCCCAAGAAGAAGGATATCGGACCCTACTCTATTGCCAGGATTCTTTTATTCTTCACAGATTTTACTTACTCTTGGAATAAAATCTTACTCTGACCCAATAATCACTCTGCCATTAGGGCTGGATGGGTGGTGTCACCTTTGGGAGGGGAGTTGGAGTCCCCAGTACTGTACCCTAAGGGGCGATGGACCGGAGTCTCCTCAGTCATGAGCAGAGGAAAATGAATGCATGTGTTCTCCTTTGCTTGTTTTCTTGTGCTCAGCTCAATTTCTCTATACAGTGTAACCCTATTGCCTAGGGAGTGGTGCTGCCCACAGTGGGCTAAGTCTTCCCACCTTGATTAACTTATTCAAGACGATCCTTCACAGATGTGCCCGTAGTCTAACCCAATGTTGACGGTCCCTCACTGAGACTCTCTTTCCAGGTGATTCTGGGTTGTGTAACTGATGGTTACAGCTGTTACAGGGTTAAATTGGTGAGATCACAGTTCCGTGTTGGGAATTACTCTTGGTAGACTCAGACCCTAGAGAATGCAAACTGGCTATCCTGCATGTTCAATGTAAAATCCTAACAAGAGAATAGAATTAAGTAAAACGTAAGTGCTACCTGTGTATCAATGCCTCTGTTGGGTCTCACCTCTGCAGAATCCATGGGGATGAAGGTTCTTGTGTACCCTGCCCAGCATATTCTTTGTGCCATGGAGAACTTGAATCCTGTATTTTGATCCAGATGTTAGCAGACCACTTGTGTTGGTCAGTACAGTTTCAATGAACACTGGAGCTTGCTTTGGCAGTTGATATTGGTGCTTGTGGTCAGCAGCCATGTTCTGCACAAAGCCCATGCAGCAGGTGTTTTCGGTTTTTTGGGCTACAGGACCTTTCTACGCTTCTCCTTCCTTCTCTTTCAAACACTGTTTTTCAAGTGTAAGGAAGGAACATCCGTGGCTCACAAGTTATACATATGCAGGCAGCAGGCCAGATGTAGCCAGTGACTGCAGCTTGTTTGCCCAGGGTTTTGCTAACCAGGTCTCCCCTGCGAAGGAGGACCTATAAGGAAGGTGGAGATAGATCATCCTAGGGGCACTTGAAGTGTTTATTGGAGTTTATCTGCAGGATAGGCATAGGAGTAAAATCACTGACTCCTTTTAAATTATGCACAGGTAATGCCTCAGTTTCCTCATTAGTGGGTAAGGTGAGAAATCTGTGAGAGGGGCTTGGGCTGTAGTTCAGAAGATAGGATGCTTGTCTAACCAGACCTTGGGTCATCTCAACACATGGGAGATAGAACAAGGAGAATCAGGCGATCCTTAAGTATATGGCAACCTAGAGTCCGGCTTTAAACAAAACAAAACAACCACAAACCCCAACCAACCAAACAAAATCAACCAAACAAAAAATAAACAAGCAAGCATACAGTAACAAAGAAGTCTAGTAAGAGTGGTCCAGAGTGGTCAAGAGTCTCCGGCAGTCTTCAGGTAAAACAAGGTTAGGTGGTCCTATGCCACCAAGTCTCTGTTGCTCTCTCCTGAAGATCCTGCCCCAGGAGGTTTAGATGGGACCTGCTTGGAGATGCATAATTGAAACAACTAAAGTTCTTCTGGATGCTGAGGAGGCAAAGAGCAGGGCACAGACCCCAGTAGCCTCAGGGCTGCCTTGGCCTCATTTCTTCTGCCGCTCTTGCTCCTTCTTGGTATAAGCTCCTTTTCCCAGGGAGGGTGTGTAGTGTGTGGACCTTCCTTCCTCCCTACAGGCATCTTCCTCATGTCCTCATGTTTAGTTTCGGGATCCACTGAGTTTATCTAGAGGCATCTCTGTGGCTGTGAGTATGGGAATGGCCAGTGGCTACATGCCTAAACATAATGACTATCAAATTCCATCAATACCTAATAGTTCACCAAGGAACGGAAGTCTCTCACAGCTTTCATCATCTGTGACTGATAGCAGGTCTGGGCTTCTGCAGGCCCTGTGTAGACACCACAACTACTGTGAATTTATGATTTTAATGGCTGTGTCATGTCCAAAGATAGCATTTTGTAGTCCTTCTCCCTATCTTCTGGCTCTTGCATTGTTTCTTCTTCTGTAATTGTCTTTGGATATTACAGAGGGTGGTATAAATGTCTTGTTTAGGGTTGAACACTCAACCATCACCTGGACCAGCCAAGAGTTTCTGCATTTACTGGCATTCATTGTAAAGAGCCTTTTCTGATAAGTGCTGGGGGTAGCATGGGTATAAACATTAATATGGCAGTTTGATGTTGTGTCAGTTTAGCTAAGCAATACAGTAAGTTCCACCCCACAGGGTCCTATCACTTACCCTAGCTTTTTGACTAGGCATAGGCATGAAATCTCTCCTGCACAGTGGACTTCAAATCTAATTAGAGAGTGGTTGGTAGCCTATATTATAGTTGTGCTACTCACAGACACTGAGAGAAACAGCTGATAAATGGGACCTCCTGAAACTGAAAAGCATCTGTAAAGCAAAGGACATGGTCAACAAGACAAAACGACAGCCTACAGAATGGGAAAAGATCTTCACCAACCCCACATCTGACAGAGGTCTGATCTCCAAAATATTCAAAGAACTCAAGAAATTGGTCATCAAAAGAACAAATAATTCAATTTAAAAAAATGGAGTACAGACTTAAACAAAGACCTTTCAACAGAGGAATCTAAAATGGCTGAAAGGCACTTAAGGAAATGTTCAACATCCTTAGTCATCAGAGAAATGCAAATAAAAACAACTCTGAAATTCCATCTTACACTTGTAAGAATGGTCAGGATCAAAAACACTGGTAACAACTCATGCTGGAGAGGTTGTGGGGGAAAGGGAACACTTCTGCATTGCTGGTAGGAGTGCAAGCTGGTACAGCCCCTTTGGATAGCAGTATAGCGAATTCTCAGAAAATTAGGAAACAACCTTCCTCAAGACCCAGCAATACCACTTTTGGGTATATATCCAAAGGATGCTTAATTGTGCCACAAGGACATGTGTTCAACTTTGTCATGCCAGAAACTGGAAACAACCTAAATGCCCCTCAGTCAAAGAATGGATAAGGAAAATGTGGTACATTTACACAATGCAGAAAAAATAATGACATCCTGAAATTTGCAGGCAAATGGATGGATCTAGAAAACATCATATTGAGTGAGGTAACCCAGACCCAGAAAGACAAAAATATCATATGTACTCACTCATAAGTGACTTTTAGACATAAAGCAAAGAAAACCAGCCTACAAATCAATAGCTGGGCGGTGGTGGCACACACCTTTAATCCCAGCACTCGGGAGGCAGAGGCAGGCGGATCTTGTTCGAGGCCAGCCTGGTCTACAAGAGCTAGTTCCAGTGCAGGCTCCAAAGCTACAGAGAAACCCTGTCTCGAAAAACCAAAAAGAAAAAAAAAATCCAGAGAATCTAGACAGCAATGAAGACCCTAAGAGAGACATACATGGATCTAATCTACATGGGAAGTAGATAAAGACAAGATCTCCTGAGTAAATTGAGAGTATGGGGACCTTGGGAGAGTGTTGAAGGGGAGAGGAGAGGCAGGGAGGGGAGCAGAGAAAAATGTAGAGCTCAATAAAATCAACAACAAAAAAAGAAAAAACAGTTACACTACTACTGCAGCAGTGGCTGCCTCCTGGCCAGCATGCTGATACTGCAGTTTGTAGGCTTCACACCTGGGTGGCGCTACTGATATTTTTTCTCCCCTAGCAGCCTGCACAGCACCTCCTGGCAGGGGCAAAATTTCCTGCTTAGTTACATTTGATTTCTCTCTAGCTTGCAGCCATGTTAACTGATATCTTTACTAACAGGGTCTTAACCCAGCTCTGATGGGCAATCAAGAGGAATAGCAAGAGCCTGTATGGCATTTGTCTTTCTTGGATGGGCTTACCTCACTCAGTATAATTTTTCCTTCAGTTTCATCCATTGACCTGTAACTTTAATAATTTAGTTTTTCATTACAGGTATGCATATGTACCACATCTCTTCTATTCATTTATCTGTTGGTGGATATACAGGCTGACTCTGGTTTTTGTTTTGTTTGTTTGTTTGTTTTTAGATATTATGAACAGACCAGCAGTGAACATGGATGAGCAGGTGTCTATATTAGATATGGAGTTCTTTGGGCATACTCCCAGAAGTGGTATAGCTGAATCATGCGGTCCCTTCCTAAAGAAGCTCTACGCTGATTTCTGTAGTGTTTGTATCAATATACACTCCCACCAGCAGCAAACAAGGGTTCCCCTTCCCCCACTTCCTCACCAGCATTTTCTTTGTTGCCATTTGATTTCTTGATGTTAGTCATCCCCACTGTAGTGTGGATGAGTCTCAAAGTAGTTTTAGTTTGCATTTCTCTGGTAGATTATGATGCTGAACACTTCAAAAAAACACCTTAGTCATTTATGTTTCTTCTTTGGGGTTTCTCTGTTCAAATCTATAACTAACTTTTTTTATTGTATTGTTAGTTTTCTTCATGTGTTGTTGAGTCTTCTGTGTATTCTTGATATTACTCTTCTGCTGGATGAAGCTGGCAAAGAGTTTTTGTTTCCGTCTGTAGGCTGCCTCTTCACTTGACTCTTTTGCTACAGAGAAGTGTTTTCACTTCCCATTTGTTCATTGTTAGCCTTATTTAGAGTGACCAGAGTCCTAGGTAGAAAGCCTTCATCATTTTCCTGTTTCTGGAAGCTTTCCTTGCCCTTTCCCCCAGCATTTTCCAGAGTTGCAGTTTTAACATTGAAATCTTTGATCCAGTGGGAGCCGAAGTTGGTTTTTTGTTTGTTTGTTTTGTTTTGGTGCAAGGTGAGAGATAAAGATGTAGTTTCATTCTCTGCTTGTGGACTTGTCAGTAGACTGGCCTTGAAGTCTCTGCATAGCCAAAGATGACCTTGAGCTTCAGATTCTCTATTTCTCCAGGACTATTACACCACCATGCCCAGTTTTATGTGATGCTGAGGATGAAACCCAAGGTGTGTGCTAGGCAAGCACCTCAACAATTTATCTACACTCCCAGCTATTTGTTTATTTGTTTGTTTATTTATTTTCCCTAAGACAGAACTGACTGTCCTGGCACTCGCTCTATAGACCAAGCTGGCCCCAAACTCACAGATGATCTGCCTCTACATCCCAAGCACTAGGAATACAGGCGTGTGTCATCACCACTGGCTTATTTTTATTTTTAAAGGAGAGAATATTACATTATGTTAAAGATCTCCAATTGGTACTCACAGATGTTTTTGCTTGGTTCTCTTTTAAACGTTGAAGTTAGTCTTCTGCCTTTAAAGCTTGGAAGGAGTCACAGGTCTCTAGATACCATTTAGTGCTTGTGGAAACCATAGCCCCTGTGGAGGGGGCTAGACAACGGGCATTGCATTGCCGTTATCCCTATAGACTGTGCATTCTGTGGAGGTCCTACATTCCCTTGGACTTACTTACCACCTTCCCACTTAGCTCGTTGTCCTCAGCAGTCTGGATCACATGGGCATGGAGAGCTGCTCAGCATAGGTTTGTTCCCTCTTGAAGACAATGAGTCCTGTATGGCTTGCATCTTTTCAATCAGAGAGGAAGTAGACAGATTGGCATTTGGTGCACACATGGGTGGGCAGCAGTGGGGAGACTAGGGGATGGTTCTTGGCTCTTTCTTCATCATTTCCCTCTCTGTCTTGTATGTTACCCTTTCTTCCAGACCTCCAGCAATCTATCCCCTCTTTTGATGACAATGACACAAACAGTAGCTATCATTTAGTGAGTATTTAAGTCAGAACTCCCAGCTATTTAATTATTCTGAACTTTATATATATTATCACTGTAAGTTTTCTCTAGAAGAGGAAATTAAGTTTGTGGCTACATATTCATCATGCAGCGAGACCAAAATCTGAACTTAGATCTACCTGCCAGCAAAACTCCTGTTGAGAATCACCAGAGCAAGACAAGGCCAGCCACTTGTCCCATTGAGTAACACTGATGTGTAGATGTGGAAAAAGTGAATCTTTCATCTGAAATGGATGCTCATTTCACATTCTGTAGGCAGGAGACCCCAGTGAACAAACACATCATTAACTGGGATGCTCCAAGCAATGCCCTCACTGAGGAGGAGTGCCAGCCCTCTGGAGAGGTCAAGGGGGCAGCATTGTTATGAGACAGGAAGCTCTGGCTGTCATGATGGATGTGCTGAGGAAGTGATACGGATCTCGGTGGCAAGGAGAGGAGAGGAAATAGCTGGCCTGTGCCCTCTGCTGAGTCCCATGGCTGTTCCTCTTGGCGCAGTTTGATTCAATGAGATCAGGCTGGCTGAAACATGACACACTTGTAGGGATTTCAGGTGGACAGATAGTATAGAGACCACTTGGACCCTTTGTTACAGGAGAAATCATTTCCTCTAAAAGCCCCAACTGGCAATTTCTACCCTATGCTTAGAAGACTAGAGATGGCCAACTCAGTGCTCCAGGAAATAGATCTTTCCATGTTTTTCTACATGTATGTATATAGGTATGGTTTAGTGTATATATGTGAAGGAGGGTTCATCTGTATTTCTGTGCTTTGATTGGTTAAATAAAAAAGCGGCCTGGGCCATTTGATAGGGCAGGACTTAGATAGGTGGGGAAAAGAAAAGAGGACACTGGGAAGAAGACTGGGTCAGAGCCAGTCTCCATGAAGCTCCCGCCGCAGATGGATGTATCTTAGAACAGTCCGGTAAGATCACCACCTTGTGTTGACATACAGACTTTTATAATGGGTTAATTTATATGTGAGAGGTAGCCAAGAAAAGGCTAGAGATAATGGGCAAGGCAGTATTTGAATTAATACAGTTCTCCTGTGGTTATTTCGGGCATAAGCAAGCAACCAGCGGCTGAGCGGGCCAGTGGCTGGTGGCTGGGGAACACAACACGCACCTCTTCCCCATAACTTACAACATATATGCAGGTACATGTGTGTATGACAGTGCATGTGCATGTATATATGTGCATATGCATGTTGAGGTCATAGGTCAACCTTGGCTATTGTTTCTCAGGTGCCACCCACTTTGTTTTGAAGACGGAGGCTCTTATTGGTCAAGGACTCTCTAAGTAGGCCAGGCTGGCCGGGGAGCCTCAGTGATCCAATTGTCGCTGCCTCCCCAGTACTGGAATTATAAGCTCATGACACTATGCTTGGTTTCTTCATTACATGGGCTGTAGGGGTCAAACTCAGGTCCTTATGCTTGCAAAGCAGACACCATGCTAACTGAGCTGTCATTCTCAGCCCCTCTTTTCTGTCTTCAAAGAAATTTCTTTGGGTTAGAATCAAACTTATCTACATATTTCACCTCCTTTTCATTGTGCTGCTTGTTTGACCCATGTGGACTGTCTCCCCTCATCCTGCAGATGTCAACCCTTCAAGTTGCATTGTGGTAAATGTCTTCCCACCGGGTTGTCACTCCTCGGCCATAAATATCCACACTTGATTAACTGCCCTACATAAAAGAGTTTGCAGGTTCCTAGCCATCTGTGCTGATTTTTCTGTTTGCTCCTCCCAGTCACGTCCACTTCTCATTTCCTTTGCCCTTATCCCTACTCCAGGAGGCCGACCCTCCAGGAGGCTTCTCTTGAGTGCTTTTGCAGGTTGGTACCATATGGAACTAAGTTAATGCAGTTCAGGAAGGCACCCAGAAGGTAGGTAAATAAAAAGGTGAGGCAGCTTTCCTTCCTCTTTCCCTTCCTTAGGGAGACACTGTCTATCCTGATGGGCAGCCCAGTGGATATGAACGTGGCTCTCCTTGGGCTCGCCTATGCTGGCCGCCCCTTTGGCTCTGGGACGGCAGTTTTTCTTGTTGCTAATCTCCACGTGTCTCAGTTTTGGTTATCTGTTCTTTAACCTTACCTGTACGTCACCAATGAATCATCTACCACAATGTCCTCATTTTTACCACTGTCCCTGTTGCCCACCATGAATGTGTTGTTCATGTGTACTGTGTTGTTTTTATTTCTCAGCTCCTCAGGCTCTGAGCCGTTACCAAGATCCCTGCTTTTGATGTTAGCCACCAGCTCACACAGTTGGCATGCCTCTGGGTTTGTGGTATACTGAAACTGTTAGATCTTTTTTATGGGACCAGATGGTCCAGCACATCTTTAGAATATCACTTGGTTTTAAGTGCTGCTTCTGCCTTAGATAATAATCATGAGCAAGTTTGTTCCCCTCTTTTGGTTTCAATTTTCAGCATCTGTAAAACGGTATAAGAGTTTAAAAATCATTCTTATGAAAATCAAGTAATTCATATCCATGTCATTTAGTGCTGGACACTTGGAAAACCTGTGATAAATATGGTCTGTATTATCAATGCATCATGTCTTACATCCCACATGAGTTTTGGATCTAAATGCCTCTTTTCTCATGGGCTTTTCACATTGTCCTAAGACCTGTACATCACTGAGAATGCTGCCCCTGCTTGTAACCCTAATAGATATTGCCCCCTGAACCTTGATGTTTTAAATATGGTTACAGACTCAAGGCGCAAGTGTCACTGGAGAATTTGTTTGAGATTTGGAGCTCCAGAGCCTTCTCTAAACTTGCTGAGTCAGGGACTGCGAGCTAACCTAGCAGTTCCTGTGTGCTTTGAGGTTTGCAGCCCGGTGCTGTTAACACCTGCGGGTTCTGCATCAGGGCTGTCAGCTGAAGTGAAGAATTGAAGATTGGTCTCCCACCAATCATTCACTTTCAGGGTCACCAGAGCCCCTGGTGCAGCAGCTCAGTGAAGTGCGAGTGTGTTTGCAGGTATCCTGGGTCGGAAGTGGGCAATGGCGGTTTTCCCTGCTGGGTTTGGAGCAGGATCAGCCATGCTTTGAACCCGTGTCTGACTGCAAAGGTTTGCTGTGAGAACAAGGTCGGCTAAGCTGCCTACAGCATTTGGAACAAGGTCTGACAGAAAAAGTTCTGTTTTCCTCCTTTCCATGGGCCCCAGGAAACCAGGATCTGAAAGAGATGCCTTTGATGTTCTAGGAAGATTCACTTCAAACAGAAGGGGAAGTTAGGGTTTCTTTGAAAGCTGTTGTCAGCATCAGGTCTGGGCATGATGGTACACAGCTGTGATCCTTGAATTTGGGAGGATGAGGAATGAGTGTTGTTATGAGTTCGAGGCCAGTCTGGGCCATGTAGAGAAACAGGGTCTCCAGTCTCAAAATCAAAAAGCAAGCAAACATCACCACTAGCAACAAAGCAGCACCCATGTTTCATGATACCCCATGTGCTCAGCCTCATCACTCCTGACGCACACTTCTGAATATGGACTGTGTTTGAGCAGATAATTGTAAATGGAGTATGGCATCATTAGAAATAAAGGTTACTGACATATGAGTTTGAATTAGCTACCACGGGCATGTATTGTATAGATGTAAGTATTTATAACACGGATGATGTCCAGATAGGGACCATGCTGAGGCTGTACCAATAATAGCAAGCAGGATGGCATTCTTTGCTCAGTAGCTGGACACCTCATCTCAGCCCCCCCAAACCACGTCAGATGACACTAATGAGCAAGTCTTTCCTTCCTCTAGAAGTGTAGATCTGAAGTCTAGCTGTCCAGTCAGATGCCACATGTTGTAAGAGGCTGCTTATTTGTTTCCCAACTGCTCAGACTCCCAAAATAACCACACAGAAACTGTATTAATTAAATCACTAGTTGGCCTATTAGTGCTAACGTCTTATTAGCTAACTCTTACATCTTAATTTAACCATTTTCTATTAATCTGTATATTGCCATGTGGCTGTGGCTTACTGGCAGGTTTCCATCTGGCTTCTGCCTCTGGCAGGGCTACATGGCTTCTCTTGCCTCCACCTTCTTTCCCCCAGCATTCAGTTAAGTTTTCCCTGCCTAGCTAAGTTCTGCCTTGCTATAGGCCAAGACGGATTCTTTATTAACCAATGATATTCACAGCATACAGAGGAAAATCCCACATCAGCCAGGGGTGACTTTGTTATCAGCTACCATGGCTCTTAAAAATATTATTATATTTACTTGTTGTTTTGCACATGCATGCATATGGGTGTGTGTGTATGCAAAGGTCAGAAGACAACCAGCAGGAGTCTCTCCCTCTCCTATGTGGATCCTGTAGGGGAAGAGGATCAGAGTCAGGGCACCAGACTTGCTAGCCTTTACCTACTGGTCCATCTTGTGATCGACTACTATGACTCCTGAGAGGTTACCCCGCATTTCTTGGTGCCCCCATTTTCTCAGTGAAAAGCTGTGCAGAATCATGGTGGTATCCAGACAATAATGAATCTGAGAATAAATTTCTAACAGACCTCGCCTGATTCAGACCTCACCCATTTAAAAACCATTCTCCCGCAGGATCAGCATTGCTGATACTGTACAAACTAAGATCATAGGGATAATGTATAAATCCTTAAGTTTATAAGCTTTAAAACGATGTGATATTTGCCCACCAAGGGGTCAGTGGCAGATAAATATGATAGTACAGTTTGCAATGAGATTTTAGGATTTTCTCACAGTAAAGCAAATTTACTTGTTCCACACTGGGCACTTAGGGCTTTGAGAAATACTTGATCATTCAGGTGAAACACATTTCATGTTCCCTTCCCTCCTATATTAGCAACTGCTTATTTGTTATCTGTGAAGTAAACTGTGGTGTTTAATTTTTGCAGCTCTTCAATGAGGTCAGTCTATCAGTACTTTTTCCCCATGTGATAAATTACTCCTAAGCCCAGAAGCTTAAAGCAGTACACATTTGCAATGTCATAGTTTTTAGGGCTCAGGACTTTTAAAAACAAGGATTTAATTGATGGTTCCAACTGTGAGAATTTTTTTAAGGCTGCAGTTACAGCTGAGTGGAACTGTCATCTAAGGCTCAGACAAGGCTGGAGAGTTCTGAAATTTCTTATGTAGTTTGTGGAAGGCCTTCATCTTGACTGGCTATCAGCAGGAGGCTTCTGTTCCTCATCACTTGGTCATCTCCGTGTGATCATGGTAGCACACAAATGCCTAGGGAATGGTGCCAACCACAACTGGTTGTATCTTCCCACATCAGTCAACTTAGTTAAGACACTCCCACAGACCTGCTCGTGGGCCGACTTACAGCATACATCCCTCCATTGAGACTCTTTCACTTCCAGTGGGCTCGGACTGTGTGTCAAACCATGTCACCACCCCTTCTTAAGAACAAGAATTCCACAGTGGGCCTCGGAATGGGGTATGTGCAAATGCTTCTTGATGTATGATGTGCTTATGATCATTATTCAGAGAAAATGTTCTAAGAGGAAATACATTTATTTCCCTTCACAGCTCAGTGCATTGAAATGTGCCCATTGGTTGCTTTGAGTCATGTGGCTTATGCAATGTTACCTTCACACTGCTACCCAGCAACATGAGAGAGCATTATAACTGCTTATCACTAGACTGGGAAAAGACCCACACTTGAAGTCTGAAGTACCGTTTCAAAGGAGTGTTGATGGTTTTGTCACCATCTGTTGCCATGGAGGCACGTGAACTGTAAAGCAGTAGCCAGGACTTCATTTGAAGTATGTGTAGCAGAGATTTCTGCAGTCTGAACTCCCACAGCACCTGTTGCCTTCTGTGATGAATATTTTTGAATGTGAATTTGAATGGATTAAGGAATACCTAGGTTTGGGGCTGGAGAGATGGCTTGGTAGTTAGAAACAGTAGCTGTTCTTCCAGAGAACCTGGATCTGATTCCAAGCACCACAAAGTGGCTCAAACTGTAACTCTAGTTCCAGGGAATATGGTGCCTCTCCTGACCCAGGTATGTATGTGTTACTCATACATATATGTAAGTAAAACACCCATACATATAAAAAGTCTAAAAATGAGTATCTAGGGTATTAATGGCATGCACCTTTGGTTGTATCTTTAGGAATGATTCTAGAGAGGACTACCTGAGGAATGAGGTCCCACCCTGAGTTTGGGAGGTATCATATAGACTACATAAAGGGGGAAAAAAGGAGAAAGCAAGCCAAGTACCGATTCACCTGGTAGGGAAAACAGACCAAGTATCTGTCATTACCATGTGTGCTGGCTAGTTTTGCCAACTTGACCCAGGCCAGAGTCATTTGGGAAGGGGGAACCTAAATTAGGAAATGGCTCCACCAGATTGACCTGTGAACCATTTTTTAACTACTCACTGTGGGCGGTGCCACTTCTGGGTTGGTGGTCTTGGGTTCTATAAGAAAGCAGGCTGAGAAAGTTATAAAAAGCAAGTTAATTAGCAGCAGCACTCTTCCTTGGACTCTGCTCCAGTTCCTGCCTCCAGGTTCTTGTCTGGAATTCTTGCCCTGGTTTCCTTCAGTGATGGATGATATAAGCTGTAAGGCGAAATAAATCCTTTCATCCCCAAGTTTCTGTTGACCATGTGTTTTATTACAGCAATAGGAACCTTAACCAAGATGCCAGGCAGGCCTTCTTGCCATGATGGACTTTATCCCTCTTAACTGTGAGTCAGAATAACTACCCTCCCTTAAATTGTGTGTTCTGTTCTCTCTCTCTCTCTCTCTCTCTCTCTCTCTCTCTCTCTCTCTCTCTCTCTCTCTCCCCATGTCATTTATATTTCTCCCCATGATTTCTTTTTCCCTCATTTATTTTTCTGGCAGACCAGATGGTCAACTTGTAATCTCCTGGGGTTGATTTCTGCACCTTCCTTTGATGGATTCCAATGAGCATCAAGCAATTTGTCATCTCGGAGGAAGATCCTCTACGATGTCTGTCAGAGGAGCCCATGTTGGAGTATTAGAGAATCTGGGTGGGGTGTGATAACCAGGCAGAGCATGTGGCAGACACTGGCTGTCTTTCACGTTCAAAAAGGGAGAGCTTGCCTTTGCTGTTTCCTGAACTATGTCCCTTTGTGGTGATCTGTCTCTCAGTTGCCTCTGAAGTAACCCTTCTTTTATCTATGACATAGCACCCTCCTCTGTGATGATGTTCCCATCCCTGACCTCCATTCACACCTTCCCACAATAGCCTAAGCATTCTTCAGAGTCCGCTCCAACCATACAATGGCTCCAGCATGGGTTTTTCCTTGGTGGCTCCTACTGAGACCTTCATGTTTTAAGGTCTGCAGGATCGTGGAGAGACCAGTGTCACCTCCTTCAAGGAAAATGAGCACCTGTGTCTGTTTGTACATTACATTGCCAGGCAGATGTATCCGCATTCTTCTCTATTTCAAAACCAAGTTCTCCCTGCTTTCTGCCTTTGATGCCCGACTTTGCTTCAGTGCCCTGTTCCAAGTACAGCCATGGTGTGAAGGTCCCGGAATCATTACTTCTTCATTCCCCTCCCTCCCAGTTATCACTCCCAGCTAGATCAGCCAGCTTGCTCCATTTCCACTGCTATCTTAGTTTCTTTCTCCTCTGGTGCTCTCACAGTTTAACTATGGCCTGTCAAATCAGGTGTTTGGGGTGGGGGTGGGGAGTTGAGGGGATGGTTCAGTGGCAATGGTGCTGGCTATGTAAGCTTGAGAACCAGAGTTTGGATCCCCAGCACCCACATCAACAGGCAGCTGTGGTAGTGCCCCACAGTTTTTACTGCACCTCTCTTAAAGCAGCCACGGCACCCCTGCTGGCTGTGAGCCCATCTAGAAAAAAAATTTGTGGCTACCAAGAAGCTGTGCTAAACTCTGTTCTTTTGTGTCTAGAATTCCTTTTCAAACCCTCTTATGGTTTACGTGGATATAGTCAACCATGTTGGAGTGCCAATTTGTAGTAGGAGGCTGCTTGTTTGTCCCGGACTCCCAGAACCAAAATAACCACACAGAAACTGTATTAATTAAAATCACTGCTTGGTCCATTAGCTCTAGCTTCTTATTGGCTAACTCTTACATATTAATTTAACCTATTTCTATTATTTGCCATGTAGCTGTGGCTTACTGGCTAAAGTTCTGGCGCCTGTCTCTGGCAGGGCTACATGGCTTCTCCCTGACTCCACCTCCTTTCTCCCAGCATTCAGTTTAGTTTTCCCTGCCTAGCTTTGTTCTACCCTATCAGGCCAAGCCAGTTTCTTTATTAACCAGTGGTATTCACAGCATACAGAGGGTACTCCCACATCACATACCTATAACCCCAGCACTTGGTGAGGAGGCAGAGGTAGGAAGATCATTGGGACTTGTTGGCTGACAGTCTGGCTAAAAATATAAGTGACTTCCAGGCTCAGTGAGAGCGCCTGGCTCATGGAAAGAAGGCAGAGAACAATAAAGGATGACATCTGATGTCTCTCTGGCCTCTGTATGCATACATGAGCTGTGTCCATGCACACACATGTCAACATCAAGGAAGCCTGCTGAGAAGGCACAGAGCAAACCTGCAAGGATGTGTTTATTCTCTCTCTGCTCTTGACCATGGATGTGATATGATTGATGACTTGGGCTTCTGCATTGACTCCTCTCAATAACGAACTGTAACTTGGTATGTCAGCTGAACAAACCCTTTCTTCCTTTGGTTGCTTTTGGTCAGAGTATTTTAACCACAGAAATGAGACTAGAGCACACTTTGTTCTGAAACCCTTTCTTGCTCCCAAATTTGTGTTATATCATCTCTCTTTTCCTTTCCCCCTTCCCTCCTCTGTTTTTAGTGCTAGGTTGCACCTTGGGCTCTCCTATTGCTAACTAGATCTTTAGCCAGTGATCTCTAACCTCAGCCCTCTTTTACTTTAAAATAATTTATTTTTGTTTTGTGTTGTACGAGTGTTTTGTCTCCATATATGTCTGTGTACCACACACATGAAGTGCTCTTGGAGGCCAGAAGTGGGCATCAGATTACCTGGAGCTGGAGTTACTGATGGTAGTGAGCCACCACGTGGGTTCTGGGTATTAAACCCAGTCCTCTGGAAAAGCAGTCAGTGCTGGTGAGCCATTTCTCTGGCTCTCTCTTTTTACTACTTAAGATGGTGTTTTGTTCTGTTTTGCCCAGGATAACCTTGCACTTGTGACCCTCCAATCACACCCCCCCCCGCCATGGCTGGATGGCAGGTGTGTATTAGAACGATCTGGCATCTGAGCCCCATGCTTCATACCATTCTTATGTTTTGTCGTTGGTCTCCCTTTTATGCTGGAAGGTTCTAGACATGGGTCACCAGCTCTTATTTTGACATTTGCAGCCCTAAAATGGATGTTGATTATAGCTAATTTTTACTGGTTGCATATTATGTCATGAGTTTTGTGCCGATAGATCAATGCCTGTGACCCCAATTAGAACACAGCCCTCTGAGGTAAGAACTGTGTTTGCACCATCTTGGGTGAAAGGACAGAGGGCTAGACAGTGATACCAGTTCCTACAAGTCTCTTTGCTAGAAGGAGACATTGAGGTTCACACAGCCAGTGTAGATAGGTCTAGTTCTACCACAGTTGAGTGTTGATCGACTGAATCTTTCCCTGAGATGCAGCAGTACTGATTCTGTGTTTGAGAAATTCATGGGGGAAGGGTTGGGAGAGAAGGCTCAATAAGTAAAGTGCTCACCTCCCAACTATGAAGACCTGAGGTCAGACCCCAGTCACTAATGAAAAAGGCTGGGCATGGTGGCACATGGAACCTCTGGATTCCTGCAACACTGCAACAGGGTAACACTGTAACCCCTGAGCTGAGAGCACAGAGATAGGTGGATCCCAATGACTTGCTGGCCAGGCAGTCCAGCCCAGGTGCTGTGCTCCAGGTTCTGTGAGAGACCATGCCTGAAACAACAAAGTAGAGAAGTGATCCAGGAAGGCAGTACCACACGAGCCTCTGGCCTTTACATGTGTGTAATTGGGTAGCTACACAACTCCCACACACAAAATGTGTGGCCAAAAAGGGTGGGAGGGAGAAGAAACTTTTGAAGGTGATCAGTGAGACTGAATAGAAAGACAGAAAAATGATGGGGACAGTTGAAAAGACAGTCTGGTGTGGAGTTTGCCTTTCTTGCTTGCTGAGAATAGCAAACCTCCATTCAACACAACCAACAAAACCAAAGTCACCTGCAGAGGTAGTGCTTGCCTTCCTGAAGACATCTCAACCCAGGATGCTGATGAAAGGTGATGCTGATACGGGGCCAGGCCATTTGTAGCATTGAGTTAAGTGGCTAACGCTCCTCTCTTACCCCTAAATCTAAACAGAACTCTCCATAAAACCACCGTATAAATGTACAATCATTCCTTATGATAAGACAGACACAATGACCAGCTCATGCATTCCTGCTTAATTTTTAATTCCTGCTTAATTTTTGTTGTAAATGGAAGTCTTTGTGCATGGTAACCTACAAAACCCCATCGCTGGCCTTTGGAAAGACATGTGAGCTCAGCTCCCTCTTGAGAAGTGACACCTGTGTTTTGGATGCATGTTGTTTTTCCTAGATGCTCTCTCTAAATGCCCATGCTTTAAGTGCATCTTCTCTCTCGTCTCCACTCAGCAAGCCTGCTAATTTTTCTGTGTTCTAACTTGTCTTAAATTATTCCTGAAGAGTAGTCAAGGGCCTGGCTTTCTACGAGTGAAGGTCCCTGAGGAAGACCTCAGGCTCCTGGTGACATCACTGGACCGCTTCTCTTTTTCACCTGTGACAGTGGCTTTGTTCATGACCTTGGTCATAAGAATGATATTTTAGGAATATAGTTGTTGAGATTAGTTTTAATTGAGACAACCTATATTCACGGAGGAAGAGAGTCTCAGTGAGGGATTATCTAGATGAGGCTGACCCGTGGGCATGATTGTAGGATTGCCTTTATTACCTTAACTGATGTGGGAAGACCCAGCCTGAAAGTGGGTAGCAATAGTCTCAGGGCCTTCTCACAGGAATTCCCCTGCATCATATTTCATAGACTTAGTGGCTTTCTCAAAATGTGGAGGAAGAATCCACAACCCCTCCATGCATGCAGATTTCATTCTTCAAAGCCAGTACCACTTGGATGACACTGGAATTGGGTCCAGGACTGTATAGAAGTAGAGAAACTTAGCTGGGCAGTAGGCATATACGTGTTCGCCTTCTTTGCTCTTCATGGTGGAATGGTGAGCTCCCGACTGTGAGTGTGACTAGTTGTCTGTTCCTGCCTTGACTCCCCACAAAACCCTGGAGCTGTCCACTGTAAACCCTTTCTTCCACTATGGAGTTGCTTTTTCAGGATGCTTTATCCCAGTGACAGAAATGAAATTAGGACAGTGGTGATCTCCAAATCAATCAATCAAGTCATATAGATTAATAGATAGCCTTTTAATGTCACTCATACTTCAATAAAAATTTTAAAAAGAAATGGATGATGCAAATGGGATGAACAGGTATAGAGATCATCTCAGCATTGTCAGGACCTGGCTGGTCATCTTCAGAGCTCACCATCCAGCTTGGCATCTGCTGTCAGGGTTTCTTGCACATGCTGCTCCACAGGGCTCCTATTTCCTGAGGCTTTCCATTCCTAGCTTCTCAGAAGAGCAGAGCTACCTCACCCAACCCATCAAAGCACTTCTCTAGCAAGGACCAGGAGGGGCCTGCTCTGAGCATCCATGGGCTGTCTTCATCCGAGGTTACCCATTCTTCCTTCCAATAGGCATTTGGGGAAGCTGGTGCCATCCAGACCTTAGAGACAAGGATGTTGAAACTCTTCAAAGAGTACCAGTGTGAGTGCTGGCAGCCAGTAGAGGACAATGGGTAAGTTTAAGTTATTTTGATCACAAAGTTGATTTTCTGTTGTGGAGTGGTCACCAGATTGTAGAGATTCTGACACACCCATTTCTGCAGGGCACACCCTGAAGTTCTTACAGCTTGATACTTGTTTCCACCTTGAAATATATTTATTAAATAATTATTTCTAAGTTTTCATATGACTAATGTTGCATGCAAAGTTTATCCTCCCCTTGCTGTCTGCTCTCTCCATTTTCTTGTGCCCCATTCTGGTTAGTCCCTTTTGTTCCCCTCGACAGTTTTATTTATACTGTCTTCTCTCTCTCTCTCTCTCTCTCTCTCTCTCTCTCTCTCTCTCTCTCCCTCTCCCTCTCTCTCTCTCTCTCTCTCTCTCACACACACACACACATGCACACACATACAATTTTATGTATCTATGTAAAAATATAGGAACCACACCAACTCAATATGGCTACCCCCATTTGTAGCAATTTTCATACAAATGAAATAACTTACATCTTTATAGCTGGAAAAATTATCTATATGCCACATTGATTTTATTCACCCTCTGTTGATGGGCACCTAAGTTGGTTCCATAACAGCTGTTATGAACCATGCTGCAGTAAATACTGATATGCAGTGACAGGTGACATATTGACCTGGGGTCTTTTGAGAAAATATCAAGGAGTGGCATAGCTAGGTCATACGGCAGACTGAATTTTTTTTTTTATAAGCCAGTATACTGATATCCATAGTAGATAGACTAGTTTACTCCCTTTTCTCTATCCTCACCAGCATTTATAACATTTATTAATCCCCGTTTTTAAAAATGACTGCCGTTTTAACTGGGGTGAGATAGAATCTCAATATAGCTTTGATTTGTATTTCTGTGTTGGTTAGTGAGGTCAAACTTTTTTAGCACATTTACTGACTATTTGTATTTCATCTTTTGAGAACTATCTGTTCATTTTATTATTCCCTTTACTGATTGGGTTGTTTGATTTTGTTGTTTTAGTTGTTTGTACATTATGATATTAAGCCTCTGTCAGATGTCAGAAGTAATGGATTAATTTATTTGGCATAAGAAATTTAAGACAACACAGCATTGAGTTTGTGGAATGGTTATTAATGATAACTCTTATGCAGGTCTACAATGAAAAAGAATAAGGAGGAAGTACAAAATGTAAAACTTAGAGGGAAAAAAAGCATCATGTGCTTGTGCTAAGAGAGGCTGAAACTGTGAGATTAGCACCACCAAGGAGGGTGGGCCTCCTGGTCTGTGCTGGACCAGGGCAAGAGAGGCCCAAGGGCAAGAACTCCCCTGGTTAAGCTCCCAGTTTGTGAAAGGAAGATGCATAGGGAGTCTCCTGCTCCTAAGAAGAACTGCAAACAAAAGCTTTTGCTAATATGGTGCAAGGGGACCAAGGTCCATTCCAAGCTGGCAGCTGCATTTGTCGGTGGTATGGGGACTTTTGAAGCTAGATTAAAGCGTTTTGCATTACACTGTGGTCAGATTATAGGGACCAGGGAGTGGATTTGAATGAGAAATCTGACTCGGGGATGATGTCACCCACAGTGGACTGGGTCCTCCTACATCAGAAAAAAATCAAGGCAGTGCTTCACAGACATGACCACAGGCCAATCTGAGCTAGACAATCGCTCAAATAAGACTTCCTTCTCAGATAACTCTAGGCTATGTTAAGTTAACAGCTAAGGCTAATTAGGTCAGGGAAGTTACATCAGCCCATTCTGAAAGCATGGGCTCCTCTTCAGTGTTTGGAGGTGGAGAGAATGAAAGGCGTTGGGGAGATGTGGGTGGATTCAGAGATACTAAAACAGCTAACCAGAGATGTCTACATGGCTAAGTGAAGGTTACAATGAGGGCAGGATGAATCCTCTGTTCTCCTAAGCTTTGTGAACAACCTCAGAGTTATCTCCATGAAAAACAGAGGAGCTAGGAGGAATCCCAGGGTGCACACAGGCAAGCTGTGAGAACATGCAAGTCTGGCTTGCAAGATTTTAGACTCCCCTGCTCAGCAACAGTGAAGTCATGTTGGGAAAGGAATTCTTCCCTTTGTCCTTTTCAAAGCATCTTTCAATTTGGTCCCAAATGCCACCTCATTAAAGCTTGCTGTTCTGGGCTCCCAGCAGAGAGAGTAAGGAGACCATGGCACTTTCTCAGCGCCTTGTTTTTTCTGCATATTTTTCTTTTCTCTTTCTAGTGATGAACTTCTATTAGAGATATAATAGAAGTTTCCAATTTTGTGCCTTGTCAAAAATCTCTTCTTTCAGAATATGCATATTTAAGAATAAATAATTGGTTTCATTTGTAAAAGGAGACAGAAGTCATAGTGAGTGGGACACGGGAGTGACAAAACCCTGGTCAGATGGGCAGGGATGGGTGAAAGTTGATTGACAGGCATCCGATTCAAGCTCTGTTTTAAAGTATTACTCACGTGCATTTGATTTTATTCAGACTCTGTCTACCATAGGTGTGCATGTATCTAAGGAAGTCAGAAGAGGGTGTGGAGTTACAGGCAATAGTGAGATGCCTAATGTGGGTGCTAGGAACCGAACTGGGGTCCTCTGAAAGAGCAGTACAGGGCTTTAACTGCTGGGCCATCTCTTCAGTTCCATGGCTAGGTGGTTAAGGGTTTGGACTTGTTTTTTGGCCAAGTTTGAAATCAGAGTTAAGTGGGAAACAGTTGAGCAGCCCCTGCTGGTGTGTGCAGGGCTCTCAGCACAGAGAGAAAAATGCAGGGGGATCCAGGATGGAGCATTTTGCTTAGGGGAGGATTGGCAGCTGTAGCCCTGGGTGTCCCACTTGTAGTAACAGAGACAGGGAGATTCCCTGGAGCACTTTGTAAGAGCTTCCACTCACTACGCTGATGTCATTATAGGAGCCTGCAGCAGCCTGTTGCTAACCTAGAACAAAAGAGTTGGAAGGGCGTGTCTCAGTGACTCTGCTGTCTTTGGTTCCTGTAGAGCCTTCTTGTTTTCTAAGATAGATGCAGTCCAATGACTCTTTACACAATGCATGTGGTGAAATGACGTGCTCAGGACAAAAGGTGTCACGCCTATGTTAAAGATCCTAGAATGCTGATGGACTGGCATAGTGTGTTCCAGATCCAGAGCCAACCCCCCTCGGTCTGTCTTTAGCAGCCATTGCCTCCCTCTGTGACCTAGTAGCCCCCTGACTAGCAGGTAAAATCTTGTGGAGTGTGTTGATACCTACCTTCCCCCAGCTTCAGAGCTGAGTTTATCATCAACACTGAAGGCCTATAGCAGTTTCCTCTGCTTTACCAGCCCTGCCCACCTGATGATTCCATGGATATATTTAGAAAGTGTTTTCATTTCTGACTTTCTTTGTTCTGTTACTAGACAAATTTCATGAAACTGTCAGCACATTGGAACATGGCATTTGGGGCAAGCTGAACCATCGTTCTTCTGTTTTTATTTTGTTTGACTCTAGACTAACCCACCTCTTACACTCTTTGTGGTAGGAGCTGTGTTTGTTGACAACCTTTGCCCCTGGTTGTTATGGCTTAAATAGCTGCAGTGTTCCTGCTGACGGCCCAGTTGTCCCAGTTTCATACCCGACTGCGCGTGCATTTGTGTGTGTGTGTGTGTGTGTGTGTGTAGATAGAGTGTGCAAGGCAGCTGCTGCCATCACCGAGAGATACAAGCCAAGTTCTTACTTTCCTTGAAGCTTGAGATTATTCCAGCTCTGCCTGGTCATGTGGATATGTAGTCCTGGCTGGTCTCAAACTCACAGCAATCCCTCTGTCTCAATCTCCCGACTTCCTTTTTCAGTATTTCCCCCATTGATCTCCCTGACACCAGATGGAACTATGTATCTTTCCAAGGAAGCCCCTTGCTGGCCTTTGTCCCCAATTCCTTTCTGTGGTCCCTCTTTATGTAATACTCTTCCTTCCCATTGACCACCCATACACTACTGAGTGCCCCTGACCACCACCATCCATACTCCTTCAGGGTTCCTGCTGTGTGGTTTCTTTTCTCTGGCACGAGGCAGGTCCTATTTTCCTAACCAGACTGCTGGCTGTAACTGTGTCCTATTTTAAGGAGTAGCTCAATGAATTTCCCAACAGAGCTGTGTCCCAAGTATTGTCATTTCATAGTCGAGGAAACTGAGCACAGAGAAATTTACAGCCCAAGGGCCCGCTGCTAGCATGGAGGGAGGGAGGGTTTAGATGCATGGCTTGAGGACTCCAAAGCTTGACCACCGATACACCTTGGCCACCTTATGCATCCTGCCCTATCCTAAATGAGATAGATTGTGGGTGCTCTTCCCAGTCCATCTTGAGTTCCTGCAGAGATCCGGCATGTCTGAAGTAAAAGTAAACACGGGGATGCCTTTCCCTCAGTGCCTGGAGTGTGGGAAGCTGAGTTTGGCTATGATATTTGGGTTGGCTATGGAGTTCCTACTGTAGTAGCTGTGGCATGGCCATGAGACAGCACTGAAGGGGAAGGACACCTGGGCAAGGTTTTTATTTTTATGCTTTGATCCAGGAAGCATGACCAGGCAGAGTAGAAAATAATCTCAGGCTTCAAGGAGAATAGGAACTTGGCTCGTATCCCTTGGTGACTGCAGCAGCTGCCTTGCACAGACGGCTCCTACAGGAACACCATAAATTGCAGGACTATGGTCTTGACAGCCAGCCACAATGTGATTGAAAGGCTGACAGCAACCACTGTGGAGCCTCTGGTGGGTACTTGCTGCATGGCCCTCTCATCCATCACACTGGACAGAGAAGCCATACAAAGAACTATCATTTTCTCTTCCAAGGAAGACTGGCGGGACATTCAGATTCCAACTGTTCAGAGGCATTCATCTCTGAGCATGACTAGGATTTACCCAGGGTGTATGTCACAGAGAATCTGCCCCCTGATGTCTCAGGCAGGACCTCACTGGACTTCATTCATTCCCGGGAGTTCCTTCCTGAATGAGCAAGTTGCTGTGTCTTCCTTAATCTCGTTCCATCCTCCCACAACACATATGGAATGTAGTACCTCTCTTACTGGGCTATATCCCCCATTAGTCTCCCTCTACTTTGTGTGTTGAGACAAGGCGTCTTGCTAAACCCAGATTTCACAGACTTATAGTCAGCTTGCTCCAGGAATTCCCTGTCTCTGCTTCACCAGCTCTGGGATTCCTGAAAGGCTTTCATGCCTGCTCAGCCTTGTATGTGGGCACTGGGGATCTGAACTCAGGCCTTCACAAGTGTTGGCACAGTAGGTGTTTCGTTGGCAGAGTCAACTGCATTTTTCTCCTTGTTATTTTGAAGTCAACAGCCTATCTTAGCTGCTTAGTGGCAAGACATCTCTCAATCACTCTTTTTGGCATTCCCCCTGGTGACCTTGGGACAGGCACCAGACTTGGAGATGATCAGACCTGTTTGCAACTATCCAACACTTTGTTGTAATTTTTCTTCTTTTTATGACTTGATAAACAATGCTGGAATGAAGTTTCTTGTACACATCTTTTGGAATACGTCCCAAGAAATTCTTACCAATAAACTGTTGATTCAAAGGGAAGGTGAGTTTTACTATTTAGTCACTGCTCTAATGTTTCCTTACAATGTTTAGAGATTGACATTTCAACAGTGCAGGACAGCGCTTTGCTCACAGGTTCCCTTCTCGTGCTTTGGTAGTCTCGGCACACCCATTATCAAGTAAGTGGACTGAACACTATTTCCTCCAAATCCCACTTTGAGCTTGGTACTTTACAAACCCCTTGGAATTCCATATGCTCCCATGCTGAGGTCTATACTTGTCTTCCTTCCTCTGTCAGTTGTGAGGCTGGGGAAGCCACAGATGTTCGAATGTGTTTAGTAAAGATTCATTCCTTTTAAATTACCTAAAAATAAAAAGCCAATCCTGTATATTTCTAGCTAATCAAAGCTGCCAAAGCTAAAATCCAGGAGAAGGGTATGAGAGAAAGGGAGAAGAAGGAGAAAAAGGGGGAGAAGAAGAAGAGGAAGAAGAAGGGAGGAGAAGGAGAAGGAAGAAGAGAGATCAGAACGAGAATGACTGAAGGTATTTGCCTTATTTACAAGGGCTAGGATCGTTCTGGTCTCATTTCTTTATAAGCTCCTGAGCAGGGGTTCAGGTCTTTTTGTTTGCAGTGCTTGTCCCTACAGCACAGAGTCAGAATCAATTGCCTTCTGGACAGAGCAAAAAGAGAGAACAAGAAGTGGACTGCAGACCAGCATTCCCGGGTGCCAGGTCTCTGATCCACCTGGATGTGAGCAGGTGGCCGCACATTCCTTCAGCCACACCTTTCCCATCATGATGGACTGTGCTCCTCTGTGTGTGGAGCCACGGCAGACTCTTCCTCTTTTAAGTTGCTTTTTGTCAGGTTCTTGGTCATGGTAATAAGAAAAGTCACTGATACCGATGTCTTGTCCTGTAATATGATAAAACTCAGTTGGTAATAACAAAACAGCCCCCAGAAGAGTCACAGGTGCCACTCACTGAGCCATCTTATGCAGATGGCATCCGTAGGCTCTGCACAAATTTGTAAGGTGGATGTGGGCAGCAAACTCTTCACACATGACAGATAAAGCAGATGACATTCAGGTTAGAGGGCTATTCGGGGTCACACACAAATTAACTCTGATGCTCGGATGCAGTTCAGTTCCCACGACAACCACGTAAAAGTTCCCTTAAAGCTGCTACACCTCACTGAGTCCCTCACACTGGCTGTCTGTCCTCCAGCCACAGACAATGCTTTTCTTCTCACTGTTTTCAGTATGCTGCTATTTTGTCTCTGGGACGGGGTCATCTTTGAGCAATGTTGCTCGCCCTCCTCTGCTAGCTCTTCCTACTCCTTCAGTTGTATAATAGTTTCTCTTGGGTTGCTGGGACAAGAGTATCTGACAGGAAATGTTAGGATAGAGTGGAATAGTTTCACTCACGGTTCCAGGCTAGAGTCCATAATGGTGAGGAAGTCATGGTGGCAGGAGCAGGAAGTGTCCAGTCACATTGTATCTGCAGTCAGGAAGCAGAGAGCAATGCATGGGGTACCCAGCTTTCTCTCTACTTTTTATATAATCCAGGATCTCGGGTCATGGCATGACACTACTGACAATCAAGGTGGGTCTCCTTATTTCAAATAACCTAGTCTAGATAACCCGTCCCAGCCATGTTTTGTTTCCCTGGTGATTACAAATTATATCAAGTTGACAATTAAGATTAGCCATCACAAGCTGTTATCTCGCAAGGGTTTTAAAATAGGGCCATGGTCTCACTTACACTGTTCCATTCCCAAGAGGCTGCATCCTTGCTCTTGAAACTGCACATGACCTCTCTGACTGAGCATTTGGTGGAAATGATGCTGTGCGGTGACTTCCAAAATGGGGTATAATTACCATGCAGTTTCCACCTTCAACATTGGGCATCTGTTCTTGGAGCCCCAAGCTACTGTCTAGGGAAGTCATTTTTGTGCACAAGAGGCCACATACAGAGGCCCTGGCCAACAGCTGTGCTCCTAACATCTATGGCTTGCCTTGTCTTCCCCGCCATGATGGACTGTATCCCTGGAATGTTAAGTCAAAATAAACTTCCCCCCTTTAAGATGCTTCTGTTCAGATATCTGGTAACAGCAAAGATAGACGTATGTGGAGTAGTATCAGAAAGCCCATGTAGAAGGCTTTTTAAAAAAAATATTTATTATTTATTATGTATACAATATTCTGTGTATGTATGCAGGTCAGAAGAGGGCACCAGACCTCATTAGAGATGGTTGTGAGCCACCATGTAGTTGCCGGGAATTGAACTCAGGACCTTTAGAAGAGCAGGCAATGCTCTAAACCACTGAGCCATCTCTCCAGCTCCGTAGAAGGCTTTTTAAAGGGCTATATATCCCACAGACAGGCACTTTCCCTGTATTCTGCATGCAGTACATACAGAAAAAATATATTTTTTCACTTTGAAAGTGGGTAACACAGCACCTACTTCATGTCCAGCTGGTGTTATGTCTGCAGAATATATTATATTCCAACGTTCTGCTGGGTCAATTTGAGTCAAAATTGTCACCTTTTTTTAAAAGATGGTTTCTACATTAAGACAATATCATGTTACGTGAAGAATCTTTATATTCCTGGCCCTTAGTTTTATGCGAGTGATTCTTTGCCAGGGAAGATCAGGGGCTCACTGACAATAGTTTCTTCCTTGATTGAGGTGCTGGGAAGTTGCCCAGTGAGGCTCAAGGAGACCATGGAGCACAGGTCAGGCTGCACACTGCTGAGATGCACACCTATCATCAGTTATAGCTGTTATTGTGATGGAATCTAGACTCAACACACAGCATTTGGGAGGCTTACGCTGGCTTTTCGCCAAATTTCTTGTGGCCTCCTACAGCAGAAACAAATTGTTTTTGGTGTGTGGGAGCAAGAAAGATCTTATCATTTTGATTCATTGAATATCAATTCCAAGAACAACCTTGACTTTAAATCAACCTGACACCTCAGTTTACAGATTAAGTGAGATCTTCAAGGGAAAGACTGACCAGGGTGACAGAGGACATTATCAGCCCTCCTAGTTGGCTTCAACTGTTAACTTGACACAGTCTAGAGCCGTTTGAAAACGAAGTCTCCGTATCAACATTTGCCCACATCAGAGTACTCCATGGGCATGTTTGTGGGGGATTGTCTTGATTGACGATTGGTGTAGGAGAGCCCAGCCCACTATAGGTGGCACCATTCCCTAGGCAGGTGGTCCTGGGCTATATAAGAAAGCTTAGCATGGGTCCATGAGCGAGCAGGCAAGCAGTGTGTCTCTATGGCTTTGCTTCAAGCTCCTGTTCTGATTTGCCTCAACCATGGACTGTGGCCCAGAAGTGTAAGCATATAAAATCTTTCCATAAACTGCTTTTTGTTAGCAACAGAAAATGAAAAAGAGCAGCGCCTGGTTTGGGATGCGGCTCCAGGTCTGCTGACTCTTAGCTGCTTGCCTTTCCTGTCGTCAGCAGAGGGGCCCAGTTTGCTCAGCTCCTCTTCATTCTTCCAGGCAGTTTTAGAGGTAGCCCTGCATTCTGATCTTAAAGAAACACCTTCACGGTCTTAAGGGGTGTCTCTAGGATCTGAGCCCAGTTTTCTAATCTCTAAAATTTTGCTTTCTGTACTACTGTGGACAGTGGGAAATTTAGCCACGATAAGGACTGTCCCTGTTACTCTCATATACTCAGCTTTTGCCCACTATAGGCAGAAAGCTTACAAAGACTTGGTGAGTGATGAGGCTTCATGAGCAGAACAGGAAGTGGGCATCATCAGTGCCAATGAGTTTGACACCTTAATGAGATGCTCAGAGATGTGAGTGTAGATACAAAAGGCCTAAAGTGGAAGCTTTAACAATCAGGTCAGGACCATCTGAATCCTGACCTCCAGAGACCTGTGTTGTCTTACACGGACATCTGGAGTGAACACCTAATGACCCAAGGTGCCTAACACAAATGGCTTCTCTCAAGAAAGATGACATAAGCTGTACAATTTATTACCCAACAAGTTAATGCGAGGTCTGCCCGTCTCTCAGATCCAGGTCCACACAGGAGATCCATGATGGAAGAGCCAAGAACGTCCCGCTTTAATGACCGTCAGAGAACTTTCAGCCCCTCAGTGGTGCCGTCGCATCTTGCAGAGCTTGCTGGCTGCTTCTTTCCAGTGTGTTCCAATAAATTCTGATTTGTGTCTTCGGTCAATTCTTCCTGGCTCCCGGGTCACTGGGTTTCCCTGTTCTATTTCCTGAGGCAGTCAGTGTCAGGAGCGGTTTCCTTCATAATTACACCAGGGCTTAGGTGAGCAAAATGGCTACAATGACCAAAAGGCATATATACACATTCTTTTTTATTTATTCTTTACCAATTACAAAACCAGGAAGTTACCCAGAAAAACTCTCCTCTAGTCTCAATGGCCAGGGTTGGGTCATCTGACCACTCTTGGACAATTCTAGGTAAGCAGAACTGACTACCTGCTCTCCGGAGACCCATTAAGACACACTTCTGGGATGGCAAGGCCTCTGCTGAGAATCATGCCCAGAATGTTGTAACCAGTCTGTCTGGTAGGGAGGAATATATTCTAAAGGGACACTTGTGCCTCTCTCTTTGACCATCAGACTATTCAAATAACAGACTCGGAGGATTAGAATTTTCCCAGGACTCTCCTATTGGAAGAAGAAGCAGTTGAAGTCCAAAGGGCAGCCAGAGGAGGAACTTGTCTGTGGGGCAGACTTTTACCTTGTCAGGTGACCTGGTGGGAAAGACATGGAGCTAAGACAATGGTGGGCAGGTAGGTGTCTTTGTTACTTTTTCATTGCTCTGATAAAACACCTTGACCAAGGCAACTTATCGAATGAAGAAGCATTTATGTGGGCTTAAAGTTCCAGAGTCCTTGACGGCAGAGCAAAGGTGTGGAGGCTGAAGCTGAAAGCTAAGAGCTCACAGAGCTTGAGCCCTGAGCAGGAAGCAGAGAGAATGAATGGGAAATGATGTAAGGCTTTGAAACCCCACAGCGGCCTTTTCCCAGTGACACACTTCCTCCAGCAAGGCCGCGCCTCTGCAACCTACCCAAACAGTTCAGCCAACTAAGATCAAGTTTTCAAATATCTGAGCCTATGAAGGTGAGGTCAAAGCACTGTTGTGTCAGAGGCTCTGGGTCGGAACTGTTTACATAGGTTTAGTTCTTGTCTTCTGTTTAACCATACCCTCATGTCAGCATACCAGAAGATGGTTTTAGGGGGTCATTGGATCTTTTTGCCCTCTCACCAATGTAGGCAAATTGACTAAATCTTCTTTTTTTCACTATGAACTGACCTGTCTTATTTGGAGTATGGAGAATGGATGGTTGAATCTGGCTTCTTGGGGCACAGACTGTGACCCCAGTTGGAGTAACTTGTCCCAGGTTCACGGGCTGAAAAATGACAAAGAAGCTGGAACCTAGACCTTGACCTGCCAGACTCCATGATCAATGCAATTCAGCAATGCACAGAACACCTCCCTCCCTTACTTTTCACACTCTATCTCCCCTCCCAAATCCCCTCCCTCTAGGGTACTGCTCGCCAGATCCTCAGGGAGTGTGCCTAAGTGTCTGGCTGGAGATTGCAGGATGCTCTCCCAGCCAGGTCAGTGTCAGCAATCAATCTGAATCTCTTGGGCGTGAAAACCAGCCGATTAGAGCTGTAAGTAGGTTTAACAACACAAAACACAGGCAGCCTGAGCATGTCAGCAATTTTTTCCCTGGTGGCTGGGCATCAGCAAAAACGCTGAGAGAGGCACCCCTGTTCCATGACTGCTGAGGGAGAAATTCTCACCATGGCACATGATCTGATAAAATAGCACGCTAATGTGTCAAAACTGGGAGAACCCAGGGGTTGACTACTTTGGCTCCATTATTATATGTATGGGGAAAAACAGGGCACAGAGATGGAAAAGGATGACTTAGGGAAACATAAAGCAGTCATCACTGGGGCTGGTAAGATAGCTCGGTCAGTAAAGGTGCTTGCTTCCAAGCCTGTCTACCTGAGTTCAGTCCCTGGAACCCACACAGTAAAAGGAGAGAACCAACACCTATGAGGTGTCCTTTGACATCTGTACATGCACTACAGTACTCTAGCCCCCACAAATAAGCAGATAAGCATCATCATTGGAGATATAAGCAGAGACCAGAGTGGGATTTATTCAATCTAATTTCTAATTTGTAATATGATTCTCTTGTGGCTGGCTCCATGATACCAGCTCCTTCTTGAGATGACACCAGAACAAGTCAACTAACCAATTAAACAAGCAAACAAGCCAACAACAGAGACCTCCTGCACTCTATTCTCTTAGGCATCTTCTGACAACCACCCAGGAGAAGTTGTTATTGATATAACATTTGCATGAACCAATTGTTCCAAGTGAAACCCAGTCAGCTCTCCTTCCACAGATATGAAGATCCCTTCTAGCAAAGCCCCAGTCTTCTGGAATTCCCTTCTTTTCCCTGTTGGCCTTTCTGGTTTGATTAGACAAAACACATCCTCGTGGACTCTAAAGGTGTTAAGTCATGTGCACCTTACAACTTCAAAGTTCAAAAAACCCAGGAGACTGTGGCACCCCTTGAGGAGGCTCCACAGATCAGAGGTGTGGTGGTTTGAATGTGGACTGCCCCCGACAAGCTCATGTGTTTGAACCCTTGGTCCCCATCTGGAACCTTTAGGAGGCATTAGTGTTGCTAGAGGAATTTGTTGTGTCACTGAGGGTGAGTTGGAGACTGTCTAGCCTAACCCTACTTCCTGTTCCTCTCTGCTTCCTGCCTATGGACACAAGACAGTTAGAGACCTCATGCTGGGCCACCATGCCTTTGATGATGGATTGCATCTCTCAAACTGCAAGCCAGAATAAGCCCACCCTTCCTTAAGTTGCTTCTTGTCAGATATTGGTCACAGCAATAACAGATATTGGTCACAGCAATGAACACAGTAATTACTATAGTGACCAAGGATTGCTTGTGACATTAACAGATAGCTTGGGATCTTCATATTTCTTTTTGACTCCCTAAGTCCATCTTCTGGAGTACTGACATGAGGGTAGGATTTAAATAGAAGGCAAGGCTTATGCATAACTAAATGGTCCCAGCAAGGTGTGAATCTGACCACCACTGTCTCAGTCCCATGTCTCTGTTGCAAGGCCAGTCCTCACGAGATGTCCCCAGAGCTTCAGACTTTCCTTTTTCTTCAGTAGGAGATTTCCTAGGGAATTATAATTTCTTGGGATCCATTGTTTTAATAATCTGATGGCCAAAGAGAGGGGTGAACTGCCTCTTAGACCATCTTTCATTCCAGGCAGACTGTTAGAGTAGCAGAGGAGCCAAGATTAAAGCTTGGGTTTGTTTGTTTTTAAAGTCCATGCTCTTATCTCCCAAGCAAGGACTAATCCCTCTCTTCCTCTCCATTGAAACTGGTAACTTGAGGATGTTGTTAGTAGTGACTATATGTTTCTCTATCCACAGAACAAAGAGATAGTTTGAATGAGGTCTGCTCCCTGATAGCCTGAGGTTGTATGACTTCATGTCTTTATCTGGATGATAACATTTTTAAAGTCTCATTCAAAACCAAAACAACACAAAAAAGACTATCTCGGGCAAGTGATACATATCCCAAGATTCAAATGCATAAAACAGAATTGATTTTTTTTTGTAGTTTGTTTTCACGGAAGGTGGTGTGTGTGTTTTTGTGTGTCCCTTTGAGATGTCTGATTTGGTTTCAGATGGTGAGTGGAGATTGATTTTTGTTTGCTGTGATCAGTAAATCTCACTTGTTCAGGCTCCTGCTCAGATTCTCCTTCCTCTACTCCCCACTTTCAGCTTCCTTAGGAGCACAGCTTCCTGAGGAGCACAGCTTCCTGAGGAGCACAGTCTGCTGGAGCCTTTACAGTTCAGGGCGTAATTTGATTTTCTGCTGCTTTTTTGCTAATAGTAATTCCTCTTCTAGAGCGAGAACTGGGGGATATGATTTTTGTGTCTGTCTCCAGGGCTTTCTTTGCCAACAGTAGATTCCTCGGGAAATTTTATAAAATATTATTTATTCCTTGAGAATTTCATACATACACAAAATGTATCTCAATTGCATTCATCTCTTATTCTCTCCACTCCTTCCCAGGACCCCCTCTCATCTCCCTCCCAATTCCACAAGCTCTACTTCTTTCTCCTTCCTTCCTTCCTTTCCTTTCTTTCTTTCTTTCTTTCTTTCTTTCTTTCTTTCTTCCTTTCTTAAATAGAAAACTCTCTACCTGTTTTTTTTTATTGAAGAAGAAAAGTGATATTACTGGGATTGGAGTATGCTAAGGACATCCAATTTTTATTAAAATTGTTTATTTATTTTATATCCCAACTGCAGTTTTCCCTCCTTCCTCTCCTTTCAGTCTCTCCCCCACTTCCCCTCTGCCCCACCCATCCTCTCCTCCTCCATTTCTTTCCTTTTTTCACATAATTGTTTATTGATTCTTTGGGAATTTCACATCATGCACTCCAATCCCACCCCTTTCCCAGTCCCTCTGCATCTACCTTTCACCCTTGTAGCAATCCCCCAAAGGAAAACTTAAAAAGAAAAAAATAAGAATAAAATAAGATATAAAAATACAAATAAGGTATTAATGAAAACATAAAGAAACAAAAAGCAATCAAACAAACAAAACTATTTCATTCCTCCATCTTTCCCACCTCTCTGTCGCCTCTTCATTTTAGTAACATTGGAGCTGTGGTGTCACACAGTAGACCCCTTTGTCCACACAGCTTTACTTGCAAATGTTCATTGTGTAATGTGTTGTTGGTCAGGTTCAAGGCCTCTGACTTCCGGTGCACCATCCATCCTGGACGCTCACCATATCTCCTCTTGGATATCCTGCTGTTGTAGGAATTACACAGATGCTGTGGCTATGCTTCCGCAGGACCAGTCCCTTCACACACCCCAGCAGGTCAAAGATGGGGTAGATGATGGCAAGTGCCAACTCAAAGCCCTGGATGTGTGCTTTGGTGGCAGCTGAGTTGGTCAGACCAGGTTTCTGGAACAATTCACCTCACATGAGGGGTGGGGCCAGCTCTCCCATGCTGGGGTCATAGGGTCCACTATCCCAGGGCTGGCAAAGGGTGAGTTCTATGGTGAGGTTTCCCCAGGCCAGTGAGGGGCAGGGCCAGCTCAGCATGTGCCTTGTACTTCAACACATGTGTCAACACATAGTTCAACATGGGTCAACACATGGTTTGTACTGGCCCCTATGGAAACACAGGCATTGGACATCAACACAAACTCCAGCTGCAGCAGGACCCTGGACCTAGACATGGGCAGCAGCAGCAGTTTGGGCCTGAATGTCACCATGGCATCTCATGGCAGCGCTAGTCTCCCACATTGACATGGGTCCAGCAACAGCATGGTCCCCAGACTCCAACATGGCCCTAGGTGGCAGCCTAGACAATAGACAGTCATATGACCTTTTGATGGTAACAGGAGCCATGGGCATCAACACAGACCTGGCTGTGGTAGGATCACAGACCCAGACATGGTCCTCAGCTGCAGCTCAGGCCCTGACATCTCCATAGCCCTGGGTGGCAAGTAGTCGTGTTAACCCATTCCTTACTACCCTTGCCTCTTCAGATTGTGTCTCTCCACAGGGCATGAACCATTCTGCCTCTCCCCATCCATGTATCCCACTGTATGCTTGCTCTCCATAATGGAGCCTTGTAGTGCCAACTGGGCCTATAGATTCTTCTACTTGCCTATGGCAGAAGGTCCCAGGCAGGCTTGTGGGTGTTCATCCTCCCACTTGGATCTAAGGATGCCAAATGAGCCTGTGGATTCTCCTACTCACCTAGGGCTTCCTTTTTCTTTTCAACACACTGAATCCAATTAGTACATGGGTGTGAGGCCATTCATGGGGCATAGGAAACCTACAGGGTCCCTTTCCTGAAGAAAACTGACTCCTCTCTATGCTGGATAGTATTAAGTCAACTTGTCACAAACTAAATTCATTCGAGAGCAGGAAGCCTCAACTGAGAAAATGCCTTTGCAGATCGAGTTGTGGGCAAATCTGTAGGGCATTTTCCTAGTTGGCGATTGATGGAGGAAGGCCCAGCCCATCATGAGTGATGCCATCCCTGAACTGGTGGTCCTGAGTTCTATAAGAAAGTAGGCTGAGCAAGCCATGTAGAGCAAGCCAATAAGCAGCACCCTTCCATGGCCACTGCATTAGCTCCGGGTTCCTTCCATGTTTGAGTTCCTGTCCTGACTTCCTTCAGTGATGGACTACAGTGTGGAAGTGTAAGCCAAATAAATCTTTCCCCCGCAACTTGCTTTGGGTCCTGGGGCTTCTTTATAGCCTTAGTAGCCCTAACTAAGACACCTTCCTGCAGCAGCCAGCAGCTGCCAGTAGCTGCTCAGCTGGGGGCGGGGTTTCCTGAGTTCCCTGTCAAAATGTTGACTATCTTGATCTAGTACAGGCCCTGTGCAGGCCACCACAGCCTTTGTGAGCTCACGAGTGCAGCTGTCCTGTCACATCCAGAAGACACTGTTTAACAGAGGTCCTACCAAATCTTTGGCTCTCATAATGCTTCTGTCCCATCTTCTGCAAAGGTTCCCAAGTCTTCTGTTAGCCACTGCCCAGAAGAAGCCCCCCTCTGTGACTCTTAAGTTTCTTTCCTCATCTGTGCTATGAACTGAATGAGATGATCTGGGTCTCAGCGTCCTCCAGACTCCCATGTTCCTATATGTGTCAGTCTGTGAGAGCAAACTAAATGAGGCTTAAGCTGTAAGGTGAGTCAATGCTCAGTGGAAGGGATGACAAGATGGCTCAGTGGGAAAAGGTACTTCTCATCAAGTCTGATGAACACAAGTCTGTGTTTGTGGTGGAAGGAGAAGCGACTCCCAAGAGTTGCTCTCTGACCTCTGCACAAGCACCCTCACGTGCAATCCTTCCTCCATGTCTTATGAGCATACATATATACACATGTGATGATAATGAATAATAACAATGGAAAATATATCGAAAGAAGAAAGAATTAAGAGAAACAGAAGCTGCTGTTTTATACACATTCTTAAAATTCCAGACCATTTCCCCACCTTGGAAACAGCTCACTAAAATTTAGGACTGAAAGGTAATATGTTAGCAATCTTATGAAATCGTGGACTGCAGTGATGTGGAGTGAGCCTTGGCTCCAAGAGCAGTCTATTGGATGCCTCATGGCACTTCTGATGGGGTGAGGAGTGAGTGAGTCTTCCCAACTGAGGGTTACTTCTTCCTTGTTCTCTTTTACTTCTGAAGCTCACACGTTGGAATCCCTCATTTCTCTAGTCTCCAGTTTGCACTTCTGCAAAATGTTAGCTCCTCCCTTTGGGGAGCTGACATCAGCCCTGTAATGATCTGACAGTGTTTAGGGTGTTTAGTACTGAGGCAGTCCATGTGGAGGAAAAGGTGTGTGGGGAGGCGGAACTAAAACTGACATTTGAGATCTGGTGAGATGGTTCAGCAGGGAAGGGTGGTTGCTTGCAAGCCTGAAGACCTGAGTTCTATCTCCAGGACCTGCCTGGCAGGAGAGAACCAACTCCTGCAAGTTCTTCTGTTTCCACACACATGCTCAGGCCTATAGAGGTGGACCCAATAAACAGTGTATGCTGGCTGTGTTAATTTCTCTGTTATTGGTACTTTTTTTTTCTTGTACTGAATTTTACTCAGGGACAAGATGTTTTTATTTGATTTTTTTTCTCTCTCTCTTAGGGGCAGAAGAGCTATGCCCATGGCTTCCAATTCTAAAGGTCCAAAGAATGTGCTTCTGTGGGACACCCCCACCCTGTCCCATGTCTGTCCTCAGGTTCCCTATCAGAGGCAACAGGAACCTTACTGACTCATTGATGGCCCCAGACAGATATGGTCCATGAATTCCCCTTTCCCAATATATGTTCTTTCTTGTGTTGCTTTACTTGATGCATTGTGCATAGCTACCCAGTAATTTTCTTCTCAGTAAAAAGAAATAGCATCGTTTTGGTATTTCATAGTTTATTTAAATAATCTCTTCTTAATTAAAACATCAGTGAGATGATAATAGAATCAGGGCATTTTTCATAAATAGCAGAGAACTGATGTGGAACCTTAATCAAGTTTGTGTGCTTTAGCCAGTAGCATCTGCAAATTGGATACGGTGCCACAGCTGGGATATGGATGCTGGTGCACACACTGTGTTATTCACATTTCCACAGTGCACTTGTATTCTTTTGTGTGTATAAATGTATATGCATTTAATTCTGGGTTTAAATATGCATGTATGTATATTTAGCTCTTTGCAATTTCATCATGTGTATAGGTTCACATATTCCTTTCCCTAGACCTTTCTGTAGGGCTGGAGAGATGGCTCAGCAGTTAAGAACATGTACTGGTCTTGCAGAGAACCCAAATTTAGCTTCAACACTCATGTGATGCTTACAACTGCCTGTCACCCCAACCCCCAGGGATCTGCCTCCCTCTTCTGGTCTCTATAGATTCTGTACTCATGTGTACAATCCCACATACAGACACACATGCAATGCATATATGTAACCAGAAAAACAACCTTTAAAAAAAGACCCAGCCGGGCAGTGGGGGGTACACACCTTTAATCCCAGCACTTGGGAGGCAGAGGCAGGTGGATCTCTGAGTTTGAGGCCAGCCTCTGGTCTACAAGAGCTAGTTCCAGGACAGGTTCCAAAGCTTCAGAGAAACCCTGTCTTGAAAAACCAAATAAATAAATAGAAAGAAAGAAAGAAAAGAAAAGGAAAAAAAAGAAAATCCATTCTCCTCCCCATTTCCGAACTTTTGTCATTTAGAATGCTCTGTGAATGTACTTGTATGGTGTGTTCCCATGGGGATTGGCTTTTCTCACCGAGTGTGGTTCTCTGAGTTTCCTTCTGTGTTGGTTTCCCTTTCTCAAAACATGCTTAAGTGACAACAGCTCGTGTCACTAGTTAAAACCATCTCCAACATGCAAGTTATTTTAATTATCAGGAACAAAGTTGCTGCAGGTATGGGGTGGTTTATTTGCATCTGGAATGTTCCACAAATGCCCATGTGTTTAAGGTGTGATCCTTTGGGAGTTGATAGAGCCTGTAACAGGTGAGGTCTGAAGCTGGAGGTGGCTCAGCAGTTATGAGCACTTGCTGCTCTTATGGAAGACCTGAGTTTGGTTCTCAGCAGCTATACTGGGTGGTTCACAATGTGTGTCATTCCAGCTCCAAGGGACTTACAATCTCTTCTGTACTGTGTAGACATTGCACTCACCTCTCTCTCCCCCACACCAAAACAAAAATGAAAACAACATTAAAATAAACCGAGAGGTATGGCCTATGGGAGGCCTTCCCAACATTAGGGGTGGTCCCTTGAAGGGGAACCCTGTCATTTCTTTCTCTTCTAACCCCCACCATGATATGAGTTGCTTCACTCCCATGTTCTCTCACCTGCTGCCTCACCAGAGGTCCAAAAGCAATCTCCGGCCAATTGTGGGCTGGAACCTTCCAGTCTGGGTGCCAGACTAACCCTCTCCACCCCTCAGGCATTTGTGAGTCTAAGGTTACTGTTACAAGCCGTGTGTGACTTCTGGTCTCTATGATAAGTGCTTGTTTGGTTTTAGATGAAGCTGCCTGACTCCTCCCACTGTAGCCATGGCATGCTCCACTACCACCAGCAGTGATTTCATCTTTGACTCGGTGCCAGCTGTTGGTGATGTCACCATTTCTATTACAGCTGTTCTGATTGTCATATAATGATGCAGAATTGTGACTTTAATTTTCGTTTCCTCAGTGGCTATACTGAATATCTTTTCACAGGCTCCTGTCATCTGTCAGTCTTTATCATTGAAATAACTGTCATATCTTTTGCTCACAGTCTTACAGGATCGTTTTTAGCTGTTGGACTGTGAACATCCTTTGTGTACAGTGGATGCCAGTCTGGTATTGGGTATATTTGTAGTAGACGTTTCCTCCTAGTCTGTAAGTTGGCTCTTTTCAAGTCTGAGTAGCTGCAGCATCTCTATGTTGAGTGGTTAGTATAAATAAGGCATGTTTACCATGTATTTAATATGTTATTATATAACTCTTGGTATATACATACACTGTTTTCTATAAATTCATAACTGTTTTTTTGAGTGGTTGGATATACAGCTTTTTAAAAATTCCTTTCTTCCTCCCTTCCTCCCTCCCTCCCTCCCTTCCTCTCTCCCTCCCTCCTTCCCTCCCTCCCTTCCTTCCTTCCTTCCTTTCTTTTTTCCATAAGTATGTGCAAGCATGATATATATGTTTGGGCATGTGTGCACCACAGTGTCCATGTTGATGCTCAGAGGACAATTTGTAGGAGTTGGTTCTCTTCTTCTGTCACGTGGGCCTTGGGGATCAAACTCAGGTTGCCATGCTTGGCGGCAAGCGATCTTACTTTCTGAGCCATCTTTCAGTGCAATGCTGCTGTTTTTAACTGGAGTCTAGTAAGGTTTACTGTTCATTTATTAAAATACACTTAATTTCGGGCTTTAATCTTATTTCCTGTGAGCTTACTGGCCTCACTTATTGCAGCAGCAGTGCTAGTAATTACTTTTAACAGACACTCTAGGATTTCTGCAAGGATAATAATGCACCTATCGTGAGGATAATTTTATTCCTTCTTCCCTGATCTCTTTGCCATTTGTTCTTTTCCTTGCCTTAGTGCCCCATCTGGAGCTCTGCCCTGGCTGACTGAGAATGGCTAGAGTGGAGATCCGTCCTGGTTCTGGGTCTCAGGTGCAAAGCATCCCACCTTTCTCCATAGTGCTGTGACAGCAGGAGTCAGCCTGCAGACCCCCAGACTGTTGCACTTACCTCCTGTATCAGACAGGAACTTAATCAACAGTGTGTGTGTGTGTGTGTGTGTGTGTGTGTGTGTGAATTTAAAAGGGACTTCTTAGAATGACTTACATGGTAGGGGTTGGCTAGTCCAATAGTCCTTCTACACCTTGAAGGGGCTGAAATACCAATAGCTTCTCAACCCACACACATGGGTGGCTCAGCTTGCTTTAAAGCTGGAAGCTACCTGGAGAGTTACTGATACTCAGCTAATGTTGAAGCTGAAGAAGCTGGAGTCTGATGTGAGTTCAGGATGCTTGTGGCAGCTGCAAAAAGAATGATAATGGAGATATGGCCAGTGAGAAGAGAAGGCACAACACCCTTTGACCTCATCTCTTTTTATATCTGGGAGGTGGCTCAGTGGGTAAGATAGCTTGCTATGAAGTGTGAGCCTGAGAACCCTAGTTTAGTGTTGACAGTAGTTTCTGTCCTGTCCACTCCCACAGTCATTCAGTCTCAAAGAAACACACAGAGGTCTACATTAATTAAAAACTGATTGGCTTTGGGATATCTCACTAAGGATAGAGTTTTCTATTTCCATCCATTTACATGCAAAATTCAAGATGTCATTGTTTTTTTCCGCTGAGTAGTATTCTAATGTGTATATATTCCACACTTTATGGATCCATTCTTCCATTGAGGGGCATCTAGGTTTTTCCAGGTTCTGGCTAT